>JBBDGP010000781.1:5707500-6032500 GCA_037952835.1 Lithobates septentrionalis | reverse complement strand
TGCTACATTATTAAGATATCATTATATTTTTGTCTATGAACATTTTCTACTAAATGCAGAACTGAATGCATAACAACCATTAATAAAAACATCTCCTTATAGTATTTTAAAAAATGTGTGGTTTGTTATTTCAAGGCTCAGTATCAGTTTGGTTATAATTGTAAAAAAGTTGTTTACAGTGGCAATGGAGCTTATTTAGACATTTTTAAAATTCTAATACAGTTGGCACTACAACTGCTCGACCATAACCTAGGAGACAGCCCAAAAGAAAGGCAAGCAATAAATATAATGCCAGATTTCAGCAATATTTTTTTTATTGTAAAAAATTATATATCCTGGCCCATTGCAATGGCCCCCCTACCCATAAAATAATTAACATATTGCTGTCTAACTTGACGGGAACTTTGGGGGGCCAAGCCAGTACGGACAGTATCCAGGCCTGTAAGGTTGGCTTCTATTTGTCCGGCCTCAGGCCCAACTGTGCCTATATAATTGGCAGAATGCTTGTTTAAAAAGTTGTGCAGAATGCAGCAGGTTAAAATGATAAAATTAAGTTTGTATTCCGCCAAATTAATGGCTGTTTGAAACAGGCGGAACCGGCTGGCCAGAATTCCAAACGCATTCTCAACCACTCTTCTAGCTCTGGCCAGCCGGTAATTAAAAACCCTCCTCTCCGGGGTGAGGGTTCTTTGGGGGAATGGCCTCATGAGGTGGTTGCTGAGAGCGAAGGCTTCATCCGCAATGAAGACAAAGGGGAGTCCTTCCACGTTATCCTCATCAGGTGGCAATCCCAGGCCACCACTCTGGAGACGCTGGCAGAACTCCGTCTGGGCAAATACTCCTCCATCCGACATCCGGCCATTCTTCCCCACGTCCACATATAAAAAATCATAGTGTGCCGACACCACCGCCATTAAAACAATACTGTGGAACCCCTTATAATTAAAATAATATGACCCCGAATGGGGTGGTGGCACAATGTGGACATGTTTCCCATCTATAGCCCCTCCACAATTGGGAAAGTCCCAACGGCTGGCAAAATGGGATGCCACAGTCTGCCATTCCTGTGGCGTTGAAGGAAACTGGGGAATCAAACAAGAAAACCAAAATCAATTAATTTGGAAGCTAACATTGCAAGAAAATTAGACAATTAAAAACATTATTCCCCAGCATCAGTATAACATTCAATAATTTAATTCCTCTGGAATAACTAATATGGAAAGGCACACTTATCAGATTGCTCACCCCCTCTGATGGAACATTGATTACATTTTAGGGGGTTGTGAAATCCCTAAAAAATATTACTTTTAGGACACGCAGGAATTTAGGGACTAAAAAGGCTACAAGACTGCAGTTGTCGCACTCTGCAGGTGCAGTTGCTAACCAGCTTACAGTAAATGAGGTAATGTAAAAAGGCATTCATGTTGCAAGGAGTACACAATCACAGGCAAGGGCAATTAATGAAAACACTTTGAGGCTTGCATATGATTTGATGATGGAAATCAGCAGAGCTTCTGCTCATTTACTAAAGCACTGGAACAAATGCACTTGTAGAGTGCACATGCATTTTGCAAACTGCAACATATATTTGCTTTAGACAAATCAACACCACAGAACATTCAAGCAAATTTAACGAGGGTGGGGGTGGGGGGGTTGTGAAATCTAGATAATTGCTCATTAGCAGCACACTATTTGGATTGAGTTTAGGTGGGGGGGGGGGGGGGGTTGTGAAATCTAGATAATTGCTCATTAGCAGCACACTATTTGGATTGAGTTTAGGTGGGGGGGGGGGGGGTTGTGAAATCTAGATAATTGCTCATTAGCAGCACACTATTTGGATTGAGTTTAGGTGGGGGGGGGGGGGGTTGTGAAATCTAGATAATTGCTCATTAGCAGCACACTATTTGGATTGAGTTTAGGTGGGGGGGGGGGGGTTGTGAAATCTAGATAATTGCTCATTAGCAGCACACTATTTGGATTGAGTTTAGGTGGGGGGGGGGGGGGTTGTGAAATCTAGATAATTGCTCATTAGCAGCACACTATTTGGATTGAGTTTAGGTGGGGGGGGGGGGGTTGTGAAATCTAGATAATTGCTCATTAGCAGCACACTATTTGGATTGAGTTTAGGTGGGGGGGGGGGGTTGTGAAATCTAGATAATTGCTCATTAGCAGCACACTATTTGGATTGAGTTTAGGTGGGGGGGGGGGGGGGGTTGTGAAATCTAGATAATTGCTCATTAGCAGCACACTATTTGGATTGAGTTTAGGTGGGGGGGGGGGGGGTTTGTGAAATCTAGATAATTGCTCATTAGCAGCACACTATTTGGATTGAGTTTAGGTGGGGGGGGGGGGGTTGTGAAATCTAGATAATTGCTCATTAGCAGCACACTATTTGGATTGAGTTTAGGTGGGGGGGGGGGGGGTTGTGAAATCTAGATAATTGCTCATTAGCAGCACACTATTTGGATTGAGTTTAGGTGGGGGGGGGGGTTGTGAAATCTAGATAATTGCTCATTAGCAGCACACTATTTGGATTGAGTTTAGGTGGGGGGGGGGGGGGGTTGTGAAATCAAGATAATTGCTAATTATAAGCACACTAAATACACTCCAACAAAATACATTCAAAATGAGTAGACTAGGTGGATATGTTCCCATCACTTCATGCTGGGAAGGTTATTAAAGGAAAATATACATGCATGACAAAAAATAACAGGAAAAAATTCCAGCATGTGTGAGGATAAAAAGGGGACATTCACACTATATTGCAATGATGGTAAGTAGTGTTTGAAGCAAGAAATACATTACATTATCAAAGATTACATAAAAGAACATGTGATGCTAATAAAAGAAAAATATCTTACCTTAATATAGTCCTTCTGCAGGACCTGTATGATGGCAGAACAGGTCTCTGGGATAATGATCCCCAGAGCCTGGGGGGAGATGCCTGTCGAGAACTTAAGGTCCTGCAGGCTTCTCCCTGTGGCCAAATACCGCAAGGTAGCGACCAGCCTCTGCTCCGGAGTGATGGCTTGCCTCATGCAGGTATCCTGCCTGCTGATATAGGGGGTCAGCAAAGCCACCAAACGATCAAAAACGGGGTCCGTCATCCGGAGAAAGTTCCTGAAATCCTCAGGATTATTCTCACGGATCTCACGGAGCAAAGGCATATGAGAGAACTGGTCACGCTGAAGCAACCAATTCTTGGTCCATGAACTCCTCCTCGCCCTGTTCATGGACTGGTCTTGGTCTGAAGAATAAACTACAGCACCAAACACATACAATGCACGAGCTCGACGACGAGTACGTACAGGTAACATGGCTTCAAAACGGTCGGCTGGTCAGAACGCACTAAACAGAACGCACTGAAGAACAGCAAGGCCTGTGAAGAACGACCTGAAAATCAGGAACGAGCGGCCAATAAAACAAAGATTTCTCAATGCCAACTGACCAAACGCACTGAAAAGCAGATACAAACCTCACAAGCACAGACTGAACAACAGTTAAAACGAACTGAAAAATACGAGTCTCACAAGCGCGAATCGTCTCTCACCAAACTTCTACTAACACGAGATAAACACGAGATTAGCAGAAGGAGCCCAAAGGGTGTCGTACGGGCTATTGAACTTCCGTTTTATAGTCTCGTCGGACTTGGTGTACGTCACCGCGTACTAAGCTTTCGTACTTTTGTGTGGTCGTGTGTGGGCAAGTCCGTTCGTTAGAAAGTCTGCAGCAAGTCCGCCGCAAGTCCGCCGAAAGTCTGCCGGAAGTCTGTCGGACAGGCTGTCTGACTTTTGTAGACGAAAAGTACGACCGTGTGTACGCGGCATTACTCTTTTTATTCAAGCCCATGTTGAGAGAAAGGCCCAGAAAGAGCTTAAATTCGGAGACCGTAATTGGTCTCCAATCTCTGGCAAGGGAGGACTGGGGATTAGCGATGATGTGTTGACCAGCGTATGAATTGCTTTGGTCCACAATAGATCTATAGAGATCTTCGGTGAAAAACAGTGAATAAAAATCCAGTGGCGTAAAATCAACTGTTTCCACCTGAATTCCGGGTTGGCCAGTGAATGGGGGAAGTACGGGTGCTGCAGAAGTGGTGGGTTCCCAATTCTGATTGGCGAATGCAGCAGGAAGGGCACTATGGGCACGACGGGCCTGTCTTTGTCTTCTTGGTGGCAGCGGGACACTACTTGTGCTTGCCACCTCGTCCAGCTTGAACTGCACTTATGGGACTCGCCACGTCACCAAGTGTTACTGCAGTGCTGGATGTACGACCAGGGTGTACTAGGCCGCTGGTGCTTGCCAGTTCACCAGAAGGAATAGCGGCGCTAGTACTTCTCTGCTCCATATGAGAGCCCTGCGGTTCTTGCACTTCAAGGACAGAAGAAGAAGATTGGGGTCTGGTACGCCTAACCTTAGCAGGGACCACAACTCCGTCGTCAGAGCTATCTGTCATGGAGCCGCTGTCCTCTACAGGATCGTATTCTGAGCCTGAATCTGACAGATGAGTGACTTCCTCTTCACTACCTGTCATGCTCAGAAATGTGTAGGCCTCTTCACTAGTGTACCTTCGATTTGCCATTTTGGGCTCTAAATTTAGGGGTACACTAGTGAGACTCACAGGCAAAAAAGCTCCTGACTGTCAGCGACTGTATCAAAACGCTACCAAAAAACTGTTAGCGATCGCAGGGATCAGGCCTGACTCTGTGAACGCTGCAGTTATGTGTGCTTAGTGTTTTGTGTCAGTGATCGATCGATACTGCACTTGGGTGGGCTGGGCTGGGCTGGGCCGAGGGGCAAAACGCAGGTGCTAGCAGGTATCTGGGCTGATCCCGCTAACACTGCATTTTTGAGGACCCTAAACTGCTGGGGAGTATAGATCTGATCGGATCAGATATCGATCCGTTCAGATACTATAGCACTAAGGGAGGTGTATGCTGCGTGCGTGGGTTTTAGCGGTACTGGCGCTAACCTGACGCTGCCTGGGGCGACGTAGACCTTATCTCACCCTAAAAACTTAACTTATATCACCGCCGGGCGATCAGGGGGTTAAACCTTTATAAGATAATAAACGGCGGGTGCCCTAAAACTATAATAAACAA
Organism: Lithobates septentrionalis; assembly: GCA_037952835.1. NCBI lineage: Eukaryota > Metazoa > Chordata > Amphibia > Anura > Ranidae > Lithobates > Lithobates septentrionalis. Next base: position 6,027,398 of record JBBDGP010000781.1, on the reverse strand, counting down.
ACTAACTAACCACCGTCACCCGTAACACTTATACGGTGATCACTGGTGAAAGGGTTAACTAGGAGGCAATCAGGGGGTTAAAACCTTTAGTAGGTAGTATATGGGGGTCCCTGTCGCTATAAAACACTGACGGAGAACCTATATACTTACCTCCCTAACTAGCGTCACCTGTGTCACTAATACAGCGATCAGAAAAACGATCGCTTAGTGACACTGGCGACGGGGGTGATCACAGGGTTAAAACTTTTTTAGGGGGGTTAGGGGAGTACTCTGGACCTAAAGGGGGGTACCCCAGACCTAAAGGGGGCTAACCCTAACTGCCCTAACACTTATAACTGTCACAAACTGACACCAATGCAATAATCAGAAAAAAAAACTGCTTTTGGTGTCAGTGTGACAGGGGGTACAGGGGGGTGATCAGGGGGTGACTGGGGGGTGACAGGGGGGTGACAAGTGTGCCTGCGTGTTCTACTGTTAGTGTAGTGTTGTGCAAACTCACATTGATGTCTTCTCTCCTCGGCGCCAGAACGAAAAGACCGGCTGGAGGAGGGATGACATCACTTCCTCTCCCTCTGTTTACATTACAGAGGGAGAGGAAGTCTGTCATGTAAAGGAAGGAGCAATCGCGAGGGGGGAGCCACGAATGAGTGGCCTCCCCCTCACCTTTGATCGCCCCTGACCTGAATGCGACCGCCGCAGGCACCGGGGGGGTCCGATCGGACCCCCCACCCACGGGCAGGCAAGGACGTACAGGTAAGCCCTTTTGCCTGCCCGTGCTGCTCTGCCGACGTACATCGTCGTGCGGCGGCCGTCAAGTGGTTAATAATAAGATGTCCTTTGAGAACACCATGTAATAATGCAAGTAAAGTATACCCAAACTGCTGCATAAAGGAGGGTGCCTACAAATCCAATCCAAATAAAGCTTTTAAGTGCACCACAAAACATATTTTATAACCAAGATGATGAAGAACAAAATGCTCTATTCCCAGGCAGTGAATTTAAATGTACTTACTGCTCAGGAGAACACAGAATTTAAGCAAGCACTAACAGAAGGGACACATTAACAAGCCAGGGGAGGGGTTTAGCATATAGGGTATGACCAACCACAGAACTTAAAGTGGTAGTAAAGGTTAATACTAACTATTTCTAATCATGTTCCGTAACCCCTTCATCCTACCTAACCTGCATACCTTTTTTTAAAAGATCTGTGTATTTACCTATGTTTAATCTGGTCCAGTCACATGATCCTGCAGCTCCAGCTTTTCTGCTTAAGAAAGCGCTTAACAACAGCTGTGAATTCCTAGACCCTTGATGTCACCCATAGGCTCACATGTCTCAATCATTGTTAGTGCTCCCTCCTCTCCCCCCATAGGGGGCCAAAGCTGCAGGATTACATGACAGGAACAAAGCAAACTAAAAATGTAAGTACACTCTTTTTTTTAAAGCTCCAGCTCCAGCTTTTCTGCTTAAAAAAGTGCTTAACAACAGCTGTGAATTCCTAGACCCATGATGTCACCCATAGGCTCACATGTCTCAATCATTGTTAGTGCTCCCTCCTCTCCCCCCATAGGGGGCCAAAGCTGTAGGATTACCTGACAGGAACAAAGCAAACTAAAAATGTAAGTACACATTTTTTTTACAGAGTATGCAGGAAAGGTAGGAGAAGGGGGAGGGAACTTTTTTAAGAATAGTTAGCACTAGCTTTATTCTTCACCCTAAGAGAAAATGTGAATGCATATGCACCAGACAGCATATGTCATGTTAGACAACATGTTCTAGAACACTGATAAAAGATATGGCGAGCTAGTAATATTTACTTTATGTATAATGTATTATTTTACAATGCTTGCTTTCATGACAGGTTTACTTAAACCCCTGCATATTAGAAAAAAATATATAGCTACATATACAGCATGGACATAAACTAACAGATTAGTGAGGCCCGGAAAGGAAAAGAAAGAAAGAAAAGTAGTGCAGGGCCGGGCATGACAGTGTGTTAAGGGAAGATAACGTAAGGGTTAATATGTAAAGTGCTAAGAGGGGAGGTGACAGTGAAGAAAGTCTGAGGGAGAGTGGTGTTATTTGCACCAGACAGCATATGTCATGTTAGACAACATGTTCTGGAACACTGATAAAAGATATGGTGAGCTAGTAATATTACTTTATGTATAATGTATTATTTTACAATGCTTGCTTTCATGACAGATTTACTTAAACCCCTGCATATTAGAAAAAAATATATATAGCTACATATACAACATGGACATAAACTAACAGATTAGTGAGGCCCAGAACGGAAAAGAAAGAAAAGTAGTGCAGGGCTGGGCATGACAGTGTGTTAAGGGGAGACAACGTAAGGGTTTTCTCCAGGGCCTTCCCCCTGGGCTGTGCTAAGAAGGGAGGTAACAGTGAGGAAAGTCTGAGGGGGAGTGGTGTTATTTAAGGAGGAGACGGGACCAGTCTGGGGAACAGAAAGTTGGGGAGAGAGAAAGGAGGAGGCAGTTTTTCCCTCACTGCTCCTCCACCATGGCTGACATAGATTTAATTTTGGCATGGTTGAGAATGGCTGTGGCAAGCAGGGGATCAGAGTGGCTGCACAGCCAGGTGGCAGCATTGATAGAGGACCATCTGCGGAGGGAGGTGAGGTGTCCCCATGCACACGGAGGTCTAGGCCTCCGGTGCGTTTTTCTCCGGGGCCTTCCCCCTGGGCTGTGCGCCATCCTAGGAGCCCTCTGGGGGAACGATCTGCTCCCCCAGCAAAACAGAGCCAGCAGGTCGCTGCAGCGGGGCTTGGGTGGACTCCTCGCCACCGGCCAAGCTCCCCGGGTGGGGCCACGGCCGTCATGGTGCCGCTTCCCTGTCCGCGTATCGCGGGACTATTGAACACTCACCCCCCTCTGCCTCAGTTGCCACTAGGTGGGAGGTTCGGTGGGGGAGAAACACAGGCTTGGTTGTTGGGCCATTAACAGATGCAGGGCCTACCTGGGCAGCGGGAAGTGGGTCAAAATGGTGGAGGAAGGCTGGGACAGGCTGCCCGGGGCACAGCATGGGATGGCCTGTGCAGAACTGTGGCAGTGGGCGGAGCTTCAGGGGCGAGCTGGGCCCTACAGCAGCAGGACACTACGGCCTCCAGGTCCTCTTCACCTGGTGGGCTAGCAACACCAGCAGTCCGGGACTCGGATGAAAGGTCTGAAGGTGAGCTGTCAGTGTCAGAGGAGGAGGAGCCGCAGGGATACGAGCCATCGAGGGAAGCAAGTGTGGCAGCTGTTGGGGGTGCTCCCAGTCAGCCCGGTAAGTCCACTAATGTTTAGGCATGTGCAAAATGAAAAAATTTGTTTCGTTTCGTTTTAATTCGTTATTTAATTAATTTAGTTTAGTTAGATTCGTTAAATTCATTAAATTCGTTTTTCAAATCAGTTTCGTTTTCGACCGAATTCGAAAATCGGTCGAATTCGAAAATATTTCAACCGGATTCGATATTATTTCAACCGCATTCGAAAATATGTCAACAGCATTCGAAATTATTTCAACTGTATTAGAAATTATTTCAATCGTATTCGATAATATTTCAATTGCATTCGAAAATATTTCTACCAAATTTGATAATATTTCAACCGCATTCGAAATTATTTCAACTTTATTCAAAATTATTTCAATCGGATTCGATAATATTTCAACCGCATTCGAAAATATTTCAACAGCATTCGAAATTATTTCAACTGTATTAGAAATTATTTCAATCGCATTCGAAAATATTTCTATTTTCGAATTTGATAATATTCAGATAATATTCAGATAATATTCCTCTTCAGCAAACCAGAAGAACGCTGCATGGTTTTGCGTCACCATGGCAGTAAAAGCTGTGAGAGGGATTGAGCGCACCCCAGACTGCATCCGTCATTGGTAAATAAAAATTATTACATTCTCTTTCTCTCTCTCTCTGTGTCTCCCAGAGGCATATCTAGTGAAAATGGCACCTATGGCAAGCACTGAAACTGCGCCCCTGTCAAAAAAAAAAAAACAGCTAATGAAACTACAAGTATTTAACCACTTCAGCCCCGGAAGAATTTACCCCCTTCCTGACCAGAGCACTTTTTGCGATTCGGCACTGAAAATTGCGCGGTTGTTCGACGTGGCTCCCAAACAAAATTGAAGTCCTTTTTTTCCCATAAATAGAGCTTTCTTTTGGTGGTATTTGATCACCCCCTGCGGTTTTTATTTTTTGCGCTATAAACAAAATAAGAGCGACAATTTTGAAAAAAACGCATTATTTTTTAGATTTTGCTATAATAAATATCCCCCAAAAATATATAAAAAAACATTTTTTTCCTCAGTTTAGGCCGATACGTATTCTTCTACATATTTTTGTTAAAAAAAAAAATCGCAATAAGCGTTTATTGATTGCTTTGCGCAAAAGTTATAGCGTTTACAAAAAAAATAATAATATATATATATATATATATATTATTTTTTATTCTATTCTGTTCTATTGTTACTCTATTCTATTCTATTCTATTTTTTTCTATTCAAATTTGAATAGTAAAGAATAGTAAAGAATAGAATAGAATAACAATAGAACAGAATAGAATAATATATATATATATATATATATATATATATATAATATTTTATTCTATTCTGTACTATTTTTTTTCTAATATATATATATATATATATATATATATATATATATATATATATATATATATATATATATATATATATATATATATATATATATATATATATATATATATATATATATATATATATATATATATATATATATATATATATATATATATTAGAAAATATATATATATATATATATTAGTTATTTATTGATATATAACCATCTATTGGATGGTTTGAAATTCATATAGAATGAATTCAAATCTGAATAGAAAAGATTAGAATAGAAAAAAAATAGATTAGAATAAAATATAATACATATACACATTATATTTTACTTAATTCTGTTCTATTGTTTTTCTAGTCTATTTTCTATTTCTAGTCTAATCTTTTCTATTCGAATTCGAATTCATTCTATATGAAATTCGAATTTCGGAAAATGGTTATATATATATATATATATATATATATATATATATATATATATATATATATATATATATATAATTTTTTTTCCTGATCTGTTCTATTGTTTTTCTATGATATTCTTTTATTCTTTTCTATTATTTTCTAATGTATTCTAATCTTTTATATTTAAATTTTGATTTCATTCTATATGAAATTCGAATTTCAGAAAATGGTTATTTATATATATATATATTTTTTTTCCGATCTGATCTATTGTTTTTCAATGATATTATTTTCTATTCTATTTAAATTCAATTTAATTCTATATGAAATTTGAATATTTCGGAAAATGGTTTTATATATATATATATATATATATATATATATATATATATATATATATATATATATATATATATATATATATATGTATGTATATATATATATATATATATGAGATATTTATTTATATATAACTATCTATTGAAATTCGAAATTCATATAGAATGAATTCAAATTCGAATAGAAAAGATTAGAATAGAAAAAAAAATAGAACACAATAGAATAAAATATAATATATATACACATTATATTTTACTCAATTCTGTTCTATTGTTTTCCTAGTCTATTTTCTATTTCTAGTCTAATCTTTTCTATTCGAATTTGAATTCATTCCATATGAAATTCGAATTTCGGAAAATGGTTATATATATATATACCGTATATATTCGAGTATAAGTTGTTCCGAGTATAAGTCGAGGCCCTAATTTACCACAAAAAATGGGAAAAACTTATTCACCCGAGTATAAGACGAGGGTGAGAAATGCACAGCTACTGTAGGTGGAAAAGAGGGTCAACAATGCCCATTTGCAGCATCACTGTGCCCATTTGCAGCCATAGGTCCCCTGAACTTCAAACTCGTTAGTTAAGGGTTCCTAGATGCCCCCTAGCTGCAGCCAAAATTTGGGGTCTCTGAACCCAAAGGGTCCCGAAATAACATTGCTGCAGATGGACACAGTTGACCAAATTTGGGGCCCCATATCTTGGGGCCACTTAGTGCTAAGAACCCCAAATTTGGTGTGTAAACCCAGTGGAACTAGCACCATAAAAAGCTGAGGTTTCTAGCACCAAGTGGCCCTGAGATACAGGGCCCCAAAAATCAGTTCAGAAAATGTCAAGCACTTTTCTGCAGCAGAGAATGACATTTTCCGAACCGAGTTTGGGGCCCCGTATCTCGGGTCCACTTAGTGCTAGGAACCCCAGCTTTGGATATGTTATGGTTCCATTGGGTTAGCACACCAAATTTGAGGTTCTTAGCTCCAAGTAGCCCTGAGCTATGGGGCCCCAAACTCGGTTCAGAAAATGTCAAGCACTTTTCTGCAGCAGAGAATGACATTTTCTGAACCGATTTTGGGGCCCCGTATCTCGGGGTCACTTAGAGCTAGGAACTTCAGCTTTGGATATGTTGTGGTACCAGTTCCACTGGGTTTGCACACAAAATTTGGGGTTACTAGCACCAAGTGGCCCTGAGATACGGGGCCCCAAAATCGGTTCGGAAAATGACATTTTTTGCTGCAGAAAAAGTATTTATATATATAACCATTTTCCGAAATTCGAATTTCATATAGAATGAATTTGAATTCGAATAGAAAAGAAAATAGACTAGAAAAACAATATTTTACTCAATTGTGTTCTATTGTTTTTCTAGTCTATTTTCTATTTCTAGTCTAATCTTTTCTATTCGAATTCGAATTCATTCTATATGAAATTCGAATTTCGGAAAATGGTTATATATATATATATATATATATATATATATATATATATATATATATATATATATATATATGATAATACAAAAGAGATGCGGCACTAAAACATATTATGAACCTGTGAAATACGTTAATGAAATAATCAAGGCTAATAGTGCAAAGTGAATATAAACAATATTGTACTCTAATATCCCAAAATTAATTGAAGACAAAAATGAAAACAAATATTGAAATAGATAAATGCATAGAGTCCAAAAACCAAAGAAAAAGTCTGTGATAAATCAAAGAAAAGTGCCAGAAAGGGCCACAACAAAGATGAAGGTGCAGTGGGGAAAATCTTCCGTGGTTCCTCACACCCAAGGTGGTATATCAGATGTGCTTACCAGATCCCATTGACCGCTATTACAGCAGTCAAAAACGGCACAGGGAAATTAAGTGCAATTCCTCTTCTAATAAAACGATTGTGCAGACTGTATTACGTGATGGATTGTTTTTTCTCTTTGAATCCTGAGATACCATCTGTCGCCCATCGGTACCACTAAGCTGAGGTTGTGGGGATCCCTATAATTTCCCTGTGCCGTTTTTGACTGCTGTAATAGCGGTCAATGGGATCTGGTAAGCACATCTGATATACCACCTTGGGTGTGAGGAACCACGGAACCACGGAAGATTTTCCCCACTGCACCTTCATCTTTGTTGTGGCCCTTTCTGGCACTTTTCTTTGATTTATCACGGACTTTTTCTTTGGTTTTTGGACTCTATGCATTTATCTATTTCAATATTTGTTTTCATTTTTGTCTTCAATTAATTTTGGGATATTAGAGTACAATATTGTTTATATTCACTTTGCACTATTAGCCTTGATTATTTCATTAACGTATTTCACAGGTTCATAATATGTTTTAGCGCCGCATCTCTTTTGTATTATCATCTTTGGAGGGATTTGGAGACTAGATCTCAATGCCGGCTGCTTGGATTTCACTACACTGTATATATATATTTTTTTGTTTCACCTTGAGCGCAGCTTTCACCTTCGTTTTTGCCATATATATATATATATATATATATATATATATATATATATATATATATATATATAACCATCTTTTGAAATTAGAAATTCATATAGAATGAATTCAAATTCGAATAGAAAAGAAAATAGACTAGAAAAACAATAGAACTGAATAGAATAAAATCTAATATATATATTAGGTTATTTTCTGTTCTATTCTTTTTCTATTCTAATCTTTTCTATTCAAATTTGAATTCATTTTATATGAATTTCGAATTTCAAAAGATGTATATAATTTTTTTTTCCTGATCTGTTCTATTGTTTTTCTATGATATTCTTTTCTATTATTTTCTAATCTATTCTAATCTTTTATATTCAAATTCGATTTCATTCTATATGAAATTCGAATTTCAGAAAATGGTTATTTATATATATATATATATATATATATATATATATATATATATATATATATATATATATATATATATATATATATATAATTTTTTTTTCCTGATCTGATCTATTGTTTTTTTATGATATTATTTTCTTATTTTCTATTCTATTTAAATTCAATTTCATTCTATATGAAATTCGAATTTTGGAAAATATATATATGTGTATATATATATATATATATATATATATATATATATATATATATATATATATATATATATATATATATATATATATATATATATATATATATATATGTATATATATATATATATATATATATATATATGTATATATATGTGTATATATATATATATTAGATATTTATTTATATATAACCATCTATTGAAATTCGAATGAATTCAAATTCGAATAGAAAAGATTTGAATAGAAAAAAAATAGAACAAAGTATAGAAAATAAATAGAATAAAATATAATATATATACACATTATATTTTACTCAATTCTGTTCTATTGTTTTTCTAGTCTATTTCCTATTTCTAGTCTAATCTTTTCTATTCAAATTCATTCTATATGAAATTCGAATTTCGGAAAATGGTTTTATATATATATATATATATAAATATATATTTATATATAAATATATATTTATATATATAACCATTTTCCGAAATTCAAATTTCATATAGAATGAATTCAAATATATATATATATATATATATATATATATATATATATATATATATATATATAAATTGTTATTTTCCAATCTATTTTCGAATTCGAATTTATACTATTCGAAATTCGAATTTCAGAAGATGGTCATATTCTGTTGTATTTTATTAAATTCTATTAAATTCTGTTCTATTCTTTACGATTCTTTTATGTTTATTCTATTGTTTTATTATTTTATATTCTATTTTATTGTATTTTTTTTTAGAAATCAATTTAGATTTTTTCTAATTCGATTCAAATTTGTTTTCGAATTCGAGTCGAATAGATTTCAAATTTGTTTTCGAATCGAATATATTTCGAATTTGGTTTCGAATTCGATTCGAATTAGATTCGAATTCGATTCGAATTTCGGCCGTGGGTTTTCGATTCAAAACATTTCGGATTCGTTTAAATTCGTTAGTATTGTAATTCGGTATTTCGGATGCATCCGAATGTCCGAATAATGAAAATTTCGTCCGAATTTCGATTCGGAACTAAACGAAATGCACATGTCTACTAATGTTTCTAATGTTTCTTTGTCAGCTGCATTGTGTGATTTGTTGGGGGTTGGGAAGGAGGGTGCAACGATGGCAGCGGTTGTTCTGCCGGGATCAGCGGTGGTGGAAGCTGGCCCACAAGTGGTGGGTGGTGTGCCCGCCAGTTCGGGGAAAGAGGCGCAGCTGAGGGATTTTTTATGGATGACTCTGGCTGTGGGTTCAAGGGCTTCAGCGTCCCCTGCGGTGGCTCCTGCCAGGCTCTTGGGAGCAGTGGCTGGTAGCGAGAAGGCGGGTCTACTGGTAGAACGGATGTGGTAAGGATTGCAGACATGGCAAAATGTGAGGTGTATGGGTGCTTTGACGGTCTGCTGGGAGCACATTTGATACAGGAGGGCCGGGATAATATTTGCAAGGGTGAGTATGTGGAGATCTTCTCGTTATTGACCTTGGAAAAATTGAACTTGGATAGGGTCAAACCTCATGATTCCAAGAAAGAGGATGAGGAGAAGAGGAGGTACAGTACATTATTGCGAGTGTCATTGGTGAGAATAACCTCGAACATTGTTCGGCATTGTTCTGTTAGATGGATGCCAATGGTGAGGTGCACAGGGTATATGGGGGATCTGCTTGGCTATGGTATGATGAGCAGTTTAGACAGCGCAGGGCAGTCCGGCCATCTCTTCGCTGGGATAATAAAGATAGCGGCCTCTGGATGCAACTTATGTCATCGGCGAGGGCCCCAAATCAGTTTCTTCAGGAGGGGGCCGGGGGTACACCTTCCTCAGGACTGCCGGCCAGAAAGAAATGGGGTGTGTGTTGGCAGTACAATGAGAGCTCCTGTAAGTTTAGAGGGTCTTGCTGTTTTAAGCATGAGTGTTCAGGGTGAGGGGGATCCCATCCATTGTCCCATTGCTTCAAGAAAGGTAAGCATACCGGCGAGCCTGGTCACAAAAGGGACGACTCCGGTGAGGGGAGAAAGGGTGCAGCCTTTCCTAAGTAGATACCTGGATAGGAAAGCGGCTAGGCTGCTTGCTTCTGGGTTTCGGGAAAGTTTTAGGATTAGAATTCCATGTTCATTGTCGGTAGTTCCACTGGTGACGCAGAATTTGAAATCGGCCTTGCAGCATTCGGGGGTGGTGGGGGAGAAATTGGCCAGGGAAGTGGCACTAGGTCGCATGGGGGGGGCATTCACGGTTAAACCTTTGCCGGACCTGGTGGTGTCTCCATTGGGGGTGGTGCCTAAGAAGCAACCGAACAAGTTTCGCCTCATTCACCACTTATCTTTCACAAAGGGGGGTTCTGCCACTGATTTAATCGACCCCGATGCATGCACTGTGCCCTATACTTCATTTGACGCAGCTGTAAGGTGGGTTAGGCACTATGGAAAAGGGGCGCTTATGACAAAATCGGACACAGAATCTGCATTCCGCTTGCTTCCAGTTCACCCGAAGAGCTGGCATGAAGAGTTTTATGTGTATCTGTGCCTGCCCATGGGTTGCTCCAATTCTTGCGCCATGTTTGAGATGTTTAGTTCTTTCTTGGAGTGGGGGTTAGAGACGTGTCGGGCCTTGATTCAGTCATCCATTACTTGGATGGATTTCTGTGCGTAGGGCCGCCTTCCTCCGGTGTGTGTGCTATTCTACTCTCTACGTGGCAGCACATTGCAGGTAGGTTCAGAGTGCTATTGACAGCCGACAAAACAGAAGGCCCGATGATGAAGCTTAGTTTTTTAGGCATTGTGATTGATTCAGTGGCTATGGAGTATCGTCTGCCAGTGGACAAGTTGGAGGCACTACAGAAGGAGATTCGGGAGATCCAGGGACTGTGCAAGGTACAGTTGAGGACTTTTCAGTCGTTGCTGGGTAAGTTCAATTTCACCTGCCGGATTATTCCGATGGGTAGGGTTTTCTGCGGATGGCTGTCGGCTGCTACAGCGGGGGTTCAGGCCCCGACCCATTTTATATGGCTTACTAGGGAACATCGGGAGGATTTGAAGGTTTGGTACAAGTTTTTGGCCTCATATAACGGCTGATTGGTGTGGATGTCTAGCCCGGTGAGTAATTTCGATATGGAATTTGTCATGGACGCAGCGGGGTCAAGGGGCTATGGAGCTTTCTTTCAGGGGCAATGAAGTGTGGAACCTTGGCCCCAGTCTTGGGTGTAAGCGGGGTTCCTTCATAACCTGGTGCTATTGGAACTTTTTCCAGTGGTTCTGGCTATGGAGTTGTGGGGAGAGTCATGCAGGAACCTGAAACTGAGGTTGAATTTTGACAACATGGGTGTGGTTCACGTGGTCAATTGCATGTCTGCATCATCACAACCAGTCATACGTCTGCTACACCATTTGGTGTTGCGTTGCTTGCAGTTGAACATTTTCCCTATGCTGTTCATCTTCCGGGCATCGACAACACACTGGCTGACTCCTTGTCTTGATTTCAGTGGAACAAGTTCAGAGAGCTGGAAGGAGTTCCTTGCCCAGGCTGGATATGGGAGCTGGCATTGGAGTCGCCACGGGATGGATCCTGCAGTCAGTAAGGGAGTCCACATGGGCGGCTTACGTGAAGGTTTGGAGGGAATGGTTGGTCTTGGTGCAGGAGTCTGGGGTCAGCATGGATGGGTCGGGGGTAAGGTTGTTGGTTTTGTACTTTGTTTACAGGACCATGGAAAATGGGGGGTCGGTGTCTGCCATTGAGCGGAAGCGGGCAAGTTTGGCTTTTGCGTTAAGCTACTGTGCGGGGAGAATTGGACGAAGCATTTTTGGGTTAGACAGTCAGTAAAAGGCTGCCGTAAGGTTCACAAATGTTTTTTTTTTTTAAATGCACGGCGGCCAGTCACCTTTTCCAATCTGCTGGTGGGTGGGGGACAACAGGGTGTGTTTGCGGCTGCACAGATCCAGAAACTGACCAAAGGGGTAGAGGGGTGAATGTGCTGCTGTTTGCGTTACCGGGCTCCAGGGTATGCCCTGTAGAAACGGTAAGGGAGTTTCTAGGGGTTAGACTACGCTTTACACTCCTTCCACATCGGGTGGCTACTGAAGCTGCCAGATGTGGGTTGGATGAAGCAGCGGTGAGGAGGACTGATAGCTGGGATTTGAGGATATTCCGCACTTACATACACCCTCATCTGGTGGTGGATTAAAAAAAGAGCAAGGCTGGGTAGGCTGTACACACAGCTGTGCTGTTTGTTGAGTGGGGTATGGTGGTTTTTCTTTTAGAGTTGGTGCTACCTTTGTTTTGTCTGTCTTTTGGGATGATGTGGAGCAGGGTGGTATCGGAAGTGGAACGTTATGCACAGCGGGATAGACCGCCGGACATTTTGGTTCTGCGTGCAGGTGGTAATGATTTGGGGGTCCGGATGATCAGGGAGCTGATCTCGGACATCAAGTCAGATTTTTTAAAAGTTTGCACGGATTTTCCTAACACTATGCTGCTATCGTCTGACATTGTTGCGCGGACAACGTGGTGCATGGCGAACATTAACAAGGCCCGCATAAGAGTTAACAAGGTGGTGGGGAGGTTTGTGGCTCAGAATGGGGCATGGTGATCAGGCACGTAGAGTTAGAAACTAATGTGGACCTGTATTTGAGGTGCGATGGAGTACACCCCTCGGCAGTGGGGATTGATCTCTGGGCACTGAGGCTGCAAGATGGGATCCAGCGGGCCCTACGGGTGTGGAGGGGCCCTTAAGGGTAAGGTGTTATCCTTGCGGGCTGTGGTGGTGTTTTGTTGGTCTTTGACGGTGGCAGTAAACATATGTGATGGAAAGGGGTGGGGGGCTCATCGGTAGTATGTTCCCCTCTGGTGTATTCCAGCAGAGGTTAGCTGGAATACTGTAATGGTTGCACTGCAGGAAGGGGGTTGTTTACAAGCTGGTTATATGGCTGGAGGCCTATCATGTGGAAAAAGGTCCCGCAGTGTATTGGTGGAATATGTGTTGGAGTTCGAGGGTGCCGTCAAAGACCAACAGCCTGGGGTTAAACAAGTTGTTACGGATGTTATATTTTGTTATATTTTATATTGGAGTTATTTATATTGTGTTAATAATAAATAGGCTGCTATGGCCATTTATACTCCAAATTAAGGTGTGGTCTCATCATTTTAGAAGGGTAAGAAATGGGGGTGTTGGAGTACAAGTGGTATAGCAGTAAGAGGCAGGTTGGGTACCTCTGGACTACACTGGTCAAGTGAGGCCCGGAACTGAAAAGAAAGAAAGAAAAGTAGTACAGGGCCGGGCATGACAGTGTGTTAAGGGGAGACAACATAAGGGTTAATATGTGAAGTGCTAAGAGGGGAGGTGACAGTGAGGAAAGTCTGAGGGGGAGTGGTGTTATTTAAGGAGGAAGCGAGACTGTCCTGGGGAACAGAAAGTTGGGGAGAGAGAAAGGAGGAGGCAGTTTTCCCACCCACCCTCCCTATATGTTGTCTGTGTTTGTTTGTTTGTGTGTTTTCTTTCTTTCAGAAGCATGGAATATGTTCGTCATGGCAGCTGTGGATTGGCGGTGTTTTGTTGGTCTTTGACGGTGGCAGTAAACATATGTGATGGAAAGGGCTGGGGGGCTCATCGTAGTATGTGCCCCTCCGGTGTATTCCAGCAGAAAGGTTAGCTGGAATACTGTAATGGTTGCACTGCAGGAAGTGGGAGGGGGAAGTGCCAGGGAGGCTGATCCAGGACAGGAGCATCCCAATAAGTACGCTCCATTGAGTGACAGCACTGCTGGAGCTGGGGGACTCTCCTAGCTGCCGGGGGAAGAACTCCTCCAGTGAGATTGGGGGGGGCAGCGAAGGGAAAGGAAAGGCAAATTCTGGTGGTAGGGGACTCAATTCTTAGCAGGACAGAGAGGGTAATCTGTAACCAAGACCCGAAGCACCAAACAGTATGTTGTCTACCGGGCGCTCGGGTTCGGCACATCACGGATCTTGTAGACAGATTACTGGGAGGGGCTGGGGAAGACCCAGCTGTCATGGTGCATGTTGGCACCAATGACAAAGTCAGAGGCAGATGGAGTGTCCTAAAGAACGATTTTAGGGACTTAGGAGCTAAATTGAGGAAAAAGACCTCCAAGGTAGTATTCTCAGGAATACCACCGGTACATCGAGCCACACCAGAAAGGCAGAGGGAGATTAGGGAAGTAAACAAGTAGCTGAAGAGCTGGTGTAGTAAGGAGGGGTTTGGGTTCCTGGAGGACTGGGCCAACCTCTCAGTCGATAACCGGTACTATAGAAGGGATGGACTGCACCTAAATGTGGAGGGTGCAGATCTGCTGGGAATGAAGATGGCCAAAAAGTTAGAGGGGTTTTTAAACTAGGCAATGGGGGCAGGGTCCAGAGGTAGAGATAGTCAGCGTGGAAGATATTCCAGGGGGTAGTATTGGGGGCATTAGTGGTAGGTTGACCAAAGCACAAAAACACAAGGTAAGTATGGTAGCAAGTCCTAGTTGCAATCTCGAAACACCCAATACGAGGACAATATGCGACCGGTCTAAACTATGTGGCATGTTCACCAATGCCAGGAGCATGGCGGACAAGATGGGTGAACTAGAGATACTGTTGTACAAGGAGGATTTGGATTTTGTGGGAATTTCAGAGGCCTGGTTCAACAGCTCTCATGATTGGCTGGCAAACATTCAAGGGTATACCCTTTACCGCAAGGATAGAGAGGGTAAAAAAGGGGGAGGGGTATGCCTATATATCAAAAATAATGTACAAGTGAATGTGAGAGATGACATCACTGAGGGAGCTAGGGAGGAGGTGGAATCCTTATAGGTAGAGCTCCAAAGGGATGAAGCTAAGGGGAAAATAATACTGGGAGTATGCTATAGGTCCCCTAACCTGAGGGAGGGAGTGGAGACAGATCTCCTATCACAATTTGGAATAGCAGCAAGGATGGGAAGTGTTATCATAATGGGGGATTTTAACTATCCAGACATAGACTGGGCGGAGGGAACCGCGCATTCATTTAAGGCTCGCCAGTTCCTTAATGTCTTGCAGGACAATTTTATGGGTCAGATGGTAGACGCACCAACTAGAAATAAAACATTACTGGATCTACTGATTACCAACAATACAGAACTGATCACGGATGTGGAAATACGGGGCAATTTAGGTAACAGCGATCACAGGTCAATTAGTTTCAGTATAAATCACACAAATAGGAAACATAAAGGGAATACAAAGACACTGAATTTCAAAAGAGCCAACTTCCCTAAACTACAAACCTTGCTAAAAGCCATAAATTGGGATAAAATATTAGGAACAAAGAAAACGGAGGAGAGTCAGATGGTAGACGCACCAACTAGAAATAAAACATTACTGGATCTACTGATTACCAACAATACAGACCTGATCACGGATGTGGAAATACGGGGCAATTTAGGTAACAGCGATCACAGGTCAATTAGTTTCAGTATAAATCACACAAATAGGAAACATAAAGGGCATACAAAGACACTGAATTTAAAAAGAGCCAACTTCCCTAAACTACAAACCTTGCTAAAGGGCATAAATTGGGATAAAATATTAGGAACAAAGAATATGGAGGAGAGATGGGTTTGCTTTAAGAGTATATTAAATAAGGGCATTAGCCAATGTATCCCATTGGGTAATAAATTTAAAAGGGCGAACAAAAGTCCTGGATGGCTTAACTTCAATGTAAAAATGCATATAAAAGCAAAGGAGAAGGCCTTCAAAAGGTTCAAGGTTGAGGGATCATCCTCAGCATTCAGACTTTATAAAGAATGCAACAAGAAATGTAAGGGTGCAATTAGGACGGCTAAGATAGAACATGAAAGACACATAGCGGAGGAGAGCAAAAAAAATCCCAAGAAATTCTTTAAGTATGTAAACAGTAAAAAAGGGAGGACTGACCATATTGGCCCCATAAAGAATGAGGAAGGATATCTGGTTACAAAGGATGGAGAGATGGCGAAGGTATTGAATTTATTCTTCTCCTCAGTCTTCACGAGTGAATTGGGGGGCTTCAGTAAGCAAAACTGCAGTGTTAATCCTCATGACACAACACAGGAAGCACCTCCATGGTTAACAGAGGACGGAATTAAAATTAGACTTGAGAAACTTAACATTAATAAATCACCGAGACCTGATGGCTTACATCCAAGGGTACTTAGGGAACTCAGTCAAGTGATTGCCAGACCGTTGTTCCTAATTTTTACAGACAGTCTACGGACTGGAATGGTACCAGCTGATTGGAAAAAAGTCAATGTAGCACCAATATTTAAAAAGGGCCCAAAATACATCCCTGGGAATTACAGACCAGTTAGCCTAACATCAATAGTATGTAAACTCTTGGAGGGGATGATAAGGGACTATATACCAGATTTTAGTAATAAGAACTGTATCATTAGCAGTAATCAGCATAGATTCATGAAGAATCGTTCTTGCCAAACCAATCTATTAACCTTCTATGAGGAGGTGAGTTGCCATCTAGATAAAGGAAGGCCCGTAGATGTGGTGTATCTGGATTTTGCAAAAACATTTGACACAGTTCCCCATAAACGTTTACTGTACAAAATAAGGTGCGTTGGCATGGACCATAGGGTGAGTACATGGATTGAAAACTGGCTACAAGGGCGAGTTTAGAGGGTGGTGATAAATGGGGAGTACTCGGAATGGTCAGGGGTAGGTAGTGGGGTTCTCCAGGGTTCTGTGCTGGGACCAATCCTATTTAATTTGTTCATTATTTAAGAAGCGTCAGAAGAGGAGAAGCGTCACACAGCGGGAGCCTCCCTCCATGCCTGCATGGATACGGAGCGGCCCGAGGAGAAGAAGATAGAAGATGCCGCTGAGGAAGATGCCAGACGAGAACACCGGAGGAAGAACCAGAAGAACCAGAAGAAGAAGAAGATGGAGGAAGAAACCGAAGGAAGATAGAAGATAGAAGAAAGAAGATAGATGATAGAAGAAAGAAGATAGAAGAAAGAAGAAGCATTTAAATAAAGGAATTGTCAAAAACTGTCTCTTGTCATTTTTAACACTTTTGACAGTTTTTTTGTGAAATGGTAGGGGTACTTTTGTACCCCCTTACCATTTCACACAGGGGGGAGTGCCGGGATCTGGGGGTCCCCTTGTTAAAGGGGGCTTCCAGATTCCGATAAGCCCCCCGCCCGCAGACCCCCACAACCACTGAGCAATGGTTGTGGGGATGAGGCCCTTGTCCCCATCAACATGGGGACAAGGTGTCTTGGGGGGCTACCTCAAAGCACCCTCCGAATGTTGGCCTGGTACGGTTCAGGAGGGGGGCGCGCTCTCGTCCCCCCTCTTTTCCTGCGGCCTGCCAGGTTGCTTGCTCGGATAAGGGTCTGGTATGGATTTTTGGGGGGACCCCACACCACTTTTTTTTAAATTTTGGCACGGGGTTCCCCTTAAAATCCATATCAGACCTGAAGAGTCTGGTATAGATTTTGAGGGGGACCCCACGCCATTTTTAAAAAAAATTTTGGCCGGGGTTCCCCTTAATATCCATACCAGACCTGAAGGGCCTGGTATGAAATTTAGGGGGACCCTCCACGTCATTTTTTTTTTAAATTTTGGTTCGGGATTCCCCTGTGGGGAATTTCCATGCTGTTTTTATCAATGAACTTTTATGTGCATTGTCGGACCGGCAATTCATTAATAGCCGCGAGTACTTTTAAATGACTTTTTTTCTTTTGAAATGTCATTTTGCTGTCAGACTGTTCTAAACACGGGAAACATGCGCCCCTTTACAGGCATACTATAGACACCCCCCAGGTACGAAATTTAAAGGGATATTACACTTTTATTGTTTCACTTTAAGCATTATTAAAATCACTGCTCACGAAAAAACTGACGTTTTTAAAACTTTTTTTGCATTGATCCATGTCCCCTGGGGCAGGACCCAGGTCCCCAAACACTTTTTATGACAATAACTTGCATATAAGCCTTTAAAATTAGCACTTTAGATTATTCATGTTCGTGTCCCATAGACTTTAACGGTGTTCGCGTGTTCAAACTAATTTTTTGCCTGTTCGTAAGTTCTGCTGCGAACCGAACATGGAGGTGTTCAGCTCATCCCTAGTTGTCACCTTGCCTAAGCCAGGAAAAGAAAGGAAAAGATCCTGGCCAATTTTAGACCAATATCACTTCTAAACACAGACATCAAAGTATACGTGAAAATACTAGCCAAACAATTTACGAATATAATTCCGTCTTTAGTTAAAGGCGACCAGATGGGATTCTTAAGGGGTAGACAAACTTCTGAAGCTACAAGAAGAGTCCTCAATATTGTACACCATGCAGAACAAATTCAAACACCTTCTCTGCTGCTCTCCATTGATGCAGAGAAGACGTTTGACAGAGTACACTGGCAGTACAGTATATGTCATCAGTATTATGTAAATTTGGATTCCAAGGTACTATACTCTCTGCAATTCTAGCCATATATTCGCAACCGTCAGCGTATGTCTGCACCTCTGGCCTCCTCTCTAAGCCGTTCAACATCACTAATGGAACTCGACAGGGTTGTCCACTATCACGTAAATAAATAAAGTTGCGCTAGAAAACAGTGATAATTTGGAGATTTCATATAATGAATATTTAAATGCGCTCCCTATATAGTGAAATAAAACGTGAAAAACAATCACAAAAGTGCAAAAAAACAAAGTCCACACTGCATAACATAGAAGGATTGGTGCACACAACCAGTGTGCAATAGGTTTCAATAGGTGGGGCTCCAGGAAGACGCAAGGTATTGCAAAACATGTAGGGCGGTGCGTTGTGCTGACGTCATCACGCCACATGTGACCCTGGCATGCGGGTGTTTTGTTTGTAGTTTTGTCTAGCCGGCTTTTATTGTTCGTTTTGTCTGTAATTGTCTTTTGCGGGTATCCGCACGTTTTTTAATAAATACGCTTTCTACTGCACGATTGGCGTCCCCTATTTTCTCGCTTATACACTCAGGGCCCAGAGCCCGAGTGTGTTTCTTTTCAGAGCTCGAGAGACCAGTCTATTGGCTTTTTGTTCTGCTTCTCGCCGGACATCTTTATCCACCAGAGCGAATCGGTGACCGGAGACATCAGATACCAACACACCTACAGCTCCCCACAGAGTGTAATCTGTCTGCTTACATGACCCTGCGCTGGAGGGTCCACCTTGTCTGGTAAGGGACTGCACATACAGATTGCCGCTCTATAGTTGTGATTCAATCGTTTATGATCCAAGTCCCTGGGAGTTTTATATATATTTCTCACCTTGGAACCTATTGCACACTGGTTGTGTGCACCAATCCTTCTATGTTATGCAGTGTGGACTTTGTTTTTTTGCACTTTTGTGATTGTTTTTCACGTTTTATTTCACTATATAGGCAGTGCATTTAAATATTCATTATACGAAATCTCCACATTATCACTGTTTTCTAGCGCAACTTTATTTATTTACTGGACTTTTTTACCATGGAGATATTATATGGTTTTTAGTTGCTGCTTCACACATATTATCTAGCGCGGTATTTTTTCCTTTTTATTGTCCACTATCACAAACCATCTTCAACCTAATGATTGAACCTCTAGAAGAAACAATTCGAACACATCCTTTAATATCCAGCTTCAAATTCCACTCTACTAAACATGTGATAAGTCTCTTTGCTGATGATCTGATCCTAATTATGACAGACCCAATAAACTCACTCCCACATGCCCACCAAACATAGTCTCAATTTAGTACCATATCGTAATACAAGGTCAATTACTCTAAATCCTTAATTATAGATCTTGGCCTAAGCGTGGCAATCAAACAAAACTTACAACAAAAATTCCCCTTCAAGTGGAGTTCACAAGAAATCCCATATCTGGGTATTACCTTGACACATAATATATAATCCCTAACTGTGGCCAATTTAAACCCACTAATAGTCAAAGTGAAGTAACAGCTACGCCACATCTCACAACATGAACTATCTTGGGTAGGGAGACTGGCAGCTTTCAAGATGACCATACTCCCCCAAATTCTTTACATGTTTCGGGATCTACCTGTCCACATACTAAATCAATACCTCTTCTGAGAACCTTTCTATGGAATAACAAGAGGGCAAGATGCCAACATGCTAACTTGATAAACCACAGACTAGTCGGCGGAGCAGGGGTAGTAGACATCCGTGACTATTATTGGGGGGTCAATATGGATCAAATTAAATTTTGGTTCAGAGAAAAGGACACTCCACTTTGGACAGAAATAGAAGCAGCACTAGCCCCTACTTCCAACCTAAGAACCCTTCTAAAATGGAAACCCTGGGATATCTCATTACTGACTGCACCCACTCAATCATCTTTGCTAGTGTGGAGACTCCTGCACCAGCAACCAGACACACAAATAAACTCGCAATTATCCAATCACCCCTTACATATTCTGGAAGCTTTGAGTCTCACAATGCCTATTAGATCCCTCTCACAACACGGCATACAGTCTATTAAAGACTTCATGCAAGGTCCTAATCCTAAAATGGTAGAAACAATGATAACTGAATACAAGCTTGCAAGAGAACATCATTTCAAATGCACTCGCATTGTTCACTTCCTGAACAAGACTCCCATCCCTAAATTTAGCATACACCCCATGATATGGTCTTTCTATACTTCACCAAAGCCATTAGATAGAGGAATTTACTTCTTTTACAATATCCTCCAAAACAAACATACCTTTCAAAAAACCACAAGGACCAAATGAGAATAAGACCTCCACTCCACAATTTCTCCCCTACTATGGCAAAGAGCCTTTAGAGCAATTCATCAAGCATTACATTGCACTATGCACTGGGAAATGACACTCAAAATCATGCACAGATGGTACTACACACCATAGCGGTTGTCAAAATTCTCAAACACATCATCACCTAAGTGTTGGCGAATCGGTGAGCAAATAGGGCATCTACTATACATCCTATGGGAATTCCCCAGCTTAACGAGCTACAGTATAGGAAACAAGTTTTCAAACTTATATATTCACTAGCATGCATAATATCACCTCCTAATCCCAAACTAACACTCCTCAACGTCGGCATAGATCTTTACCCACGTTCGGATAGAATTGTAGTTACACACATCCTACTTGCAGCCCGATCAACCATTGTCAGAAAATGGAGATCTAATATCTGACCTCTTTGGTACAACAAAATTACACCTATGAACACATACTAGCCCTCAACTCCCTTACCAGTGCAAAATTTGATAAACAATGGGAAACATGGATGAGTAGGAATATGAGCCTACCGTCATATAACTAGGCCGACTACACAAGACCATCCCATTTCCTAATCCATGCCATTTGTTATTTACAAACTCTGCAATATCTGCTCAGATCTCCAAAATTCCCTACTGGCAGCCCAACACGTACCAATCAGTAAGGATTGTACCAATACCCAACAGTTGCACAAATAGCTTACAATCTGTACTAATTTCTAATGATTTATACATTCACCTTAATGCTTATGCCATTAACTATTCTACATGAATGCCTATTGTTTGTACTCCTTGTGTACCATATCTGTATATTCTTTTATACCTTTTATATCTATATGTATACAGGTTTGTATACCTCTTTTCCTTCTTTTTGTGTACCTTTTCTAATATATCAATAAAAAACTATTGATTCAAAAAAAAAATTAAATAATCAGTATCAGTGTTAGTATATTTTAGGTAGGAAAAATGTGCACTATTGATTCTGGGCCATGCTACAGGTACAAACAACAAATAATTTACACATTTGTGTTATCATTATGATTGTCAGGAGCAGAAGAATTTATTTTGGGTTGTTCTTTGGTGGTCCGCTATGGTAATAGCAAGAAATATACAGATAGATTTAAAAAAATAAAGATTTCTTTACTATTTTGGGCCAGTTTTCCTTTGATAATAAAAATCAGGAGATATCCATTTACCACCAAATGAAAGTATTTGAAAATTTGTCCTAAAAAAACAATGTATAATCCCCCTTGGATACACTAAGTAGTTGCGACGATATGTGCAATTTTACTAACACATGTCAAAGTTGCAAAGTTGTGTTCAGGCATTAGGATTTGTTTTTCCTTTTTTGTTATGAAAGGGTTAAAATATTTTTTTTACTTGCATAAGTTATAATAATCTTTTTTGGATTTAGTTTTGTTGGGAGATTTAAGGTTGTCACTTCCACTTTTCACAATTCTGTAGCAGGCAATTGTATTTTAGAGGAATAGGTCACCTTTACCAACTAATTGCTTATGCCGATAAGTGACCTATTTAAATAAAAACAAACTGTGCAGCTCTGATTAAACATGAATAATGCCCTTGCACTAGGTGTAGGCCATTTACATACCTCATGAAGCCTCACTGAAATACTCCCAGGAAGTTGCTTAGTTAGGACTAGTCATTACTGCTCACCTTCACCATCATAGGAGCCAGCTCTCAAGCACTGAGCTCAGAGCTACTGCATCAGGGGAGATAAATTGCATGTGAGGGGTATGAATCAGAAAAAGATCTCACTCCCTCGATGGAGGAGGCGAGCAGTAATGACTAGGCCTCACTTAGAAATGTCCTGGGAGTTTTCCAATCAGGTTTCATGAAGTATGTAAATGGCCTAAACCTATAGCAAGGGTACTGGTCAACTTTAGTCAGAGCCCCATAATTTGTTTTTACCTAAGGACATCCCTTACCTGCATAAGTAGTTTTTTCATAAAGGTGAACTAACCCTTTAAAGGCCACAAGCTGTCATTCAAATCATACAATAAGGACTATTCTTATGGGGTGGGGGAGTTGTAAGAGCATTTCATAACTGTTCCAATGAGAAAATAAAAATGTTGATACAATATCTAATGCTATTATAGTACCTGACCGCGAGATTGTATTTCCAGCGCGATCCCATCGCGCTGGTTCTCGGCGACAGGGTACTGTGCATGTCGCGCTGGCTCGCTGATCGGGAAAGGAAAACTTTTTTTTTCCTTTCGCAATGAGCGACAGGCAGTGCTGACACCTGTCTGGTATGAATCATGAGGGGGAACACCGCACCAAATTTTGAATGAAAAAACCGGCGTGGGTCCCCCCCAGGGGCATACCATGCCCTTACGTCTGGTATGGATTGTAAGGGAACCCCCTATGCCAAAAAAACGACATGGGGGTCCCACCCAAAATCCATACCCTTATCCGAGCACGCAGCCCGGCCGGTCAGGAAAGGGGGTGGGGACGAGCGAGCGCCCCCCCCCCTCCTGAACCGTACCAGGCCGCATGCCCTCAACATGGGGGGTAAGTGCTTTGGGGGAGGGGAGCCCCCTTTAATAAGGGGGCCCCCAGATCCTGGCCCCCCACCCTATGTGAATGAGTATGGGGTACATGGTACCCCTACCCATTCACCTAGGGAAAAAAGTGTCAATAAAAAAAAAACGGGGGTCTTCTTCCAACTTCGGGGGTCTTCTTCCATCTTCTCCCGGTGTCCAGCTTCTTCTCCTGGGCCCCTCCGCTATCTTCTTCCAGCTCTTTTGCTAGCGGGGGCCCGGTCTGCTGCCGCTGTCCGGTTCTTCTCTGGTATCTTCTCCCGGGCCCCTCCGCTATCTTCTTCCAGCTCTCTTGCTAGCGGGGGCCCGGTCTGCTGCCGCTGTCTTGTCGCCCCTGTCTTGTCGCCGCTGTCTTGTTGCTTCTTGTAGCTTTTTTTTTTTTTTTTCTTGGTTTCATCAGTCTATCAATTAAGGGGTGTGGTTAATTGCTCACAGGTGCCTATTTAACTTGTTGTAGGACTCAGTCTGAGCGTGCTCAGTTTGAAGCTGTGGAGCTTGGTGTAAGTGGAGCTGGATTAAGTGGGAGTTAAAAACAAGAGTTAGAGTATACAAGTCTTGGTGTTTGTTTGGTGTTTGCTGTCTGTTGGTGTTTGCTGTCTGTTGGTGTTTGCTGGGTTGCATTTTGGGGACTTTTCCTTTTAGTTTTTAATTTGCCTTTTGCTGTCACTTTTTAAATAGCTTTTTTTTTTCTTGGTTTCATCAGTCTATCAATTAAGGGGTGTGGTTAATTGCTCACAGGTGCCTATTTAAATTGTTGTAGGACTCAGTCTGAGCGTGCTCAGTTTGAAGCTGTGGAGCTTGGTGTAAGTGGAGCTGGATTAAGTGGGAGTTAAAAACAAGAGTTAGAGTATACAAGTCTTGGTGTTTGTTTGGTGTTTGCTGTCTGTTGGTGTTTGCTGTCTGTTGGTGTTTGCTGGGTTGCATTTTGGGGACTTTTCCTTTTAGTTTTTAATTTGCCTTTTGCTGTCACTTTTTAAATAGCTTTTTTTTTTCTTGGTTTCATCAGTCTATCAATTAAGGGGTGTGGTTAATTGCTCACAGGTGCCTATTTAACTTGTTGTAGGACTCAGTCTGAGCGTGCTCAGTTTGAAGCTGTGGAGCTTGGTGTAAGTGGAGCTGGATTAAGTGGGAGTTAAAAACAAGAGTTAGAGTATACAAGTCTTGGTGTTTGTTTGGTGTTTGCTGTCTGTTGGTGTTTGCTGTCTGTTGATGTTTGCTGGGTTGCATTTTGGGGACTTTTCCTTTTAGTTTTTAATTTGCCTTTTGCTGTCACTTTTTAAATAGCTTTTTTTTTTTCTTGGTTTCATCAGTCTATCAATTAAGGGGTGTGGTTAATTGCTCACAGGTGCCTATTTAACTTGTTGTAGGACTCAGTCTGAGCGTGCTCAGTTTGAAGCTGTGGAGCTTGGTGTAAGTGGACCTGGATTAAGTGGGAGTTAAAAACAAGAGTTAGAGTATACAAGTCTTGGTGTTTGTTTGGTGTTTGCTGTCTGTTGGTGTTTGCTGTCTGTTGTTGTTTGCTGGGTTGCATTTTGGGGACTTTTCCTTTTTAGTTTTTAATTTGCCTTTTGCTGTCACTTTTTAAATAGCTTTTTTTTTTTTTCTTGGTTTCATCAGTCTATCAATTAAGGGGTGTGGTTAATTGCTCACAGGTGCCTATTTCACTTGTTGTAGGACTCAGTCTGAGCGTGCTCAGTTTGAAGCTGTGGAGCTTGGTGTAAGTGGAGCTGGATTAAGTGGGAGTTAAAAACAAGAGTTTAAAACAGGAGGTTATAACAGGGGTCATAGTACCTGTGTAGTGTGAGTATCTGAGTGTTGTCTGAGTAGTGTGTGTGGATCGTTAGTACTTGTGTATTGTGTACCTGTGTATTGTCGTGTACCTGTGTATTGTCTTGAGTATTAGTGCCAGGAAGCTAGCTGTTAGGTAATTTGGACAGGGTAAAATCCCCAAATCCTCACTAAATTTAATAGGTACGATGCCCGGCGGGTGTGGAGAGGCGACTCTTTGTACATCTTGCCGCATGTATGCGTTCCTTGATCATCCGATCGAGGGCGAATACTGCTGTGCAAAATGTAAGCACATTGTTTCCCTGGAAGCCCAGGTTCTGAATCTGGGGAAGCAACTGTCAGCACTGAGAAGTCCCTCCATACTAAAGGTGAGCCAGGAACGTACACGGCAGGTGCCGGCAGGGGCCAGCACAGAGGCGGGTGGAGACAAAGAGGTGCAGGCACTAGCAAAGAGTAGATGGGTGACAGTCAGGAGGGGTAGAGGGGGAAGTGCCAGGGAGGCCGATCCAGGACTGGAGCATCCCAATAAGTACGCTCCATTGAGTGACATTGGTGAAACCAGTCAGGGACCAGCACTGCTGGAGATGAGGGACTCTCCTAGCTGCCAGGGGAAGAACTCCTCCAGTGAGAGTGGGGGGGCAGCAAAGGGAAAGGAAAGACAGATTCTGGTGGTAGGGGACTCAATTCTTCGAAGGACAGAGAGGGAAATCTGTAACCAAGACCTGAAGCGCCGAACAGTATGTTGTCTACCGGGCGCTCGGGTTCGGCACATCACGGATCTTGTGGACAGATTACTGGGAGGGGCTGGGGAAGACCCGGCTGTCATGGTGCACGTTGGCACCAATGACAAAGTCAGAGGCAGATGGAGTGTCCTAAAGAACGATTTTAGGGACTTAGGAGCTAAATTGAGGAAAAGGACCTCCAAGGTAGTGTTCTCAGGAATACTACCGGTACATCGAGCCACACCAGAGAGGCAGAGGGAGATTAGGGAAGTAAACAAGTGGCTGAAGAGCTGGTGTAGTAAGGAGGGGTTTGGGTTCCTGGAGGACTGGGCCGACTTCTCAGTCGGTAACCGGTACTGTAGAAGGGACAGACTGCACCTAAATGAGGAGGGTGCAGATCTGCTGGGAATGAAGATGGCCAAAAAGTTAGAGGGGTTTTTAAACTAGGCGATGGGGGGAGGGTCGAGAGACAGTGATAGCCAGCGCGGAAGATATTCCAGGGGGTAGTATTGGGGGCATTAGTGGTAGGTTAACCAAAGCACAAAAACACAAGGTGAGTACAGTAGCAAGTCCTAGTTGCAATCTTGAAACACCCAATACGAGGACAATATGCGACCGGTCTAAACTATGTGGCATGTTCACCAATGCCAGGAGCCTGGCGGACAAGATGGGTGAACTAGAGATACTGTTGTACAAGGAGGATTTGGATTTTGTGGGAATTTCAGAGACCTGGTTCAACAGCTCTCATGATTGGCTGGCAAACATTCAAGGGTATACCCTATAGAGCAAGGATAGAGAGGGTAAAAAAGGGGGAGGGGTATGCCTATATATCAAGAATAATGTACAAGTGAATGTGAGAGATGACATCACTGAGGGGGCTAGGGAGGAGGTGGAATCTTTATGGGTAGAGCTCCAAAGGGATGAAGCTAAGGGGAAAATAATACTGGGAGTATGCTATAGGCCCCCTAACCTGAGGGAGGAAGTGGAGACGGATCTCCTATCACAAATTGGATCAGCAGCAAGGATGGGAAGTGTTATCATAATGGGGGATTTTAATTATCCAGACATAGACTGGGCGGAGGGAACTGCGCATTCATTTAAGGCTCGCCAGTTCCTTAGTGTCTTGCAGGACAATTTTATGGGTCAGATGGTAGACGCACCAACTAGAAATAAAACCTTACTAGATCTACTGATTACCAACAATACCAGATGTGGAAATACGGGGCAATTTAGGTAACAGCGATCACAGGTCAATTAGTTTCAGTATAAATCACACAAATAGGAAACATGAAGGGAACACAAAGACACTGAATTTCAAAAGAGCCAACTTCCCTAAACTACAAACCTTGCTAAAAGGCATAAATTGGGATAAAATATTAGGAACAAAGAATACGGAGGAGAGATGGGTTTGCTTTAAGAGCATATTGAATAAGGGCAATAGCCAATGTATCCCATTGGGTAATAAATTTAAAAGAGCGAACAAACATCCTGGATGGCTTAACTCCAATGTAAAAATGCATATAAAAGCAAAGGAGAAGGCCTTAAAAAAATACGAGGTTGAGGGATCATCCACAGCATTCAGAATTTATAAAGAATGCAATAAGAAATGTAAGGGTGCAATTAGGATGGCTAAGATAGAACATGAAAGACACATAGCGGAGGAGAGCAAAAAAAATCCCAAGAAATTCTTTAAGTATGTAAACAGTAAAAAAGGGAGGACAGACCATATTGGCCCTATAAAGAATGAGGAAGGACATCTGGTTACAAAGGATGGGGAGATGGCAAAGGTATTGAATTTATTCTTCTCCACAGTCTTCACGAGTGAATCGGGGGGCTTCAGTAACCAAAACTGCAGTGTTTATCCTCATGACACAACACAGGAAGCACCTACATGGTTAACAGAGGACGGAATTAAAATTAGACTTGAGAAACTTAACATTAATAAATCACCGGGACCAGATGGCTTGCATCCGAGGGTACTTAGGGAACTCAGTCAGGTGATTGCCAGACCGTTGTTCCTAATTTTTACAGACAGTCTATTGACTGGAATGGTACCAGCTGATTGGAGAAAAGCCAATGTAGCACCAATATTTAAAAAGGGCCCAAAAAACATTCCTGGGAATTACAGACCAGTTAGCCTAACATCAATAGTATGTAAACTCTTGGAGGGGATGATAAGGGACTATATACAAGATTTTAGTAATAAGAATGATATCATTAGCAGTAATCAGCATGGATTCATGAAGAATCGTTCTTGCCAAACCAATCTATTAACCTTCTATGAGGAGGTGAGTTGCCATCTAGATAAAGGAAGGCCCGTAGACGTGGTGTATCTGGATTTTGCAAAAGCATTTGACACAGTTCCCCATAAACGTTTACTGTACAAAATAAGGTGCGTTGGCATGGACCATAGGGGGAGTACATGGATTGAAAACTGGCTACAAGGGCGTGTTCAGAGGGTGGTGATAAATGGGGAGTACTCAGAATGGTCAGGGGTGGGTAGTGGGGTTCCCCATGGTTCTGTGCTGGGACCAATCCTATTTAGTTTGTTCATAAACGACCTGGAGGATGGGATAAACAGTTCAATCTCTGTATTTGCAGACGATACTAAGCTAAGCAGGGCAATAACTTCTCCGCAGGATGTGGAAATCTTGCAAAAAGACCTGAACAAATTAATGGGGTGGGCGACTACATGGCAAATGAGGTTCAATGTAGAAAAATGTAAAATAATGCATTTGGGTGGCAAAAATATAAATGCAATCTATACACTGGGGGGAGAACCTCTGGGGGAATCTAGGATGGAAAAGGACCTGGGGGTCCTAGTGGATGATAGGCTCAGCAATGGCATGCAATGCCAAGCTGCTGCTAATAAAGCAAACAGAATATTGGCATGCATTAAAAGGGGGATCAACTGCAGAGATAAAACGATAATTCTCCTGCTCTACAAGACTCTGGTCCGCCTGCACCTGGAGTATGCTGTCCAGTTCTGGGCACCAGTCCTCAGGAGGGACGTACTGGAAATGGAGCGAGTACAAAGAAGGGCAACAAAGCTAATAAAGGGTCTGGAGGATCTTAGTTATGAGGAAAGGTTGCGAGCACTGAACTTATTCTCTCTGGAGAAGAGATGCTTGAGAGGGGATATGATTTCAATTTACAAATACTGTACTGGTGACCCCACAATAGGGATAAAAAATTTTCGCAGAAGAGAGTTTAATAAGACTCGTGGCCACTCATTACAATTAGAAGAAAAGAGGTTTAACCTTAAACTACGTAGAGGGTTCTTTACTGTAAGAGCGGCAAGGATGTGGAATTCCCTTCCACAGGTGGTGGTCTCAGCGGGGAGCATTGTTAGCTTCAAGAAACTATTAGATAATCACCTGAATGACCGCAATATACAGGGATATGTAATGTAATACTGACACATAATCACACACATAGGTTGGACTTGATGGACTTGTGACTTTTTTCAACCTCACCTACTATACAAGCTTCTTCTCTTCTCTTTTCTTCTCTTCTCTTCTCTTTTCTTCTCTTCTTCCGATGTTGACACGACACTCTCTCCTGCTGGAATGCTGTGTGCGAGCTGCGCAGCCATTTATATAGGCGGTGACCCCGCCCCCTTGTGATGTCACAGTCCCAGCATGCGCAGGGACTCTGGGGTCACGCCCCCTTATGCAACCAGAGTCCCGGCGCATGCTGGGACTGTGACGTCACAAGGGGGCGGGGTCACGCCTATATAAATAGCTGCGCAGCTCGCACACAGCATTCCAGCAGGAGAGAGCGTCATGTCAACATCAGAAGAAGAGAAGAGAAGAAGCGACAAGACAGCGGCGACAAGACAGTGGCAGCAGACCGGGCCCCTGCTAGCAAGAGAGCTGGAAGAAGATAGCGGAGGGGCCCGGGAGAAGATACCAGAGAAGAACCGGACAGCGGCAGCAGACCGGGCCTCTGCTAGCAAAAGAGCTGGAAGAACGTAGCGGAGGGGCCCGGGAGAAGAAGCCGGACACTGAGAGAAGACGGAAGAAGACCCCCGAAGTCGGAAGAAGACCCCCAGAGCTGCCTAATAAATTACTTTTAAAACCTGTGTAGTGTGTTTTTTTTTATTAACACTTTTTTTCCCTAGGTGAATGGGTAGGGGTACCATGTACCCCATACTCATTCACATGGGGTGGGGGGCCGGGATCTGGGGGCCCCCTTATTAAAGGGGGCTCCTGGATTCCGATAAGCCCCCGCCCGCAGACCCCGACCACCAATGGCCAGGGTTGTCGGGAAGAGGCCCTTGTCCTCATCAACATGGGGACAAGGTGCTTTGGGGTGGGGGGCCCACAGGGCCCCCCCTCCCCCAAAGCACTTACCCCCCATGTTGAGGGCATGCGGCCTGGTATGGTTCAGGAGGGGGGGCACTCGCTTGTCCCCACCCCCTTTCCTGACCGGCCGGGCTGCGGGCTTGGATAAAGGTCTGGTATGGATTTCATTTAAAATATGGCGAGGCATTCCCCCTCATGATTCATACCAGACAGCTGTCAGCACTGCCTGTTGCTCATCACGAAAGGAAGAAAAAGTTGTCCTTTCCCGATCAGCGAGCCATCTCGGCGCTGGCTCCCGCGACGGGGCTCGCAGGTGTCAAATTGACACAATATCGCGGTCACCTAATGTATGTCCCATTTAAAGGATACCTGGATTGACTCATTAGGAAGGGAAAACAGTGAGCAATGTGAAGCTCTGAAAGTGAGCTTTTCCAATGTGATAACTTCAAAAATAAAATTAATAGAAACAAAAAAATTGGTGGTACTGTCCAATGGGTGTGGATCTGTTAGTTGTAGGACACTGATGCTTAGCTCTATCTTATCTCCTTCAGTGTTTTCTTACCCATGCAGCAGGTATAAATACAACATTTGGTTATCCCTACAAGGTTTCTATAGATATGGTGTTTCTACACCAGATACTGTGGGGTTAAAAAACAAAACAAAGAAAGCCTCTTCTACCTTCCCAATTAATACATTTATTAATTGTGAAATTAATTTCATACTTAAAGTGCAATATACAGTATGTTGGATGCGCTATAAGATGAAAGTGTACTAGGATTGGTGAGCACTTTTGTAGGAGTTTACAGTAAATCCTTCTGCATCACAGGTCACCAACATCTCCCATCATTTTAGGGATGAACATGGTGGAGAAATGGATTTATTTTTGTTGGGATCAAAAGAGTTCTGCCCCATCTTAAAGGAAGGAATGTTCACAGGACATTTTTACAACAGGAGTCCCTGGATATTTTGACTGCAGACCGGAGTTCCCCAGGTTCTCAAATAGATATGGGATGTTAGTTAATATATGAAATATTATGTTTGATTACACTATTTAAATACTTTCTTATTAGTCTCTCTATATCATTGTTTTGAGTGTATTTTGAATCATGTTTGCATTAGGTCAGTTCTTAAGCATTGGTTTTAATTGTTTTCTAAGTGTTGTTCTTTGCTCTAATTGATGTTCCACCTATGGTTATTTACCATTTTAATGATGCTGTTTCATTAAGCAACCAGTAATGACTATGCTGACTAAGACAAAATGTGTCAGCGTTTGCTATTCGCATACCAGACAAAGGAAGATACATCACTCCAGGCAGGTCCACCGAATACCCTGCTGCTAACACACTAATCAGGTAACAGCCCAGCTAGCAGCTGCCTTCATAGAAAAAAAAAGAAATCCAGTTGCCCACACTTTCAAAATCACCTCTATTATTAAATCTTCAATAAAATAACAATAGCAGTAAAATGACAGAGGGAAACACAGAAAAAAGCTAACCCGTTTTACACTTATCTACCGCTTACTCATAGCTGCGGCTCTGTGCATCAGATGCTTTGGGAATTAGGGATTTATGAGAGGTTGTGCAATAATGCCAGTAATTTACTTTACTTGAATTATCTGAAGCCTTTGAAGAAGGATTGTGCACCACATCCAGGATGTCAGGCATCAAGCAGAGGTGAGCTGGGTATCTTTGTTCTCCTGGATTTCCATTTTTGTAGTCCACCTACAGTGCCTTGCAAAAGTATTCACCCCTTGGTATTTTTCGTGTTTTGTTGCCTCACAACCTCCAATTAACATGGATTGTTTGAGGATTTGCATCATTT
The DNA here is from genome assembly GCA_037952835.1 of Lithobates septentrionalis. Classification (NCBI taxonomy): domain Eukaryota; kingdom Metazoa; phylum Chordata; class Amphibia; order Anura; family Ranidae; genus Lithobates; species Lithobates septentrionalis. The sequence goes on along the minus strand of JBBDGP010000781.1, from coordinate 5,995,040 downwards.
AATTTACAGAACATGCCCACAACTTTGAAGATGTTTTTTTTTTAATTGTGAAGCAAACAACAAATAGTACAAAATAACAGAAAAAGTAAATGTGCATAAATATTCACTATTCACTAGTCAATACTTTGTAGAGCCACCTTTTGCAGCTATCACATCTCTATGTCACTTTGGATAAGTCTCTATGAGCTTGTCACATCTTACCACTGGGATTTTTGCAAAACTGCTCCAGCTACTTCAAGTTGGATGGTTTGCGCTTGTGAACAGCAATCTTTAAGTCTGACCACAGATTTTCCATTGGATTGAGGTCTGGTCTTTGACTAGGCCATTCCAACACATTTACATGTTTCCCCTTAAACCACTCAAGTGTTGCTATAGCAGTGTGTTTGGGGTCATTGTCCTGCTAGAAGGTGAATCTCCGTCCTAGCCTCAAATCACACAAGAGTGGTACAGATTTTGCTCAAGAATATCTCTGTATTTAGCAACATCCATCTTTCCCTCGACTCTGACCAGTTTCCCAGTCCTGACTGCTGAAAAATGGGATGTGTTCTTTGGGTGATGTGATGTGTTAGGTTTATGCCAGACATAGCGTTTTCTTTGATGACCAAAAAGTTCAATTTTAGTCTCATCAGACCAGAGCACCTTGCTCCATACATTTTGGGAGTCTCCCACATGCCTTTTCGCAAACTCAAAACATGCCATTTATTTTTTTGCTGAAAGTAATGGCTTTCTTCTGGCCACTCTGCCATAAAGCCCAACTCTATGGAGTGTACGGCTTATTATTGTGCCTATGTATAGATACTCCAATCTCTGCTATGGAACTCTGCAGCTCCTCCAGGGTTACCTTCGATCTCTGTGCTGCCTCTCTGAATAATGCCCTCCTTGCCCGGTCCTTGAGTTTTGGTGTGCGGCCGTCTCTTGGCAGGTTTCCTGTTGTGCCATGTTCTTTCCATTTGGTTATGATAGATTTGATGGTGCTCCCAGGGATCATCAAAGATTTGGATTTTTTTTTTATAACCTAACCCTGATTTGTACTTTTCAGCAACATTGTCCCGTACTTGTTTGGAGAGTTCCTTGGTCTTCATGGCAGTGTTTGGTTAGTGGTGCCTCTTGCTTAGGTGTTGCAGCCTCTGGGGCCTTTCAAAAAGGTGTGTATGTGTAATGACAGATCATGTGACACTTAGATTGCACACAGGTGGACATCATTTCACTAATTATGTGACTTCTGAAGGTAATTGGTTACACCAGAGCTTTTTATGGGCTTCATAACAAGGGGGGTGAATATATACGCACATGCCAATTATCAGTTTTTTATTTCTGAAAAATAGTTTTATGTATATATTTTTCTAATTTTACTTCACCAACTTAGACTATTGTGTTCTGATCCATCACATATAATTCAGATTAAAAAAACATTGAACTAAAGGCTGTAATGTAACAAAATAGGCAAAAAGCCAAGGGGGTCAATACTTTTGCAAGGCACTGTATATAGAGAGATAAATAAAACACAGATGAGTGAAAAATAAAAGTATATTTTAAATTTGTAGAAATGCCGGTGTCTTTTTTTGTTTGGTGTTAGTTGCACTTTTACAACTCTTTCCACTTCCAGTCATTAGGTTTAATGTCTTTTACTGCTGTAAAAATGTTTAAAAAAGTGTTCTGCATTATTTCGTTTTTTTTTTCTTTTGAAAACTTTTTTTGTCCGGTCTTCTTTTCTTTTGTAATTTCTGATTGCACTTTTATTTATTTATTTCAATTCCATTGGTTTTCCTCATCAGCATCTTTCCAAAAAAGCCTAAAACCCTAGAAATCAATTCTTAATTGGAAAAGGTGGACAGAGAGTGATGTGCAAAGTGCAGTAATCAGTAGCAACCACTCAGCAGCCTTATGTACTGCCTTAACTGACCTAAATGAATAGAAAGTAAATCTGATCTGGCTGTTAAAATTTACTGCACCTTGCACATTTGCTCTGTTCTTTTCACTACCTTATTAGATAAGCCTAAATGTTTTCTAAACATTTTGTAAAGTAGATACTTATATTCCAATGCCTTGTACAATAATCTATAAAATGGCCTATTTAGCCAGTGCTGCCAATTCTTTATTTTTTTAGATGTGCAATGCACCGTTGTTTTCATGCAAATCCTGGATGAGATCCCCATTGATTTGGTACAAATCCTGGATGAAAGCCACCATTATTTTGCTAATTTGTATAGGTTATCTAATTCTTGCAATAAAGCCAAGTAAATGACCAGTTGTGTACTAATGCTCCTTTACTAAACAAGCATAGTATGTATACAGACTATTTACAGGAATACAAGACATACAGAGTGCTGCACATATGCATACAAACACACATACACATGCTACCTATGCTTTCCAAGCAAATGCACTTTTGTTATAGCTGGCTGACAATTTCCATTGCAAACAGGAGCCCAGCTATTTCAAGCAATTGGAGGAAAATGACTTTGTGTTCTTTACCAGTCTGTCTGTCTCTTTGCTGTCTCTTTGTTTAGTAGCCATTACCACATGGGTGTTGCCTTTTGAAATTTGTTTTTTATATCAGTTTCTATCAGGGACACATTTCTGTCCACAAACACTAGATGATATTAACAGAGTAGTACCATAATTGCCATAGGTCTGGTATGTCAAAAGGTAATTCTATTGTTGATTCTTACCAACAGAACCACAATTCAGCCTATTTCCAGTGTTTGACAAGAACTCCCCTAAATCAATAGGTACAGCTAAAAATGTGTATGTTCCCAGTCAATCGTTTAGATTGCCAATATGTACCACAATCACATGTGCCATAATAGTATCTATTTTTGTATTAAAGGACAGCAAAACTAGGCGTGTGCAAATATTGCTTGATTTAACAATGGCACAAGACTAGTTTTGCTGTCCTTTACTACAAAAATAGATACTATTATGGCACGTGTGATTGTGGTACAATCTAAACTATTGACTGGGAAAGTACACATTTTTAGCTGTTTCTATTGATTTAGGGGAGTTCTGGAAAAATCACAGACAGAATATTTATATATATAAATCCAAACTCAGGCACCGGGTCTTCTTCCCTCTTCTCCAAAGCTAGCACCTGTGTAATTCTCTTGTTCACTGTAGATAAGTGTCCAGTCTTGCTTCACCTCTGTGACTCCTTATGAAGTTCGCCCATTAACATGCATTAAAGCACACACAGTATGTGATTGCCATGTGTCCCAGCCTTGTGTCCCATTAAGTCTCTAAGACGTAATGCAGCAAGTAATTATAATCAAAGCAGATCATTCAGGAGTCTGTCTGGAAAGGACAAATTCCAAACAAATTTTGGTCAAATTCTTACACTGTAGATTGATTACCCAGAGAGAATTGTTTTTTTCTCAACAAAAGTGGAATTCCACTTAAACTTTCATCTTTAATTTCTTCTTGGATGTCTGGTTCAGGGAAGGCCTGATTCAACCTCTTTATGTAGCTGACATGGATCAGCTCCAAGATGGCTACTGAAACTCAAAGAGAATGCCAGTGACATCATAAATTAAGTTATAGGAAAATTACCATGTCCACACTATACTCAGATGCAAGCACAGGCAACTAACTCTTTTCCCCATAACTTTCTGGTTTCCTGGTCAAGCCCAGGGAAGATTCGGCAGCTCAAAGGCAGTGAGGCAGAGCGACCAAGGTGTTATCAGAGTTTATATCTTCAGCTGTAATCTGTTTTTTGCAGAGGAATAGACAGCAGATGGATCAACCCTGACCTAATACGTTCCTGGCCTTTGGATTCTTACATTTCAAAGGGATTTAACATGCGCATTTGAACAATACTATATGATGGTCCACAGGATCCGGTAAGAGGCTTATTTATCTATTGTCACCCAGTGGTGAAAGCACTGAATATTGGAAAGTGGGGACACTCATGGAATAATTGGATTGCAAATTGATTGTTCCTTTTTGAACTTTGTTTTTTTATCACATCTCCTTTTATGCCCTTGCTGATGGGCTTTTATGGACTGATTATATATATTTTTTTCACAAATTAGTTTAGTGTCACTTTATAATTTATGTTTTGTCATCATAATAACCTATAATATTTTTGTTTTAACAAACATTGTTTCAAGATTGAATCACCTGTCTATTGATTTAGCGGTGCTTCCATACATTATTATAATGAGGCAGGGGTAGCTATGCAAGTGACCTGCAGCCAGGTGAGAGGCTTTCCACATTCAAAACTAGAGTGTGAGCACCCAGACGAGAGCCTAATAGTACACACCTTCTGCAGCAATTGGGTTCCAGTAAGGTGGTGCTTTTTTCTTGGAACTTAGATCTATTCAGCTGTTACCCTGTGTTACTAAAGCTATCTTGGACTTCACTGTGAGGGATGCTGTTTATAAGGATGCTGCCTGTAAGGAAAATCACAAGTAGCTGTGTTCTGTACTGTTATACTGAAGTAGTGATTCTCAGCTTCAATTTCTGTTATAGAATCTTAGAAACTATGTTATGCAGCCACATCTTACCCTGACTGAGTCACAGAAATATTGATGTGAAGAATCCATGTTTATGCAGTTTTAATAATAAGACTCTGAAGTGTATGCCTGTGTTTTTCATCCTGAACCTGTTTTGCAGGATTATTTCTAGCCTTGTGCCTTTTTTAACCACTTAAGGTCCGCCCTATAACAGTTTTACTGCTACAGGGCGCCATCTGTGTGCTGGATCATGTATATATACAGTATTTCACAAAAGTCAGTACATCCCTCACATTTTTGTAAATATTTTATTATATCTTTTCATGTGACAACACTGAAGAAAAGACACTTTGCTACAATGTAAAGTAGTTAGTGTACAGCTTGTATAACAGTGCAACTTTGCTGTCCCCTCAAAATAACTCAACACACAGCCATTAATGTCTAAACCGCTGGCAAGAAAAGTGAGTTCACCCCTAATCATCAGCCGATCGGTGGGTGCACGGCACCGGTCGTTAGGCAGAGAGACATGTTTACATAGGCGGATTGCCATTCTGACAGGAGGGAAGGGATGGAATTTGTGTCCCTACAAAGCAGGGAATAAATTCTATATCTTCCCCTAGTAAAAGCACCTCACACAGTATAGTAAAACACTGGCTAGGCACACAGTTAACCCTTTGATTGCCCCTGATGTTAACCCCTTCCCAGCCAGTGTCATTAGTACAGTGACAGTGCATATTTTTTAGCACTGATCACTTTATTAGTGTCACTAGTTCCCAAAAAGTCTCAAAAGTGTCAGTGTAAGAATGAATGCTGCAATATTTCAGTCCCTGTATAAGTCACTGATCGCCGCTATTACTAGTTAAAAATAAATAAAAATATCCCATAGTTTGTAGACGTTATAACTATTGAGCAAACCAATCAATATACGCTTTTTGGAATTTTTACCAAAAATATGTGTCAGAATACATATCAGCCTAAATTTATGAAGAAATTTGCTTTTTAAATTTTTATTGGATATGTTTTATAGCTGAAATTAAAAAATATTGTTTTTTTTTTTTGTTTATAGCACAAAAATTAAAAAACGCAGAGGTGATCAAATACCACTAAAAGAAAGCTCTATTTGTGGGGAAAAAAGGACATTTTATTTTGGTACAGTGTGGCATGACCATGCAATTGTCAGTTAAAATAATACAGTGCTGAATCTTAAAAAATGGCCTGGTCATGAAGGGGGAGTAAATCGTTCGAAGATCAAATGGTTAAGCAAACTTAAACTTACAGTTACTCCCTATCTGATCATTTGTCCAATTACCCATTTTGTTAAAACATTAGTGAGACTTCACATGTAAATTCAATGTGAAATCATTGTAGTTACACTGTGCTACAGAAAACAGTAGTCTGGAGCAGGACTAGATGCCTAGAAGTTTTTGGTTTCAACCTTTGGCTGGAGGCAGGGAAAGACTCCAGCAAACAACAATGGTCCTAAACTATAGAGTTGTTTTAAACATTAAGGCAGTACACAAAACTCATTTCTTAATTTCTCCCATGATAAATAGATTATTTTAATATTTCATTTAATTGATGGTATTGGTATTTGATTTGATTGATGGAAAATATGTGAAAAACTGTTTTCCCTCATCTGTATTGCCGTATTTCATGGTAAATAGATGTTTTAAAATGTTGAAGTGCATTCTTTTTACTGTTAGTGTATTCAGAATGATTCTTTAAGGTGTGAACTTTACAATATCAGCGATAGTGAACTACACCAAATGAAAATGTGTTTATTTCCCCTTTTTCTGGTTTAATTAAAAACTCAAAAGTCTCATATCCTCCATCATACTGCATATTGCAGTATTAAGATATTCTGTGTATCAATCTTGTCCACTTTTCTATGTAATATTCCTTTTACCATTTGTAGTCTATGTTCTCCTTAAATGTCCTTTATTTTTTAGCAGCTTTAAACTTTTCTTCTAGTAAAATTCAGGCAGATGGATGTTATCCTCACTGATCAAAAGAAAGCCATTGATCATGTGAACACAAAATCTGTAGAGCTCATTGGAAATATACGGGGTGCAAGAAAATCTTATAGACATTATCAGGACAGGAAACAAATAGTGACAGCACAGTACAAGCACAGGAAGAAATGGCAAGATTGTTAAAAGCAAGTATGCAAGAGAAAGCTTTGCCCTGTCACCTCTTGTATCCATCATATACATGTACTAAATCACAAAAGAAGCTAATCCCAAAGCAAAAGACCCAAATGAGTTATTATTTGCAGACCATAAGAATATGATTTGATTAGTCAGCAAAATCTGAAGGAGCATAAATGACCCTGAATGAATTGCAAATAAAAATATAAGGATAAGCATTGCTAAAACCAAAGTATTACAGGTCGGTTAAATCCCTTAGAAGCAAGACATCAATATAGATGGCAGCTCATGGAAGCATATTCACCAAAGTAGAAAAGACAGATAAAAAGATGCCCGCTACCAATTCATAACTTTTTTTTCTTTACTCCCACTCTGTGTTATCAATATCATACAATGACACTCAACAACAATAATAAAGGAATAATAAACACATGAGGGGTACAGTAAAAAAAAAAACAGAGGAATAATATTGTTATAAATTTACTAAAACTGAAGCGTTTAGAATCTGGTGTGGCCATGCATGGTAGATAATCAGCTTCTAACTTCAGCTTGTTCAATTAAGCTTTGGCAATAAAACCTTAAAGCTGATTGGTTTCTTTGCAGAGCTGTACCAGATTGTGTACGCTCCAGTTTTAGTAAATCTCACCCATTGGGTTATTATGTGTTGTGACTCCCATAAAAGGTTCTGGTAGGTAATGTTTTTGTATCCATACATCCACTGTATATGTAGAGATAAAACTCATTACCTCCAAGACAGTCTACATGAAAACGTTGGCACAAAACAAAAACATCTAAAAAAAAAGATTACTTGGATACAATAAAGAGATTCAACAGAAACATTAGCTTATTTACCCATGTCAATTAGCAGCACAAGGGTATCAAAAGGGTATGTGCATCTGTATGTATACAAAGGCAAAACTTTTTGATAACATTATTAAATGAACATGGAAGGGTTATAACACCTGTCTGTTTTTCTATTACTGTATGTGGTCCCAATGGAGAGGGTTACCCTCAATATTTCTGTTGGGGACCATTGGGTTTTGTACAAAAAGTGGTGGGAAATGCTAACTTATGAGCTGCCAATGGACCAGGAAGTGAGGAGAAATCTTCCCATGAGTAAACCTGTCCTGGTGACAACTGGAGACATAAACTCACTTTGGAAAGAGTTCTTATTTCCTGCTGGATTTCTCAGACAGAAAATGAGGAGGATCTCCTGTCATGTCAGGACTCACTCAGAAACAAAAATGGATAGGGGTCTTAGCCATTTCCTATTCTATCCAAAAACTAAAAAAAAGGTCTGGGCTTTACATATAATTTAAAGGTAAGGCAGTCTCACACCTATATACATTGATTAATGTTTTGTTTTGTTTTTTGCATATTACTGCATGCTTTTATTTGGATTTATTTTTATGTGAAATATGTTTTTTTTTTTGCTCATACAGTACATAATAAAAAGTGGAGAAGAAACCATAAAATGTACATGTTTTATATAAACACTTTTTTAAAATTAATTAAATCCATGTGTTTTATTTTAAGAAATTTCTCAAATGTTTCTAAGCCCTTTGCAGTAAAAAAAGGTAAAGAGCAATGTGCAAAATGCTACCGATCAGAAATTTCATTAGTCTGCCTAAACGGCTGCAGAAAGACATTTGGTTAAGAGACAAGGCACATTGATGCTTTCACACTTTTAACTAAATGCTGCATTTGAATATTGGTGAAAGAGCATAATAAACTATTATGTTCATATTTTTTAAATATGCTTTTAAATATTAATGTTCCCTAATTCTTTGCTCATCATTTAGATATCCATATATTTTTTTCTGATGAAGCTGAAAAGAGATTTGGCTTAGAAATACACATTCAGGATTATGTCCTGCTGCCTAGTCATTAAAATATAGCATGAATATAACAGCAACATAATAGCATTTTTTACTATTCTAATATTTTCTTATTAGTACTCCTTTCTGTCCTTCAATAAAAAGTCAGAATCTGCATTTAGATTAGGATATTCACAAGAAGTACCAGTGCTTATTTTCCATAATTTGTCTCACTTAACGGGAACAGAAATAAAATGCAGATTTACATTTAGTTAGTTCTCATATGGCTAGCATTGATTTTGTACTTATGAACGAATTACATTATACAACAATCACCCAGAAAGTGTCTGTAAATGATTATGCTAAATCAAATATTAATATGTTTATTTTAACATAAATATTATATAAATGCAAAGTGTCAGCATTATTTTTTTTTTGTTTAACTATTGAGCTAGGTCAAAGCTACTGGATGATCGTTCATGAAAGAAAATGGTCAGAAAATGATCTTTCAAGTCAGAAATGGAAAGAACCTGAGCAATTAGTCTTATATTATTAGAATTCTACAGACTTATCTCTGAAATATTTATGTTTAACAGATTATTCATATAGAGACAAAAGTAAAGCCACGTACACACAGTCAGATTTTCTGATGGGAATTGTGTGATGACAGGCTGTTGGCAGAAAATCCAACCGTTTGTATGCTCCATATGACAATTGTTGTCGGATATTCCGCAGACAAATGTTGGATGGCAGGCTTTAAAATTTTCTGCGGACAAATGTCTGTTGTCAGGTTTTCCGAGCGTGTGTACACAAGTCTGTCGGACAAAAGTCCAAAGTACAAACATGCATGCTTAGAAGCAAGTACAAGCTGGAAGCGGTCGGTCTTGTAAACTAGCGTTCGTAATGGAGAATTAACATTTGTGACGTGGCAAATTATGAAATCTCGAAATGCAGCGCACATTCTCTTCTTCTTTATTAATGGGATAATAATGAAGCTGCTTTGCTGGTGATACTGAAGAAGTTATGGCAAACGTATTTTAAAAGGCTTTTATTTTCTTGTGATATCAAGAATAATATTATTATGCTTTTTTTTGGGCGGGGCAAGTTACCATTATCCTGTAGTTTTTAAGATCAAAGATACAATGATGTTGGTGTTCCTTGTCAATTTTACATTTTTTTAAATGTAACTGCCTACTCCCAAACTGTCATTTGAAGCAAAACACACAAGCCAAGTGTTATTCTACGCATTTTTTCTATTGTGCATTAAAAAAAGAAAACAAATTAAATTTAGACATGCTATCTGCCAATAGAAATTAACCAAAAAGTGCATTCTATGCATCCAAAAATATAGAAAATATACTAAATCAGATTATTATTCAACCAAAAAATAAAATAAAAGCCCTATGCATGTGTCTTGCTTCTTAATATAGGGGGTCAACAATGCCAAGAGTTGGCAAAAGCAGGGGTCGGTCATCTGGAGATAATTCCAAAAATCATCCGGATTATTCTTCTGGAGCTCCCGCAGCAAAGGCATATGAAATAATTGAAGAAAATATAAAAAAACACTGTGCTCTATATATAAAACTAAAAGGATAAGCAGCAGCATACGTTGTGACAAAAACAATGAGATGAAAGGAAAAAATGCAGCGCTAAGAGGATAATAAGGAAGGAAAACAATGAATCAAGTCCATGGGTGTGGTCTTGGTGATGAATAATGTGATAAATACATATAGTCCAAATATTAAAAGTAAAAAAGATGTGTAGATTAAATGTCCACTCGTGTCGACAAACTGAGGGAAGAACAGAAGTGGATGGTTGAAGTCCAAAAAGGACTGGTATGCGTGATGTAAATCCGTGGGGGTGAAACAACATCTATGGTGCTCAACATCAAATGAGTGGAAAGAGATGGGTACTCTTACCGGATGAGGTGGACTCCCCTGTCAGTGACATGAAGTCAGTAACTCAATAAGCCCCATCGGGCTGAAGAAGGGAAATCCGGAATGCTGGAACTGGCAGGGTGAACTTCAGCTGGCAGAACCTCCAAAGGTCATCCGGTGGGTCCTCAAGGTAGAGATTCCAGGTGTAGAGCCTCAAAGCCACAGCCTGACCCAGATCGCCCAGAGAGGATATGGATCTCGTCCAGGTGTTATGTAAAAGAAAAATTACGGCTTCCGCATAGTGCAGGTAAAAACAGGGGGATTTTTATTGCTAAAAAAAAATACAGATAAAATAGTGGTCACAAAGCTAATAATCACAAATAATAATAAAGCTAATAACATGGGCAGCATGGAGAGGGGGTAACCGTCCGATGCGTTTCGATATTTTGTTTCATTTACATTTACACCTTTGGGGTTTTCTGTCTCCCCCCGGCTACATATGGCAGTGGTTTCTCCGGGTCTATATTTTTCAGTTTATATATGCTTCCCTCAATTCATACTTTTTAGTCTGTACTAGCCCCATTCTATTCAATATATTTTCTAATTTGAATTACTTAATTTTATTTATTTTTTCTTCCTTTCCTTGTTCATCAGACATTGTTTATTAGGCATGTAATGTCTGATATTTTGTATTTTTTCCATATTTAATATTATTTATGTAATGTCTGATATTCTTTAATATTTGTTATGCTTTACACCATGAATATGTTATTGATACTATTTTGTATGCCCCATGGCTGACCAGTTTCTGTATTTGGTTTGCTGTTTTTACATTTATGTTTTTATCCATATTTGTTATGATGGCGGACCCTTTTGTTTGGATTGTCAGAGACCCATGCACTCAATCGAGGTGAGGATGCGCAATTGATTCCTCTCCCTGTGGCCTTGTCACACTTTCCCCTTTTAGATCATGTGGCTAGGAGGCATTACATGGCGAGCTTGACAGCGCCACTTAGTTTTCTTTTGTCTATACTCTTAGCGTCGGTGTGTTCATGGCTCCGACATGTGGTCATGTGACACTGCCCCCGTCCCGATCACGTGATTAGGATTGACGTTATACTCTATACTCTTAGCGTTGGTGTTTCCATGGCTCCGACATGCGGTCATGTGACACTGCCCCGTCCCGATCACGTGATCAGGAATCACGTTTGGCGGACCTTTGCCGCTACGTAATTTCCTCTTGTTTGACACGCCGGTGGAGGAATCCATTGCGCGGTCCTTTTCCGGCCTGCTTACTCATTGGAGGACACACCTGCCTGTCTTTCTATTTTGCTTCCCTTTAGGTTCCCTTGACTTAGCTACATACTTCCGGATCTGTGTGATGCCATTTACCCAATGGGATAGGACTTGAGTGGCCCTCCCATTGGTTATGTAATTTAGGATTATTTATAAATATTAGCAGCGTGGAGTGGGTAGTCCATGCCCCAGTTGAAGACCATTAGGTCGAAACGCGTCCGGCGGTTACCCCCTCTCCATGCTGCCCTTGTTATTAGCTTTGTGATCACTATTTTATCTGTATGGTTTTTTAGCAATAAAAATCCCCCTGTTTTTACCTGCACTATGCGGAAGCCGTAATTTTTCTTTTACATAACACCTGGATGAGATCCATATCCTCTCTGGACAATCTGGGTCAGGCTGTGGCTTTGAGGCTCTACACCTGGAATCTCTACCTTGAGGACCCACCGGATGACCTTTGCAGGTTCTGTCAGCTGAAGTTCACCCTGCCAGTTCCAGCATTCTGGATTTCCCTTCTTCAGCCCGATGGGGCTCATTGCCTTACTGACTCCATGTCGCTGACAGGGGAGTCCACCTCATCCGGTAAGAGTACCCATCTCTTTCCACTCATTTGATGTTGAGCACCATAGATGTTGTTTCACCCCCACGGATTTACATCACGCATACCAGTCCTTTTTGGACTTTAAGCATCCACTTCTGTTCTTCCCTCAGTGTGTTGACACGAGTGGACATTTAATCTACACATCTTTTTTACTTTTAATATTTGGACTATATGTATTCATCACATTATTCATCACCAAGACCACACCCATGGACTTGATTCATTGTTTTCCTTCCTTATTATCCTCTTAGCGCTGCATTTTTTCCTTTCATCGCATTGTTTTTGGCACAACATATGCTGCTGCTTATCCTTTTAGTTTTATATATAGAGCGCAGTGTTTTTTTATATTTTCTTGTGTTATTTGACTTTTTTACACAGCAGCTCTTTAATATTCACCTCCTGACGGGTTATTTTTAATATGGATGTGTTTGAATACAGGACATCCCGGTCCCTCAACACTGATGGGGTTTTTGTCACCACTAACCCAGATTCAGAGATGGGTGGCTTATTTGTTAGGTTTAAGAACCTGATGATTAGTGAACTCCACCTCCAGTGGGACACTGCTTTCCTTGAACAGTATGTCAGGGAACACATGGTTCCTAGGGGTCTCAGGTGGGACATCCACCCCCAACAAGATGAACCAGACCTTAAATCTTGGTTCAAATATTTCAATGAAACAGGGATAAAACTTTTGCAATTTTTGGTTGATAGGAAGAAAATCAAGTTGTCTCTCATTGATTCAGAAATCAAAGAATTGAGAGACAGGTTGATTCCTTATAAGACTTCCGCCGAATACATTGCATCATCCACCAATCTGAAAACTATTTTGGAAAAGGAAGAGAAAGACTAAAGAAATAAAAAACAAAAAAAGTACAATAGAAACTTAACGGATTACACTACTAATCTAGTTTTCAATTGGCAGAAGAGGAATTTGACATCTCCTCCTGCCAATGGAGAACCACTCCCTATGGATACTTCTATTCCCCCTGTGGCACATCAGGATAGGAAGTTGGTCTATGAACCTTCCCAGACCCAAGGACCTAAGCGTGCTACAGCTAACAAATTGGGTTCTAGACCTGTGCCCCCTCAGCCTTTGGGGGTTCCTCCTCCCCCCACCTCTTCCCTCCCCCTTCTCATTCATGAGGTGGTGGAAATTTTAGAGGTAGAGGGTGAGGCCAACAAAGTGGTCATACGAATGACCCTTATTTTAGAAACGACTTTAGAGGCCCCCCTCCAACAGAAGTAACGTATTGAACAATCGGGGATCACATTACGACGCTGAATATGGCTATCGTACCCCGGTTCATCTCAATAATCGTTACACTCCACTTCGTGACAATGTTCCATACGAGACCTATCATAATTCATATTCTCAATATGATAGGGAAGATGACCCCTATAACAGATCACCTTACCATTACAATTATAATCACCCTGTTCCTACCCACACCTCAGGTTTTCAGAGACCCAGGGAAGGATATCCAAGCAATCTAGAAGGAAAAGAGGGACTAGAGGGGGTTGTAGGGTCCAGTGCCAAAAGAAAAAGGACTTAGGGGGGCTGGCATTTTCAATCTGAGCTCTACTACCCTTACCAGGGCAGAACAAACCGTCCTTGATAAGGGACTTAAATTTGTTCCCCCCAGACCCCTCAATAGGTTTACTACCTTCATAGATGTCCTCAAATTTACACGTAAACTCAGTACCCAGAGGCATTTTCTGGCCCAACCACCCAAACTTCCCTCAACCAATACTAACTCTTCTAGGACTACAGTCACTTCTCTGGAAGAAAATGCCGTTCTACACTCAGGATTATGTAAACCTTCTTTATTTAACCCCCCGGTACTCTAGCGCCTTCTGTCCAGGTTTTCAAAAACCTTGTTTTGGAGGATCTAGAGAAATTATCTTGCCATAAAAAGAGGGTTTATATTAAACCTGACATCAAGACAGGTCTTAAATCTTTGTGCGAAAGAAAAAATCTCATAATCCGTCCCGCCGACAAAGGCGGCGGGATTGTTGTTTTAGACAAAACAGATTATTTGAAAGAAATGGTTAGAATATTGAGTGACACGGACACTTACAGTCCTATTCCTATGGATCCCACCACTACCTATAAAAAGGCCCTGTTACAACTAGTTGACGAAGGTTTCTCTTTGGGGGTCATCAATAAGAAAGAAAATAATTTTTTAGTCCCTCAAGCTCCACGAAGTCCAGCCATTTACTACCTCCCTAAGGTCCACAAGGACCCCGTCAATCCCCCTGGCCGACCTATAGTCAGCGGGATTGACTCGGTCACAGCCCGGATTGGGAAGTATGTGGACTTTTATTTACAGCCCTTGGTTCGCTCCACCCCTTCTTTTCTCAAAGATACCAGGGATACAATTAAACTTTTAGAATTGGTCCAATTTCGAGAAGGAATGATTCTCGCCACAGCAGATGTGGCAGCCCTAAACACATGCATACCCCATGATTTGGGTTTTGAGGCGATTGAAAGTTTTTTGTCTAGGGATGCCAGACTTTCCCTTCTTCAACGCAATTTCATTATGCAGCTTTTGAAGTTTGCCACCAGGCATAACTAGTTCTGGTTCCAGGACCAGTTCTACCTGCAGAAGAGGGGCGTGGCTATGGGCACAAAATTTGCGCCCAGCCTCGCCAACCTCTTCATGTCACAGTGGGAGGAGGATGTTGTCTATGTTGACCGAAGGCCAGAATTAGTTCTCTGGGCCAGGTACATAGATGACATCCTCCTCCTGTGGGATGGAGACCGTGCCTCATTAGATGATTTTATGACCACCCTCAATTTGAACGACCGGAGCAGTGGCGGAACTACCGCCATAGCGACACACGCGGCCGCTATGGGGCCCGCAGCTGTTAGGGGCCCCCCGGACCAGTGACAGGCGGCTCCGCGGGTGACAGCGGGTGGCTTTGCGGGCCCGCGGGTGAGAGCGGGCGGCTCCGCGGGTGAGAGCGGGCGGCTTTGCGGGCCCCCGGGTGAGAGTGGGCGGCTCTGCGGGTCCGCGGTGAGAGCGTGGGCGGCTTCGAGGGCTGTCAGGCGGTGAGTCAGCTGGGCGGCTCGTGTGTGAGCAGGCTGGCCAATCAGGGAGCTGGCAGCCGAGGGTGCATAGAGATGACATCATCTCTCACCGCCCGGCGCCCTCCCTGCATCCCTGCAGTGCAGTTTTCCCCACTCACTGTGCAGGCAGCCTCGGGAAGCAGAGAGATGACCTTATCTCTCTGCTGCCTGACTCTGGGACACAGCATGAAAGTGACACAGGCAGCAAGTGACAAGGTGAAGTGGCAAGTGACAATCCGGGACGTGTGGCAGGTGACGTGGCAAGTGACTATCCGTAATGTGTGGCAGGTGACGTGGCAAGTGACTATCCGTAATGTGTGGCAGGTGACGTGGCAAGTGACTATCCGTAATGTGTGGCAGGTGAGGTGGCAAGTGACAATCTGTAATGTATGGCAGGTGACGTGGCAAGTGACTATCTGTAATGTGTGGCAGGTGATGTGGCAAGCGACTATCCGTAATGTGTGGCAGGTGACGTGGCAAGTGACTATCCGTAATGTGTGGCAGGTGAGGTGGCAAGTGACAATCTGTAATGTATGGCAGGTGACGTGGCAAGTGACAATCCGTAATGTGTGGCAAGTGACAATCCGGGACGTGGCAAGTGACAATCCGTAATGTGTGGCAGGTGACGTGGCAAGTGACAATCCGTAATGTGTGGCAAGTGACAAACCGGGACGTGGCAAGTGACAATCCGTAATGTGTGGCAGGTGACGTGGCAAGTGACAATCCATAACATGTGGCAGGCGACGTGGCAAGTGACAATCCGTAATGTGTAGCAAGTGACAATCCAGAAAGTGGCAAGTGACAATCCGTAATGTGTGGCAGGTGACGTGGCAAGTGACAATCTAATGTGTGGCAAGTGACAATCTGGGACGTGGCAAGTGACAATCAGTAATGTGTGGCAGGTGACGTGGCAAGTGACAATCCGGGACGTGGCAAGTGGACAATCGGCAACATGTGGCAGGTGACATTCTGCAACGTGTGACAAGTGACAATCTACATCTGGTGGCAGGCGACGTGGCAAGTGGACAATCCGCAATGTGTGGCGGGTGATGTGACAAGTGACATTCCGTGACAAGTTGCATCTGGTGGCAGGCGACGGTGTCAAGTGACACGCTCAGGGCTCCCACTGATTCTGCATTATGGTGAGTTGAACTAGTTCATTTTATATAACAGAACAGAAATTGGTTAGAAGGCATGGAGGTCAGCAATGTGTGTCCTTTAGGGGCTGCATACAGTATACTGCATACTTTGTTGTTCATAATTAATATAAGCTGTTGCCTGGGTACTGTGCCACATGGGTGCGGTAATCTGTTGTTCAATGGCATTAGTTATTTTTTTTGTGGAGGGGGTGGTTTGCAGCGGGGGGGGGGCGGTTTGCAGGGGGGGGGCCCATACAACATTTTGCTATGGGGCCCTGTGATTTCTAGTTACGCCCCTGGACCGGAGGATCTCTTTGAGCTATGAGACTAATGCCTCTAAGGTTCACTTTTTAGACCTTGAGATCCTGGTGATAGAAGACCATTTGGAATTTAGAACCTATTTCAAACCTACCGACTGGAATGGCTACATTCCGGTCGATAGTTGTCATCAGGATCAATGGCTTAGGGCGATCCCACGCGGTAAATTTTTGAGGTTACGTCGCAACTGCACCAGAACTTCTGACTTTTTGTCTCAGTCCCAACTACTTAAGAACAGATTCCTGGAAAAATGTTACAGCTTAGATCTTTTGGACAGGGAGATTAATGCCATTATGTCATTGGAGAGAAGCTCTACTCTGATTGAGCGTCCGAAGACCAGTTCGGATTCGAGGTTTAAATGGGCTTTCACTACCACCCACTCCCTTCAATCCAAACAAATTAAAAACATCTTCAGGAAACACTGGAAAGTGCTCCTAAATGACAGACTGCTGGGCCCCGCTCTTCCTGAGCAAGCTGCAGTCATTTTTAAGGGTGCACGATCCATCCAGGAGCAGATTGCCCCAAATGTTATAGATCCCCCTAAGAAAGTTTCCTTTTTCCAAGATTGTAAGGGTTACTATCCATGTCGCAAGTGCAATGTGTGTCATCATAACATAGGGGAGCGGCAAAAGATGCTAACTTTCACGTCCATTGTAACGTCCCACATATGCCACATGAAACAATTTGCTACATGTTCTTCCCAAAATATTGTTTATTTATTGACTTGTCCCTGTCATAAACAGTATGTTGGCCGTACTATCAGGACCTTTACCATCCGGGTCAATGAACACATAGCCGGAATCAAAGGTGGGAAAAGCAAACATACAGTACCACGTCATTATTTACATTATCACAATAAGGATCCTTCGGGCACACTCTTCCAGGTGATAGACAGATTCATCCCCCACTGGAGAAACGAGTCACGACTTTGAGGCGTTTTTCGCCTCGAAACGTATTGGATCCATGAGTTTGGTTTGAACGTTGGTTTGACTCTCCGTTTGGTTTGAACGTTGAGTGGGACCTCAACTCCTTCATTAATCAGGCATAGTGGCTATCTGTTTTATTCTATCATTAGTCGATCGATATTTTGTTTCATTTATATTTACACATTTGGGGTTTTCTGTCCCCCCCGGCTACATATGGCAGTGGTTTCTCCGGGTCTATATTTTTCAGTTTATATATGCTTCCCTCAATTCATACTTTTTAGTCTGTACTAGCCCCCTTCTATTCAATATATTTTCTAATTTGAATTACTTCATTTTATTTATTTTTTCTGCCTTTCCTTGTTCATCAGGCATTGTTTATTAGGCATGTAATGTCTGATATTTTGTATTTTTTCCATATTTAATATTGTTTATTATTTATGTAATGTCTGATATTCTTTAATATTTTTTATGCTTTACACCATGAATATGTTATTGATAATATCTTGTCTGCCCCATGGCTGACCAGTTTTTGTATTTGGTTTTCTGTTTTTACATTTCTGTTTTTATCCATATTTGTTATGATGGCGCACCCTTTTGTTTGGATTGTCAGAGACCCATGCACTCAATTGAGGTGAGGATGCGCAATTGATTGCGAAGTTTCCTCTCCCTGTGGCCATGTCACACTTTCCCCTTTTAGATCATGTGACTAGGAGGCATTACGTGGCGAGCTTGACAGCGCCACTTTGTTTCCTTTTGTCTATACTCTTAGCGTCGGTGTTTCCATGGCTCCGACATGTGGTCATGTGACACTGCCCCGTCCCGATCACGTGATTAGGATTGACGTTATACTCTATACTCTTAGCGTCCGTGTTTCCATGGCTCCAACATGCGGTCATGTGACACTGCCCCCGTCCCGATCACGTGATCAGGAATGACGTTTGGCGGGCCTTTGCCGCCACGTCATTTCCTTTTGTTTGACACGCGGGTGGAGGAATCCATGGCGCAGTCCTTTTCTGGCCTGCTTACTCATTGAAGAACACACCTGCCTGTCTTTCTATTTTGCTTTCCTATAGGTTCCCTTGACTTAGCTACATTCTTCCGGATCTGTGTGATGCCATTTACCCAATGGGATACGACTTGAGTGGCCCTCCCATTGGTTATGTAATTTAGGATAAATTATAAATATTAGCAGCGTGGAGTGGGTTGTCCATGCCCCAGTTGAAGACCATTAGGTCGAAACGCGTCCGGCGGTTACCCCCTCTCCATGCTGCCCTTGTTATTAGCTTTGTGATCACTTTTTTATCTGTATGGTTATTTAGCAATAAAAATCCCCCTGTTTTTACCTGCACTATGCAGAAGCCGTAATTTTTCTTTTACATAACAAATATTAAAGAATATCAGACATTAAATAAATAATAAATAATATTAAATATGGAAAAAATACAAAATATCAGACATTACATGCCTAATAAACAATGTCTGATGAACAAGGAAAGGAAGAAAAAATAAATAAAATTAAGTTATTCAAATTAGAAAATATATTGAATAGAAGGGGGCTAGTACAGACTAAAAAGTATGAATTGAGGGAAGCATATATAAACTGAAAAATATAGACCCGGAGAAACCACTGCCATATGTAGCCGGGGGGAGACAGAAAACCCCAAAGGTGTAAATGTAAATGAAACAAAATATCGAAACGCGTCGGACGGTTACCCCCTCTCCATGCTGCCCTTGTTATTAGCTTTATTATTATTTGTGATTATTAGCTTTGTGATCACTATTTTATCTGTATTTTTTTTTAAATCCCCCTGTTTTTACCTGCACTATGCGGAAGCCATAATTTTTCTTTTACATAACACCTGGACGAGATCCATATCCTCTCTGGGCGATCTGGGTCAGGCTGTGGCTTTGAGGCTCTACACCTGGAATCTCTACCTTGAGGACCCACTGGACGACCTTTGGAGGTTCTGCCAGCTGAAGTTCACCCTGCCAGTTCCAGCATTCCGGATTTCCCTTCTTTAGCCCAATGGGGCTCATTGCCTTACTGACTCCATGTCGCTGACAGGGGAGTCCACCTCATCCGGTAAGAGTACCCATCTCTTTCCACTCATTTGATGTTGAGCACTAGGGATGAGCCGAACACCCCCCTGTTCGGTTCGCACCAGAACATGCGAACAGGAAAAAAATTTGTTCGAACACGCGAACACCGTTAAAGTCTATGGGACACGAACATGAATAATCAAAAGTGCTAATTTTAAAGGCTAATATGCAAGTTATTGTCAATAAAAGTGTTTGGGGACCTGGGTCCTGCCCCAGGGGACATGAATCAATGCAAAAAAAAGTTTTAAAAACGGCCGTTTTTTCAGGAGCAGTGATTTTAATAATGCTTAAAGTCAAACAATAAAAGTGTAATATCCCTTTAAATTTCATACCTGGGGGGTGTCTATAGTATGCCTGTAAAGGGGCGCATGTTTCCCGTGTTTAGAACAGTCTGACAGCAAAATGACATTTTGAAGGAAAAAACACATTTAAAACTACCCGCGGCTATTGCATTGCCGACAATACACATAGAAGTTCATTGATAAAAACGGCATGGGAATTCCCCACAGGGGAACCCCGAACCAAAAAAAAAAAAAAAAAAAATGATGTGGGGGTCCCCCTAAATTCCATACAAGGCCCTTCAGGTCTGGTATGGATATTAAGGGGAACCCCAGCCAAAATTTTAAAAAAAAATTGACGTGGGGTTCCCCCTAAATTCCATACCAGACCCTTCAGGTCTGGTATGGATTTTAAGGGGAACCCCGCGCCAAAAAAAAAAAAAAAAAACGGCGTGGGGTCCCCCTAAAAATCCATACCAGACCCTTATCCGAGCACGCAACCTGGCAGGCCGCAGGAAAAGAGGGGGGGACGAGAGTGCAGCCCCCCCCCCTCCTGAACCGTACCAGGCCACATGCCCTCAACATTGGGAGGGTGCTTTGGGGTAGCCCCCCAAAACACCTTGTCCCCATGTTGATGAGGACAAGGGCCTCATCCTCACAACCGTGGCCGGTGGTTGTGGGGGTCTGCGGGCGGGGGGCTTATCGGAATCTGGAAGCCCCCTTTAACAAGGGGACCCCCAGATCCCGGCCCCCCCCTGTGTGAAATGGTAAGGGGGTACTTACCCCTACCATTTCACTAAAAAACTGTCAAAAATGTTAAAAATGACAAGAGACAGTTTTTGACAATTCCTTTATTTAAATGCTTCTTCTTTCTTCCTTCATCTTCTTCTTCTTCTGGTTCTTCTGGCTCTTCTGGTTCTTCCTCCGGCGTTCTCGTCCAGCATCTTCTCCGCGGCGTCTTCTATCTTCTTCTCCTCGGGCCGCTCCGCACCCATGGCATGAGGGGGGAGGCTCCCGCTCTTCTCTTCATCTTCTTCTCTTCTTCATCTTCTTCTTCATCTTCTTCTTCATCTCTTCTTCCTTCTTCTCTTCTTCATGTCTTCTGCGGGCCGCTCCGCAGCCATGCTGGCATGGAGGGAGGCTCCCGCTGTGTGACGGCGTCTCTTCGTCTGACGGTTCTTAAATAACGGGGGGCGGGGCCACCCAGTGACCCCGCCCCCCTCTGACGCACGGTGACATGACGGGACTTCCCTGTGGCATTCCCCGTGACGTCACAGGGAAGTCCCGTCATGTCACCGTGCGTCAGAGGGGGGCGGGGTCACCGGGTGGCCCCGCCCCCCGTTATTTAAGAACCGTCAGATGAAGAGACGCCGTCACACAGCGGGAGCCTCCCTCCATGCCAGCATGGCTGCGGAGCGGCCCGCAGAAGACATGAAGAAGAGAAGAAGGAAGAAGAGATGAAGAAGAAGATGAAGAAGAAGATGAAGAAGAGAAGAAGATGAAGAGAAGAGCGGGAGCCTCCCCCCTCATGCCATGGGTGCGGAGCGGCCCGAGGAGAAGAAGATAGAAGACGCCGCGGAGAAGATGCTGGACGAGAACGCCGGAGGAAGAACCAGAAGAGCCAGAAGAACCAGAAGAAGAAGAAGATGAAGGAAGAAAGAAGAAGCATTTAAATAAAGGAATTGTCAAAAACTGTCTCTTGTCATTTTTAACATTTTTGACAGTTTTTTAGTGAAATGGTAGGGGTAAGTACCCCCTTACCATTTCACACAGGGGGGGGGGCCGGGATCTGGGGGTCCCCTTGTTAAAGGGGGCTTCCAGATTCCGATAAGCCCCCCGCCCGCAGACCCCCACAACCACCGGCCACGGTTGTGAGGATGAGGCCCTTGTCCTCATCAACATGGGAACAAGGTGTTTTGGGGGGCTACCCCAAAGCACCCTCCCAATGTTGAGGGCATGTGGCCTGGTACGGTTCAGGAGGGGGGGGGCCGCACTCTCGTCCCCCCCTCTTTTCCTGCGGCCTGCCAGGTTGCGTGCTCGGATAAGGGTCTGGTATGGATTTTTAGGGGGACCCCACGCCGTTTTTTTTTTTTTTTTTTGGCGCGGGGTTCCCCTTAAAATCCATACCAGACCTGAAGGGTCTGGTATGGAATTTAGGGGGAACCCCACGTCAATTTTTTTTTTAAATTTTGGCTGGGGTTCCCCTTAATATCCATACCAGACCTGAAGGGCCTTGTATGGAATTTAGGGGGACCCCCACATCATTTTTTTTTTTTATTTTGGTTCGGGGTTCCCCTGTGGGGAATTCCCATGCCGTTTTTATCAATGAACTTCTATGTGTATTGTCGGCAATGCAATAGCCGCGGGTAGTTTTAAATGAGTTTTTTCCTTCCAAATGTCATTTTGCTGTCAGACTGTTCTAAACACAGGAAACATGCGCCCCTTTACAGGCATACTATAGACACCCCCCAGGTACGAAATTTAAAGGGATATTACACTTTTATTGTTTGACTTTAAGCATTAATAAAATCACTGCTCCTGAAAAAACGTCCGTTTTTAAAACTTTTTTTTGCATTGATCCATGTCCCCTGGGGCAGGACCCGGGTCCCCAAACACTTTTTATGACAATAACTTGCATATAAGCCTTTAAAATTAGCACTTTTGATTTCTCCCATAGACTTTTAAAGGGTGTTCCGCAGCATTCGAATTTGCCGCAAACACCCCAAATTGTTCGCTGTTCGGCGAACTTGCGAACAGCCAATGTTCGAGTAGAACATGAGTTCGACTCGAACTCGAAGCTCATCCCTATTGAGCACCATAGATGTTGTTTCACCCCCACGGATTTACATCACGCATACCAGTCCTTTTTGGACTTCAACCATCCACTTCTGTTCTTCCCTCAGTGTGTCGACACGAGTGGACATTTAATCTACACATCTTTTTTACTTTTAATAGTTGGACTATATGTATTTATCACATTATTCATCACCAAGACCACACTCATGGACCTGATTCATTGTTTTCCTTCCTTAGTATCCTCTTAGCGCTGCATTTTTTCCTTGCATATGAAATAATTGTTCATGATTAATAAAGCAACCAATTTTTGGTTCAAGAAATCCTCCTCCCCCTGTTCCTGTACTGGACTTGGGTTAAAGCAATAACTCCATGGCCAATAATAAATAACACGTTATCTCCTCTGATTCCGCAACATATCTAATTGACGAACAGCTGTTCAGAAACAAACTGAAAGCATGAAATGAAAAGAGCAAACTGAAAAGCGCTAAATGAAAAGCGCAAAATTAAAAGCACGAATCAACACTCACCAAACTTCTACAAACATGAAATTAGCAGAAGGAGCCCAAAGGTTGGCGCTAAAGAGCTGAAAAACCACGTAGTACGTCACTACATTCATGTTTGTTGGCCGACAATTCCTTGCCGTTTGTATGCAAGGCAAAATCCAGGTACACACCTTTGGACAAAAGTCTGAGGTTTTGTCTGCGGAAAATCTGATCGTGTATACACGGCTTTAGAGGCACCCTGAGGTCTGATGGATGCTGCCCTGTTATTACTGTATTTTAGCTCCTAAGTTACCACCACAGTATCAAAAACAAAACCATGTAGTTGTTTATATTCCTCTTATCTAAAAGGTGACCACAATATCACCTCAAGTACAGAACAATGCAGATAATAACACCACATTTTTCTTATTACTTGGAGGGGTGTTATATTTACCCATGCCAATCAATTTGCAATAGTTGAGCACCACACTCTATTGGAGTCAATTATATGAAGCTTTCACATTTTCAAGGAGGATTCACCATCTCTATAAACTTCTCCTGTATTAAAGTCCACAAACAAACAAACAAACAAACAAACATAATCTTACATAGATCACCCTTGCCAGCCTCATGGAACAGAACACTTTATTGATTCCCCCCCAAAAAAATAAACTTTACATGAAGTCAGTTAAGCTGACCCGCATAAGCTTCTGCCTTAATTTATAGACATAAATAAAGAAGAGTTTTATTGTTACTAAAGATCCCAGAAATGGTGAGTTTTATTTGAGAACACAAATGCTTCAAGTGACTGTGGCAGCAAATGTATTTAATTATTAACTAGAGGGCTCTGTTATATGAGGCTGGTATGGACATTCGGAAGAAAGTTTGCATTTTCATCATGTTGTCAGTCAGCAGGGAAAGAAACAACAGTCAGAATTTACGTAACCCCTTACCTTCAATTCCCAAAACTCAGGG
Organism: Lithobates septentrionalis; assembly: GCA_037952835.1. Lineage (NCBI taxonomy): Eukaryota > Metazoa > Chordata > Amphibia > Anura > Ranidae > Lithobates > Lithobates septentrionalis. The sequence goes on along the minus strand of JBBDGP010000781.1, from coordinate 5,970,767 downwards.
CTCCTTCACACTAGCCCACACGTGTTATGCACCATATGTGCATACTTGTGTGTGCTGTAAAGGGAGGTATGATGATTTGTTACAACACATTGCACTGTTTACTTTTTTCCTTTCTATAATTTTATTGAAATGCCACCTGATATGATTACTTATAACTTACATATTGAGATTCTTGAAGAAGCCTAATCATGACTAGTTTTCTTTAAATGATAATATGTTAAAAAGTTTTAGTTTTAATGATAGCTCATTTTAACACACCACATGCAACATAAAGTAGCAAAAAATATATGTACTTGCTAATCACTGCAAATTATTTATATCATGAAATGGTTTGATAAGAGGGGAATTAAAGTAGAGTGCCAGGATAAAGCCTGTACCCAGTAGAAGAAAGATGCATATACTTACTCATTTTCAGGTCATTCTGGTCCGGTCACATGACCTCCTCTGTGTCAGTCAGTGCCGACTACAGAAGAGAGCAAAGAACACTCCAACAACAGCCTGAGCAGTGACATCACCCATAGGCTTACTATGGCCATCCTTTGCTGGTGCTTTTTTCTCTCCCCTACAACTGAATCAGCTGACATAAAGGAGCCAGATCATGTGACTGGACCAAAACAGCCTAATGCCCCATACACGCGGTCGGATTTTCCAATGGAAAATGTCCGATCGGAGCGTGTTGTCGGAAATTCCGACCGTGTGTGGGCTCCATCGGACATTTTCCATCGGATTTTCCGACACACAAAGTTGAAGAGCAGGAGATAAAATTTTCCGACAACAAAATCCGTTGTCGGAAATTCCGATCGTGTGTACACAAATCCGACGGACAAAATGCCACGCATGCTCAGAATAAATAAAGAGATGAAAGCTATTGGCCACTGCCCCGTTTATAGTCCCGACGTACGTGTTTTACGTCACCGCGTTTAGAACGATCTGATTTTCCGACAACTTTGTGCGACCGTGTGTAGACAAAACAAGTTTGAGCCAACATCCGTCGGAAAAAATCCTAGGATTTTGTTGTCGGAATGTCCGAACAAAGTCCGACCGTGTGTACGCCCTGGTAAGTATATGCATTTTTCTTCCACAGGGTAGTAATATATGTGTTAGAAGGGGGTGGGAGTGTTTTTTAAGATTGAACAGTTTTATCCTGGAATTCCACTTTAACCACTTGACACCCGGCCATAGCTGAATGACGGCTACAGCGTGGATCTCAATTCCCGCGAGCGCGCATCGGGGAAATTCTGTGTTGGCCGTGTCCCTTGGACACAGCCAATCACAGATCGCTGTAAATGGCTAATCACAGAGGCCATTTACAGCGCGATCGTGATGGCCAAGGACCGATGATCTCCAATGTAAACATATGAGATCATCTCTCATTGCCGGCTCTCTCTTCTCACACAGAGACAGCGTGTGAGGAGAGAGAGAATCTGACAGTGATCTGTGAGTTACAAAAAACTGTTTTTTACAGTGCCTACAGTGCCCCATCAGTACAGTGCCCATCAGTACAGTGTCCATCAGTACAGTGCCCCATCAGTACAGTGCCCCATCAGTACAGTGCCCACCTGTGCCAATCAGTGCCCACCTGTCTGCCATTCGTGATCAGTGTGCATTTGCACATCTTCACAATCAGTGCCCACCTGTGCTACCTCATCGGTGCCCACCTGTGCCACCTCATCAGTGCCCACCTGTGCCAATCAGCGCCCATCTGTGCTGCCTCAGTGCACATCTGTGCAATCAATCAGTGCACATCTGTACCACCTCATCAGTGCCCATCTGTGCTGCTCCATCTGTGCCGCCCCATCTGTGCCGCCTCATCAGTGCCCAGCTGTGCCACCTCATCTGTGCCACCTGATCAGTGCACATCTGTGCCATCTCAGTGCACATCTGTTCTGCCTCAGTGCCCACCTGTGCCACCTCATCAGTGCCCACCTGTGCCACCTCATCAGTGAGCACATGTGCCACCTCATCAGTGCCCACCTGTGCTAATCAGTGCAAATCTGTTCCACCTCATCAGTGCACATCTGTTCCACCTCATCAGTGCACATCTGTTCCACCTTATCAGTGCCCACCTGTGCCACCTCATCAGTGCTCACCTGTACCAATCAGTGCCCACCTGTGCCAATCAGTGCCCATCTGTGCCACCTCATCAGTGCACATCTGTTCCACCTCATCAGTGCCCACCTGTGCCACCTCATCACTGCCCACCTGTGCCACCTCATCAGTGCCCACCTGTGCCGCCTCATCAGTGCACATCTGTTCCACCTCATCAGTGCACATCTGTTCCACCTCATCAGTGCCCCTCTGTGCCACCTCAGTGCCCATCTGTGCTCATCAGTGCCGCCTCATCAGTGCCCATCAGTGCAGGCTTAGCACACACCTGTGTAGTCGCATCACCACCAGCAACCATGTCCAAAAGAGGCTTTTCCACCGAGGAGGCATACCAAATACTTTCCCAGGCTGACGAGAGCAACAGGGAGCTCTCTTTTTCAAATTCCCTTTCAGACTCTGATTCTGAGTCGGACATAAATTATGAGCCAGTCCTCAGTAGTGGAACACTGAGTGACTCAGAGGAGGAAGATATTCGGCCCGCCAAACGCAGACATTCTGGTGAGGAGGCAGTGGCATCCACCAGCACCGCAGTGCCATCCACCAGCACCGCAATGCCATCCACCAGCACTGCAGTGCCATCCACCAGCACCGCAGTACCTCGGCAAGAAAGGCCAAGTACCCATGCCAGCCTTCCCTATGCCCTTCAGAACCCCTTGTGGCTTCCTCCTAATTCAGGAGAAGCCAACGTTCCCCCTTTCACTGCCCAGCCAGGAGTCCAGGTGGACACAGAGAATTTTTCCCCAATAAATGTTTTTGATTTCATTTTTACCGAGGACATGCTATCAAATATTGTGGCCCAGTGCAACCTTTATGCACAGCAATTTATTTTAAACAATCCAACGTCCTACTATGCCTGTCCCTATGAGTGGAGAGACCTAACGGTGGAGGAGTTGAAGGTTTTTTTAGGCCTCACATTTAATATGGGACTCACCAAAAAAAACACTTTGATGTCCTATTGGTCAACCCGCCCCATCCACCACATGCCAATATTCTCCAAGGCAATGCCCAGAAACAGATACCTCATGATAATGAGGTTCCTTCATTTCAATGACAATACCCAGTGCCCTCCCTGAAATGACCCAAATTATGACAGGCTTTTCAAAATTCGACCACTTGTTAAATTTAGTGGCAGGCTTAAAATAAAACAATTTATTCCCAGTAAAAGGGCCCGCTATGGGGTGAATGTATACAAATTATGTGACCGAGTCACAGGGTACATATATGCCTTCAAAGTGTATGAAGGGAAGGACACCCAGCTGCAACCCCCTAATTGCCCAGACTACTTGGGATCAAGCGGGAAAATTGTTTGGGACCTCATATACCCCCTATTGGAGAAAGGCTACAATTTATACGTAGACAACTTCTACACATCTCTGCCCCTGTTCCACAACCTTCACCGGAAGAAGACGCCAGCATGTGGCACCGTAAAAAAACAATCGGAAGGGCTTTCCTCAAAGTCTTGTTAATAAGAAATTGAGAAAATGAGAAATGGCAAGTCTACAAAACAACGAGATTTTGGCAGTGAAGTGGAAGGACAAAAGGGATGTCTACATGTTGTCTTCAATCCACAATGATACCTTTGTTGAAATCCCCAGAAGGAATGGCCCCATACGAAAACCTAAATGCATCTATGATTATAATTTGTTTATGGGGAGTCGACTTCAATGACCAAATGCTGGAACCATACCTTGCCACAAGACGGACATGCCATTGGTAAAAAGAAAGTCGCAATTTATTTTTTTCAATTGGCCATATACAATTCATATGTAATTTACCGTAACTCCACCCAAAACCTCAAACGCTTCCTTGGCTACCAGGAGGAAGTTTTCACTGCCCTTATATTCCTGAACGGCCCACCAGAAAATATCCGATCAGATGTTCTAAGTCGACTCTCCGAACGCCACTTTCCCGATAAAATCCCTCCCAAACCAACAGGCCAACGATGGCAAAAAAAATGTAAGGTGTGTACCAGAGCAGGATTCAGAAGAGACACATCTTTTTATTGTGCACAATATCCTTCTGAACCAGGCCTCTGCATAGGTGAATGTTTTCGCCGTTACCATAGTTCAGTAAATTATTAGTGAAGTATGGTAAACATAAGCCTCAGTTCCTGCAATTTACCCTCACACCCCTTATGCCACTGCCTGCTCTGTAACTGACCCTGGCTTGTTATTCGACCATGCTTTTGTCTGCCGATTCTGTACATACCTCTGCCTGATCTGACAAACTGACCCATGACTGGTATTCAACCATGCTTCTGACTAACGATTCTGTACATACCTCTGCCTGATCTGGAACTGATCCTGGACTGTTATTCGACCATGCTTCTGCCTAACGATTCTGTACATACCTCTGCCTGATCTGGAACTGACCTTGGACTGTTTGACCATGTTTTTTGCCTGTCTCATGGACTGATCTTGTACCCTGCTACTGGACTAGTGGGATTCAACACAGGGGTCTCACATATGTGAGGGGCTCCAGAATAGTTTTTCTGGATGAAGAAAACAATTTATTTTGTTTTCTCAATCCTAGATTAGGGTCTGGAGACTCGGAGGCTTCAAAGAGATTCGGGTGGGAGAAGCCTCTACCCCTGTCCCCATTCTGTCCTGAACGAGGCCCTACTTCTGCCTGTAGGACTTACTGCCATCATGGCTCTGCCTGTCACACTGACCACACCACATGGATCTGCCTACTACCAGGACCAATATTTTTGGCACAGCTGACAATATCTCTGCCTGCACTGACCCTGGACTGTATATGGACAGTAACCCTGCCTGCTGCCTGGACAATTGTGTTCGCCGTTGCTGACCAAGTCCCTGCCTGCTGCCTGGACCAGTGATATCCTCCTGTGCACAACTGCGCTACTACAACCACAGGTAATCTTTTGTTTACACTTTGCTCAGCCTAATGTATTTTGAGGTGTAATTCTTGGTATGTGCATGCTATGTGTCCCTGGAACACCTGACGGTGTTCCTTGCATGTTGGATCTCTGTATGTGGCCAGGCTATGTAGAAGTCTCACACATGTGGTATCGCCATACTCAGGAGGAGTAGCAGAATGTATTTTGGGGTGTCATTTTTGCTATCTAAATGCTATGTGTTGGAGATATCTTATAAACGGACAACTGTGTGTAAAAAAATTTGGTTTCATTTTTTTTCCACATTTTCCAAAAATTTCTGGAAAAAAATGAACCTTTCAAAAGACTCATTATGCCTCATAGATTATATGTTGGGGTGTTAGCTTTCCAAAATGGGATCATTTTGTGGGTGTTTCCATTGTCCTGGTGCTCCAGGGCCTTCAAAAGTGTAATAGGTGGTTGAGAAATGTGATGTGTAATTTATGCTCCTAGAACACCTGATGGTGCTCCCTGCATGTTGGGCCTCTCTATGTGGCCAGGCAGTGAAAAAGTCCCACACGTGTGGTATCGCAATACTCAGGAGGAGTAGCAGAATGTATTTTGGGGTGTCATTTTTGCTATCTAAATGCTATGTGTTGGAAATAACTTATAAACTGACAACTTTGTGTAAAAAAATGTGTTTCATTTTTTTTCCACATATTCCAAAAACTTCTGGAAAAAAAATGAACTGTTCAAAAGACTCATTATGCCTCATAGATTATACGTTGGGGTGTTAGCTTTCCAAAATGGGGTCATTTTGTGGGTGTTTCCATTGTCCTGGTGCTCCAGGGCCTTCAAAAGTGTAATAGGTGGTTGAGAAATGTGATGTGTAATTTATGCTCCTAGAACACCTGATGGTGCTCCCTGCATGTTGGGCCTCTGTATGTGGCCAGGCAGTGAAAAAGTCACAAACATGTGGTATCGTAATACTCAGGAGGAGTAGCAGAATGTATTTTGGGGTGTCATTTTTGCTATCTAAATGCTATGTGTTGGAAATATCTTATAAACAGACAACTTTGTGTAAAAAAAATGCGTTTTCATTTTTTTTCCACATTTTCCAAAAACTTCTGGAAAAAAATGAACCATTCAAAAGACTCATTATGCCTCATAGATTATACGTTGGGGTGTTAGCTTTCCAAAATGGGGTCATTTTGTGAGTGTTTCCATTTTCCTGGTGCTCCATGGCCTACAAAAGTGTAATAGGTGGTTGAGAAATGTGATGTGTAATTTTTGCTCCTAGAACAGCTGGTGGTGTTCCCTGCATGTTGTGCCTCTGTATGTGGCCAGGCAGTGAAAAATTCCCACACATGTGGTATTGCTATAGTCAGGAGGAGTAGCAGAATGTATTTTGGGGTGTCATTTGTGGTATACACATGCCATGTGAGAGAAATAAGCTATTACAATGACAATTTTGTGGGGGAAAAAAAATTTCAATTTCGCAAAGAATTGTGGGAAAAAATTACAACTTCAAATAACTCACCATGCCTCTAACTAAATACCTTGAAATGTCTACTTTCCAAAAAGAGGTTATTTTTTTTTTTTGGGGGGGGGGGCATTTGTACTTTCCTGGCTTGTTAGGGTCTCAAGAAATAAGATAGGCCACCAGTACATCAGATGTGATAATTTTTTATGATTTGCACCATAGCTTGTAGACTCTATAAATTTCACACAGACCAAATAATTTCCACTAATTTTTGGTTATTTTTATCAAAGATATGTAACATTATAAATTGTGGCCAAAATTTATGAAGAAAAATTACTAATTTGCAAAATGTTATCACAGAAATTAAAAAAAAATGTGTTTTTTTTTCAAAATTTTCGATATTTTTTCATTTATAGCGCAAAAAATAAAAAACCCAGAGGTGATCAAATACCACCAAAAGAAAGCTCTATTTTTATGAAAAAAGGACAAAAAAAATCATTTGGGTACAGTGTTGCATGACTGAGTATTTGTTATTCAAAGTGTGAGAGCACTGAAAGCTGAAAATTGGTCTGTATAGGAGGGGGGTTTAAGTGTCCAGTAAGCAAGTGGTTAAATATCACAGTAGGGGTACCACATGGTATATATTAAAACATTATAACATTTTATATATATATATATATATATATATATATATATATATATATATATATATATATATACACCCCTCACATTTTTGTAAATATTTTATTATATCTTTTCATGTGACAACACTGAAGAAATTACACTTTGCTACAATGTAAAGTAGTGAGCTTACAGCTTGTATAACAGTTTAAATTTGCTGTCCCCTCAAAATAACTCAACACACAGCTATTAATGTCTAAACCGCTGGCAACAAAAGTGAGTACACCCCTAAGAGAAAATGTCCAAATTGGGCACAAAGTGTCAATATTTTGTGTGGCCACACAATTTTCCAGGACTGCCTTAACCCTCTTGGGCATGGAGTTTACCAAAGTTTCACAGGTTGCCACTGGAGTCCTCTTCCACTCCTCCATAACAACATCACGGAGCTGGTGGATGTTAGAGACCTTGTGCTCCTCCATCTTACATTTGAGGATGCCCCACAGATGCTCAATAGGGTTTAGGTCTGGAGACATGCTTGGCCAGTCCATCACCTTTACCCTCAGCTTCATAAGCAAGGCAGTGGTCATCTTGGAGGTGTGTTTGGGGTCGTTATCATGTTGGAATACTGCCCTGCGGCCCAGTCTCTGAAGGGAGGGGATCATGCTCTGCTGTCACAGTACATGTTGGCATTCATGGTTCCCTCAATGAACTGTAGCTCCCCAGTGCTGGCAGCACTCATGCAACCCCTATGACACTCCCACCATTATGCTTGACTGTGGGCAAGACACACTTGTCTTTGTACTCCTCATCCAGTTGCTGCCCCACACGCTTGACACCATCTGAACCAAATAAGTTTATCTTGGTCTCATCGGACCATAGGACATAGTTCCAGTAATCCATGTCCTTAGTCTGCTTTTCTTCAGCAAACTGTTTGCGGGCTTTCTTGTGCATCATCTTTAGAAGAGGCTTACTTCTGGGATGACAGCCATGCAGACCAATTTGATGCAGTGTGTGGCGTATGGTCTGAGCACTGACAAGCTGACCCCCCCACCCCTTCAACCTCTGCAGCAATGCTGGCAGCACTCTTACATATATTTCCCAAAGACAACCTCTGGATATGACGCTGAGCATGTGCACTCAACTTCTTTGGTCAATCATGGTGAAGCCTGTTCTAAGTGTAACCTGTCCTGTTAAACTGCTATATGGTCTTGGCCACCATGCTGCAGCTCAGTTTCAGGGCCTTGGCAATCTTCTTATAGCCTAGGCCATCTTCCTGTAGAGCAGCATATCTTTTTTCAGATCCTCAGAAAGTTCTTTGCTATGAGGTGCCATGTTGAACTTCCAGTGACCAGTATGAGAGAGTGAGAGCGATAACACCAAATTTAACACACTTGAGACCATGTAACAGTAACGAGTCACATGACACCGGGGAGGGAAAATTGCTAATTGGGCCCAATTTGGACATTTTCACTTAGGGGTGTACTCACTTTTGTTTCCAGTGGTTGAGGTTTTTTTAGGGGACAGCAAATTTACATTGTTATACAAGCTGTACACTCACTACTTTACATTGCAGCAAAGTGTAATTTCTTCAGTGTTGTCTCATGAAAAGATATAATAAAATATTTACAAAAATGTGAGGGATGTACTCACTTTTGTGAGAGACTGTACTGTACATGTATTTCTAAACATCATTAAAGCATTTTAACAGTTTAGTATCTGAAAAACAAGGACAGTATTGGAAGGACATCAAACATGTCAATGGATTAGTTCTGGACATGCTAACATATTGCAGTGTACAGAAATTAGAACAGTAATGCCGCGTACACACGAGCGGACTTTACGGCAGACTTTGTCTGGCGGACTTTTCAACGGACTTTACGATGGACTTTCCGAATGAACGGACTTGCCTACACACGATTAACCAAAGTCCGACGGATTCGTACGTGATGACGTACGACCGGACTAAAACAAGGAAGTTCATAGCCAGTAGCCAATAGCTGCCCTAGCGTCGTTTTTTGTCCGTCAGACTAGCAGACAGACGAGCAGACTTTTCGACCGGACTCGAGTCCGTCGGACAGATTTGAAACATGTTTCAAATCTAAGTCTGTCAAACTTTTGAGAAAACAAAGTCCGCTGGAGCCCACATACGATCGAATTTTCAGACGAAATCCGGTACGCCGGACCAAGTATGCCGTAAAGTCCGATCGTGTGTACGCGGCAATATAGTGTGAAACTAAATGGAAAAACATATTCAATCAACAACACACTGACTGTGCTTAACAAGTCGCATTTGGGAGGTTAAAACTGAAATATGCCATAGGACAGATCATAATTTAAAGATGCAAAACAGAATTGGCAAAAGCATAATTCTTCAATAAATGTAGAATATAAAAAATAGGAGGAGAAGAAAGTGTTTTTTCTCTCGGTTTGTCCAAGCTAGAGCCATTGATCTCTGTAGACAACATTTTTTTTAACAAAGCTCCTACGACTAGAAAGGTAAACATGAAAAAAATCTAGTACATCTTCTGCTGGCTACAATTGCAACCGGGAGATTTTCATATGCCAAACTTAAATTTTACCTGACAAAAAAGCATAATGAACATATATAGAAAACCAAAATACAATACCTTAAATTAGTGAGCCATCCCGCACAGATACCTGAAGGAACCATTAAAGGGAAAAGGAAGAAGGGAAAAAAAGGTACCACATCTATTAAAAAGCTATTATATACTGTATACAATAGCAATATAATATATAATATAATATATAAGATAGCAGCAAAACTCTAAAGTACTGTGTAAAGAAAGACATCTGTATAATTACACGCTTTCTTAATTGTAAAGCTATTATATATAATGACATAATCCAGTTCATTGTCCATGGTAGTTTGTGTATTTATTTTAGTTATGGCATAGACTGTCACCAAGAAAGGGAACCTCCATGTCTACAACGTTTGTTCTTTGTAGGTGTTTTTTCTCATGTGCTAGGTAAAAAAGTAATATTTGTTTTCCATCTTTAAGTTGCTATCTTCAGCATCTGATTGATGAATAATTTTGTTTGCTGTTCACCATCTTTAATAGGTTTTCAAGGTAATGTTGACTGATGTAAATCATATATTAGAGTAGCCATTGATCAAAAGAGCTGATGATAATAAAGTGCAAAATGTGCTATAGTATTAGCAAACATAAATTAATAAAGCAGCTTATATATAAAGTGCAAGGTATACTGGAAAGCTGCCAAACTTCAACAAACGGACAGTTTGAATTGTCCCACATTCAATGCAGGGTAACCCCTAAACGGTCCTGTAAAAAGTGAACCTCCTCAGCAGTGAGCATCGTAAGCCATCTCTCAGCCTGCCCCATGACCTGCACGGTTGTATGCTATTTTTTATGCCGGCGAATTTTACACTTGCTTTTTAATTGTCACAGAGCCCATTTGTTGTGGCTATGCTGTTTGTAATATACAAATAAATTTTACAAATACTACACTATCGGAGCCCTTTCTCTATTTTTACCCACTCCCCTCTGGGTTGAGTGGGTCTGTCACCCCCCCCCCCCCCGCAGGAGGAAGCAGTGGTTTGTTCCAGATCGCAGACGGAGGATACACCGGAAGACTCAGAGCCATCCACTGTCCCTGCAGAGGGCTAAGTCTGCCTGCCAGTACGACCTTTTGGCTGTGTGACCTGACTGACTGTGGAAATTTTCAGGTGTCCCCTTGAAGTGGTGCATTGTTTATGGAACTTCCCTTTTCTTCCCTCTGATATCCAATTATGGACTATTTTTTCTTCTCACTGCTGAGGAGGTTCACTTTTTACAGGACCGTTTAGGGGTTACCCTGCATTGAATGTGGGACAATTCAAACTGTCCGTTTGTTGAAGTTTGGCAGCTTTCCAGTATACCTTGCACTTTATATATAAGCTGCTTTATTAATTTATGTTTGCTAATACTATAGCACATTTTGCACTTTATTATCATCAGCTCTTTTGATCAATGGCTACTCTAATATATGATTTACATTAATGTGGATTGCTTTAAATGTGATTTGTTTTGCACACATATACTATTCTTAGCGCACGGTTTTTTGTTTATTTGAATGTTTTCTACACTGATATTGGTGTTATATCCGTGCAGCTTTGAGATTGGAGTATTCTGAAGCTTTAGCGCGGTTACACTTCTTGTTTGATTCTATTTAATGTTGACTGATGGTTTTAAAATAGATTCTTTAAATTATTTTACATCCCAGAACCTCTCTGTGTGCTCCAACAGATACATCAGTACTCTATTTATGCCCAAAAATGTCAGATTGATTATCACAGTTAATGGACTAGCTTGATGTGACCTTGCCTGAACTTTTACTGGCCTGACCTTTATAAAATTTCAGACCTCAAATCTGATGAGCATTTTGGTTGATTCTCAGCTTCCTACCATTAACAATGACCCATGGCGACACACTCAAATAAGGCTATGCCTTATGGGCTTTACACCTTTGAGAAATTTGAGCATGTATTTGCTTAATCTCTTGCTGCTATCTGTTCTGGTCTAAATACACCTGGGGCAGTACTTTCAGTTATTCTCCTAGCCTTCCCTTTTTGAGGCACAGTTGTGTAACTCAGAGACTCTAGTCCTGCCAGAAAATTTCAAGGGCAAAAATTGGCTACTATAGTCTCCACAGTTCTGACACTATTGTTTGACAACTCTTGCAAAAAATGTTTTGCTTTTGTTGGAAATTCTTTTTTAGGTTCCAAAATGACAGTATGATGACATTTATCATGATAGTTTAGGATGTGCCATGTGTACTTTAAACATGTCCCCATAAATATATTCATCCTGTTTTATCGTGGAAAGTATGCTACCTATGAAGAAACAATCAATTATGTGAAAATCAGCTGTGCAAGAAATGTCTATCTTTCTTAAATAAATGACCCACAGAAAGCTGGTGTTATGATAGAAACCTCAGGTTATAGTTGTTATAATCTTTAAATAAAGAAAAGTTTGTAAAGAAAGTTTTGTTAATATGATATACAATATAAAATAATGATTTCTACAGCTAGTTAAGTGCACACTCTCTGCAGCATATTTAACGCAAATGGTATTTTTCCGAACAGTCACACTGTGTTATGCTGCAGGCATGCAACTTCCTATCTAAAAGACAAATGTCCCTGAACACAGATTTGAAAAACTCACTTATTGACTCTTTCATCTTGTGTAAACAAATAATCAGTCCATCAACTCAGTAGGGGAGGGAGAATTAGGTTTCGAAGAGCTGCCAAGCTTTGAATTACTTGGATTTAAAACATTTTTTCTGCTAAATAATATTAGCTATAATTAGTAGTCAAGATTGCTGCTATAAGCTAATATATACGGTATATAGAGAAAAGTAATGATGTAAAAAAGAAACAAAATATTACCAATAACAAAATATTGCACCCATAAAACTTTGGATTACATTGGGTTGGATTACATTTGATTAAAGTGGTTCTAAAGTCACAAGGCTTTTTAAATAAATGCATTACCTAAATTGTGCTGCAACTGCTCCCTAGAGCACCCCTTTCTCTTACTTGAAACCAATCATTCCGGCAATGAGTACAAGCCCAGCAGCTCCAGCTGCTGTCTCGGGTCCTCATTGGATAGATTGATAGCAGTGAGAGCCAAAATGAGAAATAACAATAAAAATGAAAAATTCCTTTAAATATAGTGACTGGGAGTCCCCTTAGTCTGCCTGTAATGTACCACATCTGTACCATGTATAGAGCCTGCTGCAGCAATAATGACATTTGTAAAGCCAAAAAAATCAATTTTTTATTCAAACTTTCTTTATTTTATAAACAATGGCTTGGGGAGCCAGTCTGTATGATGAGACCACATTTTAGTGCACTCAGAACAAGATTAAAGATTTTTTGGATAAATTCGGGTGTCTCTTCTGCAGACTTTGGATAGAAGTAATAGGTGCGGAAAAATTGGGCTTTGGGTGTTGGTGGTGCCTTCCCACTGTAACCTTATAGAGTACTCTTGATGAAAGCAAGAATTGATCTTGCTGTCAAAAATTGTAATGATAAGCACCTGTCAAACAGGTGTGGAAAAAGTGGTCTTTGGGTGTCAGTGGTGCCTTCACATCATAACCCTATTGAGGTACTCTTCATGAAAGTAAGAATTGGAAGTGCTGTCAAAAATTTTAATTTGATGCCCCGCTCAAACAGTTGCGGAAAAATTGGTCTTTGGGTGTCGATGGTGCCTTCACACCATAACCCTATTGAGGTAGTCTTGATGAAAGCAGGAATTGACCTTGCTGTAAAAAATTGCAATGATATGCACCTGTCAAACAGGTGCAAAAAAATAACCCCATAGAGTGGTGGTTCTCAACTCTTGTCCTCAGGATCCACTAACAGGCCAGATTTTAAGTATTACCTTGGGGAGGTGCAGACTAGAATACTGCAATCACTGAGTAGCAAATGATATCACCTGTGATGTATTTCAGTTATCTTGCAAACCTGGCCTGTTAGTGGGCCCTGAGGACAGGAGTTGAGAACCACTCTTCATGAAAGCAAGAATTGGCCTTGCTGTAAGAAATTGCAATGGTATGCACCTGTCAAACAGGTACGGAAAAATTGATCTTTGGGTGTAGGTGGTACCTTCACACCATAACCCTATAGAGCAGGGGTGTCACACTTAATTTAATCATGGGTCGGATCACCAATATGGTTACCCTAAAAAGGCCAGTTGTTTCTGTAAGACTATATAAATGTATTCTAAATAAATAAAATAGTGGTGCTAAAAACACCATATAAATCAAATAATGGTGAATAAAGTACTTAATAATTAAAACCGGTGATGCAAAAAACAATAATAATGGAGAGTACTATAGCTGTACAAAACAGCCATATACTAAGTAACCGTGGTAAGTGCTATATCTCTACCAAACCAACTCATTGATGTAGGATCATAATCCTTGAATGAATAAAAAATACAAAATGTACAAACATTTTTCTTAGTGACAAAAGAAAAATATACAAAAAAGTCAAAACAACTGCAAATGGGAAAGAAACACCCACCCATACACACCCTGTGATTATTATTAGTTATTTTATAATTGTATATATTGGCCATTCATGGCCTTGTTCCTCACTTCTAAAAATGAGAAGAAAAAAGAAGAAGAAAAAAAAAAAAAAAATATTGTGATAAGAAAAAGAAATAATTATTTCAAGTGTTCCAATTAAACCTAAAAAATCCTTCTCCTACCTTTTTTTTTTTTTTTTCTATTTTTATTAGAAGTTAGGAACAATTATGGAATAACAAAAATAATCACAAGAAATGTATGGGTGGGGTGTTTTTTTTTTTTTTTTTAACGTGTTGGTTTGTAGGTGTTGGGAGTGTCAATGAGGAATTGGATACACAGATTGATACGCACAATTATTGGGAATTTCATCAGTCACAGGAAATACTTGGTTATTTGGTGGTCGAACACATGTCAGGTGTGGGAGGGGGAGACAGACAGCGGTACCTCCCCCTTTTTTTTATTTTTTATTTTTTTATTTATTTATTTATTTATTTATTTATTTATTTATTTATTTTTTGGAGGGGATAGGGTTAGTCGTAAGAGAACGATGTAACGAGTTGGTTTCTTGTTAATGTCTAATATGTTAATCTTGTGTAGTTACTGTAAAGTATGAAATCAAGGATGAATAATTGTGAATTGTGGAAAGTACAATAGAAAATAAAAAAATTTTGATTATAAAAAAAAAACAAAAAAAAAAACAAATGCAAATAGTTCATGCAATGTTAAAGATAAAAGACTGAAATAAAGTCCGTGCTCAAAGGTGGATATCAAATAGTGACCCTCAAACATAAATCTTCCTGTGTCAGAGACAACTCCTTCACCACACTGGCTGTGATTGTGATCCACTCATATGGAGCCGCACTCACCAGAAAATAATGCCTTGCACTCTCATGCTTGGCATATATGCAGTGATAAAGTGCCCAAAAAGGGTTATCCAGACTGGATGGAGCTGCATCCACAGCAGATGGATTTCTCTAGTTATCAGCACTCCTCACCAGGCAAAAAGGTGTGTGTCCATGAAAAGAAATAATACTTCCAATAGTGTAATACTGCTTGAGAACATTTATTGAATTGCATAAAAAGATCTTCTATCATTATACTCACATTTTCTAAAAACGTTAAAAAGCTTATAAACAGAAACTCCTTGTGACTGCTAATGGCAATGTACTGGTGGTCACGGCGGACCCGGGATGCAGCATATGAATCTCACCCCTCCCCTCGTTATCTCTTCAACAATCCAAGGTGATAGTAGCCGGCCAGTGCAGAGCGCAGTGCGTCACACGTTACGAGCAGATGCTGGGTTGCCGTACAGCCACGCCTCCGACATGTTTTGTCACATTGACTTTGACATTGTGGACACAGCTCCATCCAGTCTAGATAACTCTTTTTGGGCACTTTATCACTGCATATATGCAGAGCATGAGAGTGCAAGGCATTATTTTATGGGGAGTATGGCTTCATATGAGTGGATCACAATCACAGCCGGTGTGGTGAAGGAGTTGTCTCTGACACAGGAAGATTTATGTTTGAGGGTCACTTTTTGATATCCACCTTTGAGCACGGACTTTATTTCAGTCTTTTATCTTTAACATTGC
The DNA here is from genome assembly GCA_037952835.1 of Lithobates septentrionalis. Taxonomy (NCBI): domain Eukaryota; kingdom Metazoa; phylum Chordata; class Amphibia; order Anura; family Ranidae; genus Lithobates; species Lithobates septentrionalis. The sequence continues at coordinate 5,955,073 of JBBDGP010000781.1, read as the reverse complement.
ATGAACTATTTGCAGTTGTTTTGACTTTTTTTGTATATTTTTCTTTTGTCACTAAGAGAAATGTTTGTACATTTTGTATTTTTTATTCATTCAAGGATTATGATCATACATCATTGAGTTGGTTTGGTAGAGATATAGCACTTACCACAGTTACTTAGTATATGGCTGTTTAGTACAGCTATAGTACTCTCCATTATTATTGTTTTTTGCATCACCAGTTTTAATTATTAAGTACTTTATTCACAATTATTTGATTTTTATGGTGTTTTTAGTGCCACTATTTTATTTATTTAGAATACGTTTTCACATTATATTTTTAAGTTGGCAGCTACAGGTATCACAGTGGAATTAATACCATAACGCAGTGGTGGTCCATCAGGTTTATTGTGCGTGACACTTGATCACTGTTTTTTTAAGACTATATAAATGTATCTACTCTTTATCATGTTAAATAATTGCCTCTGCATTCCATTATTACTGGTTTTAGTAATAACTTAAGACTAAGCTGTGAAGGGCAGGTGCAAACCGGCAAGGAGCCTGCTCACACTCCTGTAGCAGATGATTTTATGGATGATGCTGGTATCATCCATAAAAAACATTATTGGAGACTAAAAAAAATGGGGGGACAGAAGCGGGACTTTGTATGAGGCATGTGGGTGAGTATGGAGGGCTAAATGGTAAGTATTGAGGTGAAAATAAATAAAAGAATATAGAAATGTAAATATAATCTCCACTGATAATAATAGAGAATAATCATGGTATAAAAGTTTTATTGGCATAGGTATTTGAGCCAAATACAATCAAAAAAAGGGGAAGAACACATTTGAGACCATAGTAACATATTAACAGCAATATATAGACAAGCAAGGTTCATGAATTGGTTGTACAGTTACAAGGACACATATACATTGTACAATCAGTGAGTGCATCAATAGATCTAAACTCAAAGCGTTTCTTGGCTTTAAACCAATCGTCAGGAGTCCGATGCAATTAAACTGTATCAAAAACGATAAGGTATCTATTAATGTGTGGATAAATATTTGTAGAAAAGATATACTGAAAATGTAATTTTCTGTATACTCACAAGTCTATGTAATAATAGGTTGAAAATGATCAATGTGTTGCACTACGGTGTTGGTCTGGGTTCATAGAGTCTCACCCGGGGTTGAGGCAGAGAGCGCACCCCAATATCGTCAGCCACGGCGGCCAAAGTGACACAAGCACCCACAAAAACCGGCAGGCAGGGACGTCTGGCAAGGACAGGGAGTGTGGATGAGCTAGGGACAAAAGGTGATGATAAGAAAGGTGTATGAGCTGATGGATTTGTGATGGTGGAGATAAAATAGGTGGAAGGGGCAAAGCGTAGCCGTGGGTGTGTGAAAGGGAACTGAAACACAGCAGGTGTGAGGGTGATTGGAGAGATAGAGAGTGTGTACAGCAAGACACCATTGCTGTAGTAAATGAGACAAAGTGACAGAGTGTAAGGAAATTACCTGGGTGGTGGGTGCCCAGCCGAGCCAGACGTCTGGCATGCATGACGGATCGTAGGGTGCCCGGCCAGAGAGAGCCTGATATAGCTGCAGATGAGCGGCGTGCTCACGCCAATGTCTAGCGCGGGCGTGATGACGCAGTGAGGGGAGGGGAGGGGAGGCCAATCAATGCGGCCACCTGCCATCCCATACAGCGCCTAAGCCCGGAGGTGGAAGAACACTAAACAACCCGTATGCGGAGGCATAGACGCCGCAGACGGGATGTAGGAAGCATGACGCCGATGCGCCGAGGCCAGGGCCCGCCCCCGTCATAGACAAGGGGGTGATGGGTCCTGGGCTGGGCACGTCGCAACCCCGGGGAGTTGACAAAATGGATCCCAGCATCACAAGTGTGCAGGAACAAAATAGATGACAAATGTGTAAAGGAGGAAGACAGCCGAGGCAACTCAATAATGAGTGCAGAGGCAATGGCAGAAACGAGCATGTCTTTGCTTTGAATAGAATCAATGTAGCAAAGAAAACAATAATATATTCAATCTTTGCACAGGATACTTTCTCTGTGCAAGGAGGTATAAGATATAAAGAGCTTTAGCCCTGAACTGAATCAGTATTTGTCTGGCTAAAGAAAGGCAAAAGATAACAAAAAATATAAGAGTAGAAAAAAGGGTAAAAAAAGTAAAAAAATAAATAAAAAAAAGTAAAAAAACTTTAGCCCTGAATTGAATCAGTTGTTTGCCTAGCTAAAGAAATAAACAAGAATAAACAAGAGGGATGAAAAATTTAGCCCTGAATTAAATCAGTGGTTATCTAGCTAAAGAAAAACAAAATAAACAAATAAAACCAAGTATGAAGAAAATAGAGAGTTAAAGAAGGCAGTAAGCAATTTGCGTCCTGGAGGAAATCAGTATTGGTAAAACTAGGGGAAAAAGGCAGAGTGAAAGAAGGAGGAAAATGGTTGAAAAAAGTAAACATATATGTAACGGTATAGAAAAGACTGTATGGCATGGGGAACAAATAAAGACCAGAAATGTGTTGTACTGTGTTGAAACAGTAAATTATGAAGAAAAAGAGGGGAAGTTAGTGGGACAGTGGATGAGACAAAGGATGAAACTGAAGTTTAGTGCTATATGAAATTGGTATGCGGATGCAGTTATAAAGAGTAGAGATGTGTAGGCAGAAGATAATATATAAACGACTCTTGCATTGCAATCAGTCAATGAACAAGAGGAGGACCATAGGTCTCAATGAGATAATTTAAGGATGGCAAGTAAAAGAAGGGAGAGAAAAGAAAAAGAAGAAAGAAAAGGAAAAAGGGTCCAGGGAGTAACAATGGGTCAAATACAGGGTGGGATGGGGAATGGGACAAGATAACAAAATGACGAATAAATTATACAAAAATGTGTGAGCATGAATAGGTGGAATATTTTGGTCACAAAAAGCGGGTGTTTGCCACCCTGGTTATCGTACGTCACAACCCCCCTTGACATTATTGGAGACTATTTAGACAGAAAGTGGTTCTGCCATGGTGTTCTGTCTGAGCAGTTCCAATAAAGTTTCTTGTGAATTATACCAGCGGTGGGCAACCCTCATTTTTAACTGGCAAAGATTTGTAATACACTCAGAATAATTGTAAGCAGATGCCCAGGTCACCCCACCTCCCCTTACATTAGATGTCAAAATCTGCCCCACCATCAGAAGTCAAGAGTCCTCCACCCTGCCTTACATCACAGTGCACCCCCTTGGGCTGCTACCGGGAAGAAGCTGGGGCTGGAGCTAAGAATCAGAAAGTGCAGGGTTTGGAGGAGGACCAGAGGAGAGATGGAGTCAGCTGCCTGAGTCTGCTGATTACTGAGACCAGGGTAGGCAGAGACAAGGGGGTGCTGTGGTTGCCACACAGTCTACTCCAGCAGGAACACAACAGGGATTGCATCACTGATGCATCCATTGTCATGGCTTACCATCCTTGTGGCCTTCTCAGATGGTGACAGTACAGTGCATGCATCCTTTATCAGCAGCCATTGGCGTGAGGAAAAAAGCTGAACCAGCCTGAGCCTGTCGTTGTGCCATACTCACACAGGTATTTGTTGATGGCCCTCTGCTGCATGTGAAGCCACTGCAGCATTGCCAAAGTCAAGTTCTAGCTAGTGGGCATGTCACAAATCAGGCGGTTTACTGGAAGGTGGAATTCCCGCTGAATTTGCGCCAATCGAGCACTGGCTGTGTATGATCACCTGAAATGGCTACAGACTCTTCTGGCCTGCTTCAGCAAATCTTCCAACCCTGGGTACCTATTTAAAAAATGCTGCATCACCAAATTGAGGACATGTGCCAGGCATGGCACTTGTGTCAACTTTCCCTGTCTAAGGGCAGACAAAAGGTTTGTGCCATTATCACACGCCACCATTCCTGGCTCCAGCTGGCGTGGCATGTGCCACCTTTGGGCCTGCCCCTTCAGAGCTGAGAGAATCTCTGCTCTGGTGTGGCTCCTGTGCCCTAGACAGACCAGCTGAAGCACTGCATGGCACCTGACTCATTGAATAGCCCCTTGAATGCTTAGAGGGTACTTGTGGTTCATGGGACATATCAGCAGAGGAGAGAATGGAGAATGAGAAAGGGGTGGAGCTGACAAATTCTGCATCATTATCTATAGCTGTATGGTGACTTGGTGGCATAACAAACTGCAGCACTGAGCCCTGTCCTGCATCCTTCCGAGTTGCAAGCAGAGTTACCCAATGTGCCATGAATGAAATATATTGTCCTTGACCATGCTTGCTGGACCAAGTTTCAGCAATAATATGGCCCTTGCAGCTGACTGCCTTACCCAACGTTGCCACAACATTATAGTACAGAGCTAACAAAATCGTATCACAACAGGGTGGAACTGTGGATACGTCCATAATGGAAGGTGCCATGTCCTAACTGAGAGGTATTTTGGAATGGAAATGAGCATGCACTTCTTAGGCTCAGATACACACGGTTTAATAAAAATATATTATTTTATTACAAGAATGAAAATACATAGACAAAAATAATTACATAAAGCAAATAATGCCTACAGATGGTACAGATGGGCACTGATTGGCATCACGTGTGAGTACAGGAGGGCATCACAGGTGGGGCACTGATGGGCATCACTGGCAGGCACTGGTGGGTGTTGCTGTTATATTGCACTGATTATCAATGCTCTGAATATCAGTGCAGACCCCCTGTCAGGAGAGCTGCTGATTGGCTCTCCTCTACCCGTGTCTTGTCAGCGCGAATGAAGGAAAGCAGATTAATGGCACTTCCTGGTTACCATGTGATCAGCTGTGATTGAGAAACAGCTGATCACGTGGTAAAGAGCCTACATCAGAGGCCCATCACTGCCAGCTATCAGTGCCACCTATTAGTGCCACTTCTCAGTGCCCTCCAGTGCCACCTATCAATGCCCTTCAGTGCCACTCATCGGTGCCACCTCTTAGTGTCACCTCTCACTGCACACCAGTCCCGCCTATCAGTGCCCACCAGTGCCGCCTATCAGTGTCCACCAGTGCTGCCTTACCGGTGCCTATCAATGCAGCCCAACGGTGCCCATCAGTGCAGCCCGTCAGTGCTCATCAGTGCAGCCTATCAGTGCCCATCAGTGCAGCCTCATCAGCGTACATCAATGAAGGAGAAAAATTACCTGATTGCAAAATTTTATAACAAAATATTAAAAAATATAATTTTTTGTTTAAATTCGGCCTTTTTAAAAAATTTTAACAACTAATAAAAACCGCAGAGGTGATCAAATACCACCAAAAGAAAGCTCTATTTCTGGGAAAAAAATGATAACAATTTTCATTTGGGTACAGTGTTGTATGACCACGCAATTGTCATTCAAATTACATGAGCATTGAAAGCTGAAAATTGGTCTGGGCAGGAGGGGGGTTTAGGTGCCCAGTAAGCAAGTGGTTAAACACGCAGTAACGCACTGATATATATTGCATTAAACATGCAGTAACGCACTGATGTATACTGCATTAAATGTGCAGTAACACACTCAAATATACTGTGTTAAATGTGCAGTAATGCGCAGATATATACTGCGTTAATCATGCAGTAACTCACTTAAATATGGAAAAAGTGTCAGAAAGACAAATATAATAAATTCGATTTGAGAGGAGTTATATCCAAAAATGTAACCCCTCAGAAGCTGCAATTCTCATGTAAACATTATTACAAGAAGGAAAATCTGGAAAAATAGAATCGCGCTAATCTTAAATTGTTAACCAAAAATCAAAACTGATCTCATAAGTGCATCTAATAGTGAAAATCATAGCGATTCATTAAAGTCAAAACTATTCCCAAAAAAATGTGCATATGCACATTAATGATTAAACCAAGCATTGATGAATCTGTGGTTAATGAATTGAAAAAATATTATACATCAATATAAAAATATATAAATGATGTGTCCATAATACATTCAGATAGTGACTGTGAAAAAAAACAATCTGGTGAACGAATAAATATAAAAAATAGAATAATGAGAAAAGAGCAAAAGACCACCCATGCAAAAATAACATAAAAAGTCAATATAATGCAGGCAAGACTTCCTCGAAAGTGTTGATTGAGAATTGTGTTGAATCCACCACCAAATCAGCAGAAATGAACTCTTACCAGAGTTCCATGACCCCCATAACAGAGGATCAGGGAATGCGTATGAGGAAACAATGTATGGCTCCAAGAACATCAAGCACAATCACAGATGCCGGGCGGTCCCCTCCCAACCAATCAGATCATCATGGAGATCCCACGGTGCATAAAAAATATATATGTAAACTCTATAGTGTAAACCTGATATTTATTCAATACATTTAAAACAAAGAAATACACTCACAGTGTTGCAGATAAAAGAGAGCCTGAAGTCTGGAGCACAAGCAGACAACCCATCCTCTGGGTATACGAATGGAGTACGAGGTGACGTCAGTGCGTCGCTCCGTCCTACGCGTTTCATAATAACTTACGTCGTCCAGGGGCATGAGTGTCCCTGATGGTGGCTCTCTGGGTATGTTGGAGTGACGTTTGTATGGCTTGGTGTCTACTAGATGGCTTTCCACCTGGGGGAGCGTCTATCTGAGAGGAGACCGTACCTGTATAGCCCCTATGCACAGTCGCCCATTGACATACAGTGCTGTCTGTTCCTATTTTCTTTGAATAATTAATGTTTATATGTTTTTCTCTTTTTGTAGAACTAAAACCATTTTATGTCATACCTTGTCCCCTGATGAAGCCAATGCCTTGGCGAAACTAGTAGGGACACTCTGACCTACCTCTATCTACCATTGATTGTACAGATATCTTTTTATGCTCCTTCAATTTATGTATTCCCTATGAATTGTCTTTTAATCAATTGTAATAAACATAATTATTTTTATAACTTTGTATTGTTATATTCTTGGCACCGCAATAATCCCCTATGTTTGGCTCCTTATTGTATGTTATACTTACCTCCTCTGTGCAGTTGGTTTTGCACAGAGCAGCCTGGATCCTCCTCTTCTCAGGTCCCTCTTTGCTGCTCCCAGTCCCTCCTTCCTTTGAGTGTCCCTCAGCCAGCAGCTTGCTACAGGGGTCATTCAAGCTGTATAAGAGCTCCTTGTAGCCATTTAGACATGGAGCCCCGACCTGGTCCCACCCCCTCTCTCCCCTGATTGGCTAGAATGCATTAAGATAAAAAAAACCTTCTGCCAATAAAATTCCTTTAATGTCATGGGACAGTGGATTGTGTTAGTAGTTTTTTATTTTTATGTTTTTTACAATTTTTTTCCATTATATTTTTATTATTTTTTACAATGTACTATTTTTTTGGTTATTTTTTTTTACAAAGCTTTATTTTTTTTGGGAGGGGAGTGGACAGTGGCAGTGTTTTTTTATTTTTTTTTTTTTTTTTACAATTTTACCTTTTAAATATTTATTACATTCTTTTTCATTATTATTTCATTATTATTTTTTTAACAGCCCTGTATGGGGGGGCCTTGATGAAATATCAAGGGTCTAAACAGACCCCTGACATCTCCCTTTTGAGACAGTAAAAGGGACTGAGGACACAGATTTCCCAGTCCATTTCTCTGCAGCCTCAGCTGCACTGAAGATGAATGGACAGGAGACAGCGGCTCCTGTTCATTCATAAACTGAGACATTATAAACAGTTTACTCTGCTCAGTTATGGATGGACAGTCAGTGATCATTGATTCTGTGCATTCAGAAAAGGAAGGAGCCAGTAAATGACATATTTACTGGCTCCTTCCTTCACTCTCCATCCTGACATATCCAGGACAGGGGAGGACCGGAGGAGGACAGAGGGGGACCGGAGGAGCATGGAGGACATGGAGGGGGACCGGAGGAGCATGGAGGATATAGAGGTGGACCGGAGGAGCATGGAGGACATGGAGGGGGACTGGAGGACAACTGGAGGAGCACAGAGAGGATGACCGGAGGAGCACAGAGAGGGGGCCAGAGGAGCACACAGAGGAAGACATGGAGGGGGACTGGAGGAGCACGGATGACAGGGAGGGGGACTGGACAAAGACCAGAGGAGCACACAGAGGATGATATGGAGAAGGACACAGAGAACAGTCAGGGATGATCGGTGTGGCAGTGGGGGGAGTTACAATTACCGATCTCCCTGTATAGATTTCAATAAAGCAGCTGAGAGCCGCGAGGGAGGGGGAGAAGCACCTGTCAGCTGCTTTATTGAAATCTTTACAGTGAGATCGGTGATTGTAACTCCCCCCACCACCACACTGATCATCCCTGACTGCCAAGGTATCAGGTCAAGCATCGGAGCACATACTAGTATCAGTGCAACCCTAATTGCTATAAATATAAGAAGAAAATCATTCCGGGAGTATGTGGATCATACACATCTTTTATCTAATTAAAAAAAATCTCTCTAGATAGGAGATGGAAAATTTGGAGTGCACAGTAAGCTGACATTGATTCCAGTAGCAAAATGACACAACGTTTGTAAAACCTGGATAAAACATTAGGTTACCTATATTAGTTAATATGAAATAATGGGAGTAAATGAGGCCACTAGAACAATTAATATTATCCCAAAGCTTGTAGTATAATGAGATCAGAAATATGAGAGCATTTAGCAGGTGGTAACCATAGTAAGTTATTGAATGTCCCTGCATTGGTGAGATACACCTTTAACCCATAAGGTTATATTATGGATTTAGGGTGTTACAAGCAGTCTTATTTTGTTCCAAATGAAGTGAGAAATATGGCTTTGTAAGATTTTCAGTTGAAAGCGAGGAATTACCAGAGGCAATATTCTAGCATAATACAAAATTGTAGGTAACATGGTCATATTGACTGCTGCAATTTTACCCATCTATGATTTATTATATTTGTTCTAGAACTTAGGTAGATCTTGGAGATGTTTAACCACTTGCTCATTGGACACTTAAACCCCCTTCCTAACCAGACCAATTTTCAGCTTTCTGTGCTCTCATATTTTAAAGGACAATTACTCAGTCATGCAACACTGTACCCATATGAAATTGTTGTTCTTTTTTCACACAAATAGAGCTTTCTTTTTTTGTGGTATTTGATCACCTCTGGGTTTTTTATTGTTTGCGCTATAGATGAAAAAAGACCGAACTTTTTGTAAAAAAAAGCATTTTATTTTGTTTCTGTTATAAAATTTAGCAAATTAGTAATGTATACTGCTACATATCTTGGTAAAAATAACCCAAATTAGTGTTAATTATTTGGTCTTTGTGAAAGTTATAGAGTTTACAAGCTATGGTGTCACATTAATTGAAAATTGATTATACCTGATGTACTGACGGTCATTTCTTGAGACCCTAACAAGACAGAGCCATACAAATACCCCCAAATGACCACTTTTTTAGAAAGTAGACAGTCCAAGGTGATTAGTAGGGGGCATAGCAAGTTTTTTTGAAGTTGTGATTTTTTTTCCCACAATTCTTTGAAAAACACAAAATTGTCATATTACCAAGTTATTTCTCTCACACAGCATATGCATATGACAAATTACACCCTAAAATACATTCTGCTACTCCTCCTGAGTATGGCAATACCACATGTGTGAGACTTTTACACAGCCTGGACACATACAGAGGCCCAACATGCAGGGAGTACCATCAGGCATTCTAGGGACATAAATTACACACATTTCTAGGCTACCTCTTACACTTCTGAAGGTCCTGGAGCACCAGCACAATGGAAAAACCCCAAAAATTACCCAATTTTTGAAAGTAAACACCCCATCATATGTTCTATGACGCATAATGAGTCTTTTGAACATGTTATTTTTTTTCCTTAAGTTTTTGGAAAATGTGGAAAGAAAATGAAAACTTTTTTTACACAAAGTTGCCCATTTATAAGATATTTCCAACACATAGCATGTACATAGCAAAAATGGTACCCCAAAATACATTCTGCTACTTGTCCTGAGTATGGCGATACCACATGTGTGAGACCTTTCCACAGCCTGGCCACATAGAGAGGCCCAACATGCAGGGAGCATGTTGGGCCTACGTGATTTGGGAGACATCAAAGTGAAAAAATTTAGGATGCAGAAGGAGTTAGAGGTGGGCTTGGATTCATTGTGCAACAATAAATCATTGGTCATCCATCCAGCTGACAAGGGGGGGGATTGTGGTTCTAGATCATTGTGACTACCTTAAAGAAATGCATCCGATTTTGGGGGATCGTGAGACCTATACCCCTCTCAATAGGGATCCTGTCTTTAAAGTGGTGTTCCGGCCGAAATTATACTTTTTAAATAAAGATACCCCTATAATACACAAGCTTAATGTATTCTAGTAAAGTTAGTCCATAAACTAAGGTCTGTTTTGTTAGTTTATAGCAGTAGTTTGTTATTTTATAAACTTACAGCAGGCCGTGGCCATCTTAAGTGTGGGCATCTGAAGCCAGACTGTATTTCTTCCTGGATCTCATCCTTGCAGATCTCGCACATGCTCAGTGCAGCATAAGCAGTGTAATAGGTTTCAGGTCAGGTTTCCATAGCAACGGCAGTGTCAGAGGAAGTTGCCGCCCCTTCCCAGAAGGCATTGCAAACAGGAAATGATGCGATGGGCCACGGCCAGGGAGGAGGAAGTGAAAAATGAATACAGCAGATATACAGTAGCTGCTGAAAAAAATATCCAATTCGTTTACAGTGCACAGTTTAGTGAGGGATGCTGAAGAGTTGTAAAAGTGGGTGGAACTCCACTTTAAGTATAAGAGAGAACTAGAGGGCATTATAGAAAGAGGTTTTCACAGCGGTATTCTTACTAAAAAGGAAAAACTGTTTCTTGTACCTACTGCCCCCCGTACCCCAGTTACCTTCTACCTCCCTAAGATACATAAAAATCAGTCTTGCCCCCGGGGCGTCCCATAGTGAGTGGGATTGACTCAATTACGTCCCAGGTGGGCAAGTACATTGATCACTATTAACAGCCTCTTGTAAAGAAAATCCCGTCTTACATCAAAGATTCTAAACAAGTCATCAATTTATTGTCAGGGATCACCCTTAAGGATGGATTATGGTTAGTAATGGCGGATGTGACCTCGCTTTACACCATTATCCCTCACCAATTAGGTTTGGAGGCTGTTAAATTGTTACTGAGATTTGCTGCCACCCATTATTATTTTCTTTTTGAACAGCAATTTTTTCGACAGGACAGGGGTGTGGCTATGGGGGCCAAATATGCCTCTAGCTTGGCCAATTTATTTATGGCCAAGTGGGAGGAGGACATCATCGAAGCCCAGGATAGACCGGAGGTTGTCTTATGGGCTAGGTACATCGATGACGTCCTCCTCCTTTGGAATGGCACCGAGTCTGATCTGTTACAATTTATGACACTCCTCAATGACAATGATAGGGGTATTAGATTTAATTTTGAGGCACGTCTACAGGGAATCAATTTTGTGGATTTGACAATCTCAGTTGAGAAAGGGAAGTTCATTACGTCTACTTTCTTTAAGTCGACGGATCGAAACTCCTACATCTCCTCAGAAAGTTGCCATCACAAACCCTGGCTTAGAGCTGTCCCTTTTGGCCAGTTTATGAGGTTGAGACGCATCTGCACTGAGGCTGTTGTCTTTGACAAACAGGCAGCTGTTTTGTCAAATAGATTTGTGGAGAAGGGTTATGACTAGGGATGAGCCGAACACCCCCCGGTTCGGTTCGCACCAGAACCCGCGAACGGACCGAAAGTTCGCACGAACGTTAGAACCCCATTGACGTCTATGGGACTCGAACGTTCGAAATCAAAAGTGCTCATTTTAAAGGCTAATTTGCATGGTATTGTCCGAAAAAGGGTTTGGGGACCCGGGTCCTACCCCAGGGGACATGTATCAATGCAAAAAAAACTTTTAAAAACGGCCGTTTTTTCGGGAGCAGTGATTTTAATGATGCTTAAAGTAAAAAAAAAAAAGTGAAATATTCCTTTAAATATCGTACCTGGGGGGTGTCTATAGTATGCCTGTAAAGTGACGCGTGTTTCCCGTGTTTAGAACAGTCCCTGCACCAAATGTCATTTTTAAAGGAAAAAATCTCATTTAAAACTGCTTGCGGGTTTAATGTCATGTCGGGTCATGGCAATATGGATGAAAATCAGTGAGACAAACGGCATGGGTACCCCCCAGTCCATTACCAAGCCCTTTGGGTCTTGTATGGATATTAAGGGGAACCCCGCACCCAAATTAAAATAAGGAAAGGTGTGGGGCCACCAGGCCCTATATACTCTGAACAGCAGTATACAGGCGGTGCAAACAAGACAGGGACTGTAGGTTTGTTGTTAAGTAGAATCTCTTTGTAATTTTGAACGGGTACATTTTTAACGTGTTTAGCTCCAGCCAAAAAATCTTTTTTAAGCTTTTTGGAAAACATAGGGAAGGGTTATCACCCCTGTGACATTTGTTTTGCTGTCTTTCCTCCTCTTCAGAAGATTTCACCTCACTTTTTTGTCCCAATGAAAAATGTTTTTTGAAAATTTGGGTTTTTTTGTGGAACAAGGATTGGAAAGCATCAGTGGAAAGGAGAAATTGTTTTCCCATATTAACTCTTACAGGAGAGAATTTCCCTTCCTAGGGGTAGATTTCATCTCACTTCCTGTTGTCTCCTTCCGTTTGCAAGTAGGAGTCGTTTGTAAGTTAGATGTTTGAAAGTAGGGTCCTGCCCTATATACTCAGCAGAAATTTGGGCCTTAGGTGTTGCTGTGGCCACAACACTGTAAGCCCTCACAGGGCCCTGCTGTGAAATATTAGATCAAGAATTGTAATTACATGCCCCTGTTGAACAGGAGCTGAAAAATTAGGCCTTAGGCACTGGTGCTGGTGCCACAACACTGCAACCCCTCACAGACACTCTAGTTGGAACGCAGGAACGAGCCCTGCTGCAAAGTATTGCATCAAAAATTGTAATTACACGCCCCTGTTAGACAGGGGCAGAAAAATTGGGCCTTAGGCACTGGTGCTGGTGCCACAACACTGCAACCCCTCACAGACACTCTAGTTGGAATGCAGGAACGAGCCCTGCTGTAAAGTATTGCATCAAAAATTGTAATTACACGCCCCTGTTAGACAGGGGCAGAAAAATTGGGCCTTAGGCACTGGTGCTGGTGCCACAACACTGCAACCCCTCACAGACACTCTAGTTGGAATGCAGGAACGAGCCCTGCTGCAAAGTATTACATCAAAAATTGTAATTACACGCCTCTGTTAAACAGGGGCTGAAAAATTGTGCCTTAGGCACTGGTGGTGGCGCCCAGAACCAAAAATGTTCTTACAAGCTATCAGCGTGATGATTGAGGAGGAAGAGGATAATTACTCAGGGATAGTCACTCAGCATCAGCATAGGCAGTCTTTGAAGGGATCTGAAAAAAATTATTCAGTTACATCAGCATCAGGTGCTTGGTAGCTGGTGGTGATCCAAGACTGATTCATTTTTATGAAGGTCAGCCGATCGACCGAGTCGGTGGACAGACGCACCCTGTGATCGGTTACCACGCCTCCAGCAGCACTGAATGTGCGTTCCGAAAGAACGCTGGATGCAGGACAGGCTAGTAGCTCAATTGCATACTGTGCAAGCTCTGGCCAGTGATCCATCCTCAAGACCCAGTAACCCAGAGGATTTTCGGTGGGAAAGGTGTCCAAGTCTGATCTTGCCCCTAGGTATTCCTGCACCATGTAAAACAGACGCTGGCGATGGTTGCTGGAACCGATCATACCTTGGGGCTGCGGACCAAAAAATTGTCTGAACGCATCGGTCAGACGGCCACCTTCTCCACCGCTCCTTCTTTGACTGACCGAAGCCTCAGCAACACGTTGTCCAGAAACAGGAGTTTGTAACCTCCCAGTCTCTGGGAACGCGTTGCACAGACCTTTCTGCAAGGCCTCCCGAAGATGTTTCATCCTCTGCTCCCTCTGCGATGGCAAGATAAGGTCCGCAACCTTACCCTTGTAATGTGGATCAAGGAGGGTTGCCAGCCAGTATTGGTCCTTCTCCTTGATACCACAAATACGAGGATCCTTACGCAGGCTTTGCAGGATCAGGGAGGCCATGCAGGTTTGCTGAGGCATTCGGTCCGGAGTCCTCTGGGTCACTAAGGACAACAACATCCGCAGCCACCTCCTCCCAGCCACGTACAAGTCCATGTGTTCCTTGGGACTGATCCCTTAAAGACTGCTGATGCTGAGTGCCAGGCTCCACCTCCATACTGACACAATCTTCCTCCTCCTCCTCCTCCTCCTCGTCCTCTTCCTGTGTGATCGGCGGGCACGCAGGAACACTGTCTGGATAAAGGGGGCCTTGAGAGCTAAGGAAGTCCTCCTCTTCCTGCCTCTGTTCTGCCTCAAGTGCCCTGTCCATTATTCCATGCAGCGTGTGCTCCAACAGGTGGACAAGGGGGACAGTGTCACTGATGCATGCACTGTCAGTGCTCACCATCCTCGTGGCCTCCTCGAATGGTGACAGGACAGTGCATGCATCCCTGATCATGGCCCACTGGCGTGGGGAAAAAAAAACCAAGCTCCCCTGACCCTGTCCTGGTGCCATAGTCGCACAGGTACTCATTGATGGCCCTCTGCTGCGTGTGCAGCCGCTGCAGCATGGCCAACGTTGAGTTCCACCTGGTGGGCATGTCACAGATTAGGCGGTTCTTGGGCAGGTTAAACTCCTTTTGGAGGTCCGTCAGCCGAGCACTGGCATTATATGACCGGCGGAAATGCACACAGACTTTCCTGGCCTGCCTCAGGACATCCTGTAAGCCCGGGTACCTGCCCAAGAACCGCTGCACCACCAAGTTAAGGACGTGAGCCAAACAGGGCACATGGGTCAGTTGTCCCTGCCGGAGGGCAGAGAGGAGGTTGGTGCCATTGTCGCAAACCACCATTCCTGCCTTAAGTTGGCGTGGCGTCAACCACCTCTGAACCTGCCCCTGCAGAGCTGACAGAACCTCTGCCCCAGTGTGGCTCCTGTCCCCCGAGCACACCAGCTCAAGCACCGCATGGCATCTTTTGGCCTGCGTACTTGCGTAGCCCTTTGAACGCCTACGGAGCACCGCTGGTTCCGAGGAAGAGGCCATGGAGGAAGAAGAAGAGGAGGGGGCGGAGGAGAGAGGTGTGTCACAATCAGCATTTTGGAGGCGTGGTGGCGGAACAACCTCCAACACTACTGCACCTTGTCCTGCATCCTTCCCAGCTGCCAGCAGAGTCACCCAATGCGCCGTGAAACTAAGGTAACGTCCCTGTCCATGCCTGCTGGACCATGAGTCAGCGGTAATATGCACCTTACCGCTGACCGCCCTGTCCAGCGAGGCATGGACATTGCCTTCCACATGCCGGTAGAGAGCCGGAATCGCCTTCCGTGAGAAAAAGTGGCGTTTGGGTACCTGCCACTGAGGAACCGCACATTCCACAAACTCACGGAAGGGGGCAGAGTCTACCAACTGAAAAGGCAGCAGTTGAAGTGCTAGCAATTTTGCCAAGCTAGCATTCAACCGCTGGGCATGTGGATGGCTGGGAGCAAACTTCTTTCGGCGGTGCAGCAGCTGGGGCAGGGAAATTTGCCTGGTACAATCTGACGTCGGTGTACCAAAAGCAGATTGCCCACAAGTACTTGGCTGTGACACACCTAATTCTACACCTTCATTCCTCTCACTGCAGGTCTCAGAGAGGACTGAAGGTCTAGTGGGGTTGGAAATCTCAGCTGATGAGGAGCAAGGAGAGATCCTCTTTGTTCTTTGGTGTGGGTGTTTTAGATATGCTTGCCAACAAACTGCATGGCAGGTCAACATATGTCTGGTCAAGCATGTGGTACCCAAGCGGGAGATGTTTTGGCCACGCGAGATACGCTTGAGACATATGTTGCAAATAACAGTGGTGCGATCTGATGCACTGGTCTCAAAAAAGGCCCACACCAAAGAACTTTTTGAATAACGCGCAGAGACTGCAGCGTCCTGCACATGTGGAGCTTTGGGGTGTGATGCAGTCAATGTGCTGCCCTTAGGCTGGCCCCTGGAGGGCATCCTGCCTCGTTGGTGATGTGCCGCCTCCTCCTCCTCCTCCTCCTCCTCCTCCTCCTCCTCTCTCCTATCAGGCACCCACATTGAGTCAGTGACCTCATCATCCCCTCCCTCCTCATCACTGGAGCAAACCTGGCAGTATGCTGCAGCAGG
Organism: Lithobates septentrionalis; assembly: GCA_037952835.1. Lineage (NCBI taxonomy): Eukaryota > Metazoa > Chordata > Amphibia > Anura > Ranidae > Lithobates > Lithobates septentrionalis. The sequence goes on along the minus strand of JBBDGP010000781.1, from coordinate 5,938,905 downwards.
GGGAGCATGACTGCCAGATTGCTGTCCTTCTTGGGCACCCCCTCTGTCCATGTTACTGCCTTCATCGAGCTCAGTATCATCATCAGAGCCTTCCAAACGCTGGGCATCCTCCTGGAGCATGTACCCAACACTGTGGTCAAACAGTTCGAGGGAATCCTCAGGAGGACATGGTGGAGCTAGGGAAGGAGTCACTGATGACATTGAGCTGAGGGAAGAGGCCGCTGCTTTGCCAGACAAAGCACCCTGGGCATGGGTGAGAGAGGATGAGGAGGATGAGGACGGCTTGGTCATCCACTCGACCAAGTCTTCCGCATGTTGCGGCTCAACACGGCCAGCTGCCGAAAAAAAGGCCAAGCGTGTCCCATGGCCACGTGCTGATGAGGATGCACCGTCTCCACGACCAGCACTAGACACAGAGCCTGCTTGCCCTCTCTTATTGGCTTGTGACTGTCTGCCTCTCCTTCTTGGCCTTCCAGACATACTAATGGCCTGTAGCTGCACTAAGCTGGGATAGAACACCTGTAATTTTCTTCAGGTAGCTTTATATACTGTAACCAGACAAGCCTGCCTGTCAGTAGGAAGATAACAGGAACGGATCTAGCTGAACACTGTGAGCAGGACGCACTGCACTAAATGTAAATAGCAGGAACGGATCTAGCTGAACACTGTGAGCAGGACGCACTGACTGCACTAAATGTAAATAGCAGGAACGGATCTAGCTGAACACTGTGAGCAGGACGCGCTGCACTAAATGTAAATAGCAGGAACAGATCTAGCTGAACACTGTGAGCAGGACGCACTGCACTAAATGTAAATAGCAGGAACAGATCTAGCTGAACACTGTGAGCAGGACGCACTGCACTAAATGTAAATAGCAGGAACGGATCTAGCTGAACACTGTGAGCAGGACGCACTGACTGCACTAAATGTAAATAGCAGGAACGGATCTAGCTGAACACTGTGAGCAGGACGCACTGCACTAAATGTAAATAGCAGGAACAGATCTAGCTGAACACTGTGAGCAGGACGCACTGCACTAAATGTAAATAGCAGGAACAGATCTAGCTGAACACTGTGAGCAGGACGCGCTGCACTAAATGTAAATAGCAGGAACAGATCTAGCTGAACACTGTGAGCAGGACGCACTGACTGCACTAAATGTAAATAGCAGGAACGGATCTAGCTGAACACTGTGAGCAGGACGCACTGCACTAAATGTAAATAGCAGGAACGGATCTAGCTGAACACTGTGAGCAGAACGCACTGCACTAAATGTAAATAGCAGGAACGGATCTAGCTGAACACTGTGAGCAGGACGCACTGACTGCACTAAATATAAATAGCAGGAACGGATCTAGCTGAACACTGTGAGCAGGACGCACTGCACTAAATGTAAATAGCAGGAACAGATCTAGCTGAACACTGTGAGCAGGACGCACTGCACTAAATGTAAATAGCAGGAACGGATCTAGCTGAACACTGTGAGCAGGACGCACTGCACTAAATGTAAATAGCAGGAACGGATCTAGCTGAACACTGTGAGCAGGACGCACTGACTGCACTAAATGTAAATAGCTGGAACGGATCTAGCTGAACACTGTGAGCAGGACGCACTGCACTAAATGTAAATAGCAGGAACAGATCTAGCTGAACACTGTGAGCAGGACGCACTGCACTAAATGTAAATAGCAGGAACAGATCTAGCTGAACACTGTGAGCAGGACGCACTGACTGCACTAAATGTAAATAGCAGGAACGGATCTAGCTGAACACTGTGAGCAGGACGCACTGCACTAAATGTAAATAGCAGGAACGGATCTAGCTGAACACTGTGAGCAGGACGCACTGCACTAAATGTAAATAGCAGGAACGGATCTAGCTGAACACTGTGAGCAGGACGCACTGACTGCACTAAATGTAAATAGCAGGAACGGATCTAGCTGAACACTGTGAGCAGGACGCACTGCACTAAATGTAAATAGCAGGAACGGATCTAGCTGAACACTGTGAGCAGGACGCACTGACTGCACTAAATGTAAATAGCAGGAACGGATCTAGCTGAACACTGTGAGCAGGACACACTGCACTAAATGTAAATAGCAGGAACGGATCTAGCTGAACACTGTGAGCAGGACGCACTGACTGCACTAAATGTAAATAGCAGGAACGGATCTAGCTGAACACTGTGAGCAGGACGCACTGCACTAAATGTAAATAGCAGGAACGGATCTAGCTGAACACTGTGAGCAGGACGCACTGACTGCACTAAATGTAAATAGCAGGAACAGATCTAGCTGAACACTGTGAGCAGGACGCACTGCACTAAATGTAAATAGCAGGAACGGATCTAGCTGAACACTGTGAGCAGGACGCACTGCACCAAATGTAAATAGTCTAGATAGAAGATAACAGGAACGGATCTAGCTAAACTGAATACAGTGTATATATATATATGCAACACCTGGGATGCATATATATACAAAATACACTGTAAGTGCAGCTAACTGACTGACTGTTCTGCCTAATCTATCTAACTCAAATCAAATGACACTGTCTGTCTCTCTCTCTATCTCTCAGCACACCGGAACACACTACACAGGGCCGCCGCGCAAGCGGCCTTATATAGTGTGGGGCGTGTACTAAATCCCCTGAGCCATAATTGGCCAAAGCCACCCTGGCTTTGGCCAATTACAGCTCTCTCTACTGACGGCGCTGTGATTGGCCAAGCATGCGGGTCATAGTGCATGCTTGGCCAATCATCAGCCAGCAATGCACTGCCGCAGTGAATTATGGGCCGTGACGCGCCACACGAATGTGGCGCGAACGGCCCATAACGTTCGCAATTCGACGGACGGTCGAACAGCCGATGTTCGAGTCGAACATGGGTTCGACTCGAACACGAAGCTCATCCCTAGTTATGACCCACAAATACTGTCTCAGACCTTAGAAAGGGTAAGGAAGATAGACAGATTGTCACTTTTGGTGGATAAACCACAAAAGTTGATGGATAATAAAGTGTCCCTACCCTTTATTACTACATACTCAGCACAATCCCGAACAATTAAAAAATTGATTCAGAAACATTGGCACCTGCTAAGCAATTACCAAGTTTTGAGGGACCTACTACTAGATAAGCCGCAGATAGTTTCCAAGGGGGCTTCTTCCCTTGGAAATAGAATTGCTCCTAGCATTCAGGACCCCCCAAGCGAGCATAGACATATCTTTCAAAACCTTACCGGATATTACCGATGTAAGAAATGCAAAGTCTGTTCCCTTAACAGATGCAGGGACAGGAACATATGTAAATTTGTTTCCACCAGTAACTCACGATCTTTTCTAGTTAAACCCCTTATCACTTGTTCCTCTGAGGGAGTTGTTTACCTCATCCAATGCCCCTGTGGGTTACAATATGTAGGGAGGACTAAAAGGGCTCTTCAGGTTAGACTAAATGAGCGTATTAGCAACATCAGAAAGGGGTTTAAAAACCACTCAGTCTCTAGACATTATGATGAGGTACACCACAGAGACCCCTCCAATACACTTTATATGGGGATAGACAAATACACACCCCATTGGAGGGGTAGCTCATTGGTCAGGGACATTTTTAAACTGGAAATGTCCTGGGTGTATCGCCTTAAAACCTTTGTGCCTTTTGGTTTGATTGTGGACGTTGACGTCAATGTATTCATTAACAATTCTTGAGTCATTGACTCGAGTCACTGTCCACATCCACTCCTCAGTTTTGTCAATTTGACTTTTATGACTTAGGTTTTTTCCATCGGAGTTGTGTGTATTATGATTGTGCATATTGTTTACATATATTTTGTGATCGATCCTCGTTTTGAGCCTTCACATTTCACAATTTATTCACAGTGGGTTATAATATTCAATTAGCAACCGATTTGGATGATGCATTTTGATTTATATGCATACATTTACATAAATTTTTTGCCCTCACCTTTTGCCAGCTATTGTATTGGCTGCAAATATTTTATTATGGCCAAAAGGACCATGTTATTATGGTCCTTTTGTGTAGTTTAGATGGAGTAGTTATTCGTGCTGCCCACTAGATGTCGCTCGGCTCAACAGCTGTAGTATGACACCCCTACACTATTAAACAAGTTTCCGGTGTGTGGGTGCACGATGCGTTATTTGCTTTTATTCATTTCTTTATTTTTATTTTTAGATTCCATTTTTTGTTTTTTTATTTTGTGGTTTTTACACCATTCCAGATTATGGTGGTGTGGATCACTGCCATTAACCTATATAACCTGGGGCGTTTTTAACTTCTTGCATACATTTTTTTAGCTATATTGACTAAATTACTCGTGTTGCCCACTAGATGTCGCTTGAACCAATTGTTGCGGTGTGGCACCTCTAAACACACTGGTGATGGTTCCGGTGTGTTGGGACGCGATTTGTCAATGTGTTCACTCACTTTTTACATTTCTATTTTAGTAATTATTTATTTGTATTGATCATGCCCATCTAAGCTGGGTTTGTTATTTCATTCACATATACGTTCAGGTTTTTGCTTCTCAGCTGCCCTGGACGTCTGGGTTTAATTCACGTGCGAAGTATTGGTGTTGCGCTACGGTGCACACGCGTGTCTATATGTCAACTCAGAACGAGGCTTGACACGCTTTCTTTTTGTATATTAGAGGTGACGCAGCGCGCCGCCCGTGCCCCTGGACGATGTAAGTTAATACGAAACGCATAGGACAGAGCGACGCACTGACGTCACCTTGTACTCCATTTGTGTATCCAGTAGGAACGGGCTATCTGTTTGTGCTCTGGCCAGCGCAACAGACTTTCTGAGTTTTTACATCTACTATCTTGTAAGTGCATTACTTCTTTTACTAATAAATAGTCGTTGGTTTATTGGAGTATTGGAGTATTTATTTTTTTCCATGCACCACGACATTTATCTGCTGATTTGAGCCGTTGTGAAGTGACCTTCCATCATCTGGAGTTTGTTTGCTGTCCCGTGGAGTCGGTGTATAGTACAACACACGCTTTCCCTGATCCTCTGTGATGGGGGATCATGGAGTTTTGGTAAGGGCGCACTCCTGTTGATTGTGGTGGTGGATTTCACATAACATCTGCAGACAACAACCTATTCAGTATTTATTCACTTATTTATGGACTATGATTTACCACTCACTGGTGTATGTTATAATACATTGTCTATTGATTACATGTGTTTTATTATTTATTATTTTTATTATTATTATTGTTTCGCTATTTAATATATCAAACGCCACTTATTCATTTATTTATTCAATTGTTTGTACTGTTGATTAACTTCACATATTTATTGTATATTGGTTTCGGATTATATTATTAACCACATAGGTTTTTGGTTAAGTTCTCTAAGGGTAGCGCAATTTTCTAATTTTTTCTATTTATGAGTGTATTGATGTTTTACACAAGAACTTAGAAAGTGTAAGGAAGATAGACAGATTGTCACTTTTGGTGGATAAACCACAAAAGTTGATGGATAATAAAGTGTCCCTACCCTTTATTACTACATACTCAGCACAATCCCGAACAATTAAAAAATTGATTCAGAAACATTGGCACCTGCTAAGCAATTACCAAGTTTTGAGGGACCTACTACCAGATAAGCCGCAGATAGTTTCCAAGGGGGCTTCTTCCCTTGGAAATAGAATTGCTCCTAGCATTCAGGACCCCCCAAGAGAGCATAGACATATCTTTCAAAACCTTACCGGATATTACCGATGTAAGAAATGCCAAATCTGTTCCCTTAACAGATGCAGGGACAGGAACATATGTAAATTTGTTTCCACAAGTAACTCACAATCTTTTCAAGTTAAACCCCTCATCACTTGGATGGATGGATGAGCCATGGATGGAGCATGGATGAGCCATGGATGAAGCGTAAATGCAGCATGAATAGATGAATGAGCCATGGATGGAGCATGGATGAGCCATGGATGGAGCATGGATGAGCCATGGATGGAGCATGGATAGAGCATGGATGGATGGATGAGCCATTAATGGAGCATGGATGAGCCGTGGATGGAGCATGGATGGATGGATGAGATATGGATGGAGCATGGATGAGCCATGGATGAGCTATGGATGGAGCATGGATGAGGCATAGATGGAACATGGTTGAGCCATGGATGGAGCATGGATGAGCCATTGATTAAGTATGGATGGATGGATGAGACCTGTATCAGCACAGATCAACACTGTGGGAACTTCAGATCCAGTCCACAGCACTGCTGCGCCCGAATCCCCCCCTCTCCTCACATGCTGTACCGATCGGCATGGAGAGAGGGGAGGAGCCAAACCGAATAAGCTCTGGTTTGTTTACAAGTAATCATGCTGTCATTGGATGGCGTGATCACGTGGTAAAGGGTCATTGGTCCTTTACCCTGATCCATGACACGCCGGGGCTGGGGGACCCGATGGTCACGGACCTTCCTGGGTGCGCGGGAGTGCGATTCTGGGAGAACATCATAGTACACCCTCCCAGAGTTTTCCGACCGTGCTGTAGCTGTCATTCAGCTATGGCCCGGTCAGCAAGTGGTTAAAAAGGTTCAGGTAGTTTGCCTCATATAAAGTGTTGTAGCTGTTTGTTAAAAATATGCCCAAATAAGAGAGTTTAGTGGAAATTCAAGTAGAAATTAAGGTTTTTGATTTAAAAGCATTGACTTGTAGACAAGATATCAATCCAGATTCAGAAAGTAGATACATGAAGTTAGGGAGAGAAATAAGTTGGGTTAGATAAACAGAGTAAGATACCTGGGAAAGTGAGGACCCAAAATGGGTAAAAAAGGAAGGTGGTGGGGAAAAAAGAAAAAAGAGAAAGAGAGGTGGTAAGGTTAAGAGGGGAGCAGGGGAAAAAATTGGAGGATGGGAAGGTAATAGAAGAAAGGAACATTAGTTACGTATTAAGGGTTAGGTTTTTGGGGGAATGGGTAGGTAAGGAAAGTCTAGGTGTAAGGGCTGAACTAGATTTGAAACCCTTCTCTTCAGGAAAACCTATTCTGCCCCCACCTAACAACTGTACTTTTATTTTCTACATCAGCTCATTCCCCACAGCTATTACATCACTTGACCCTCCCTCCTAGATTGCAAGCTCTAATGATCAGGGCCTTCTGATTCCTCCTGTATTAAATTGTTTTGTACCTGTACTGTCTGCCCTCATGTTGTAAAGTGCTGCACAAACTGTTATATATTATATTCTGCAATATATATAGATACATCTATATCTATATAGATATATTACTATATATAGGATGTATATTGCTATAAATCCTAAATATTAATAATAATAACAATAATAATAAAGGCACTTGGGTGGTGGAAGGCCAGGACCTGCTAACATACAAGGGTTTGACTAGAGATAGGAAAGGTATTTTAGGGGAGATAAGAACACCATAAAATCTGAAGTGATATAAACATTGTAGCAAAGTATAATCAAACCAGAATTAAGGTGCAAACTATATTGCAAAACATATGTTGTATAGGTCCTATTCACCTGAGTCATGAGTTTTTATTATAGCTCATATTGTGTAGCTTTAACTGCTGCTGTTATTCAATTGGTCAGATGGGTTAAATACCTTCCCCCTAACAACACTGCAGGAAATGGTTCTTTCCACCAGCTCTTATGTCCTGTAGTGACATACAAGCCACAGGGAGACACTGTCATGTGGAGCAGAGAAGCAGGTGTTCATTAAAAGGGTGGAACCCTAGAACCCGCCATGGAGCACTGAAGGAGTGGCATTTTAAGACACAGACTAATGGTGATTATAGCACCTCTTCATTTACAGGGCTGGTCTGTTTACATTAGTAGCCCTGTGGTGAGAGCATAACTGTAATCTGGATTCAGTTGTTACATGCCTGTTCTAGGCAACTGGACAAATGATATCACATAATACTAAAGTCAGACAATTGGTATTGCCTGAAAGAAGTCAGCAATTGCAGTCCATATAACTCTCACATGACAGGTTTACTTTAAAGATTTTTTTTTTTTTAAACATGCATCACCTCCATTGAGGTATCAGAGCTGATTTATTACACACAAATGCAAATGCATCAGTGGCTCACTGATTTACAAAAAAAAGACATTTTGAAAATGTGGAAGATTGTCATGAAACCTACAAAGCAAGTCACAAGTATTAGACGGATTCACGCAGGCATTTTGGAGTGTGCCTGATGCTTACAAAGATCCACCAGCTGTACTATAATAGGATTTTTAAATACAGCTTACCTGTAAAATCCTTTTCTTGAGAGTACATCACGGGACACAGGGTATTCATTACATAGTGGGTTAGATAGGCACCATCGGTGATTGGACACTGGTTAACCCCAATTAAGAAGAATTCCTAACCTATATAACCCCTCCCATACGGGGAGGACCTCAGTTTTGTAGGAAAGCAATAGGTAACCACGTAAAACCCATAGAAAGGCGGGAGCTCTGTGTCCCGTGATGTACTCTCAAGAAAAGGATTTTACAGGTAAGCTGTATTTAAAAATCCTATTTTCTTGATCATACATCACGGGACACAGAGTATTCATTACATAGTGGGATGTCCCAAAGCAATGCTCATTTGAGGGGAGGGAGACATAGATCAGAAAATATAGACCACAAACGGACCAGAGTAACTAAACTGCAGCCTGCAGTACCCTGCGCCCGAAGGCGGTATCCTCTTGCCCTCTTACATCCACCTGATAGAATCTGGTGAATGTATGGACTGAAGACCAAGCCGCAGCCATACAGATCTGAGCCATGGAGGCCTGGTGATGCACTGCCCTAAAAGCACTAACAGCCCTAGTTAAGTGCGCTTTCACATGAAAAGGAGGAGTCTTCCCCTTTATATCATAAGCCTGAAAAATAACCTGTGTAATCCATCTAGAAAGAGTGGATTTCGACGCTGCTGGCCTTTCTTATGGCCATCTGGCAGAATAAACAAACAATCAGTTTTCCGTATCTGAGTGGTTGCCTGCAGATAGACACTGACTGCTCTAACCACAACAAGAGTGTGCAAAGATTCTTCCTCCGTGGACTGCGGATCTGGAAAAAAGGATGGTAGGATTACATCTTGATTCAAATGGAATCCTGAAACCACCTTAAGTAAGAAGGAACGATTAGGACGCATAACAATCCTGTCCTTGTGAATAAATAAATATGGCTCTTTACAAGAAAAAACTTCCAATTCTGATACTCTCCTAGCAGAGGATATGGCTATCAACAAGACTAATTTTTTAGTCAAAAGCGCTAAAGGAGGCAGGTGCAGTGGCTCAAAGGGTTGTCCCTGTAAAGTCGACAACACCAAATTCAAATCCCATGGGCATACTGGAGGTTTGACTGGCGGATTCAACCGCAGTTCCCCCTGAATAAAGGCCCGGACAAAGGAATGTGAAGCAATTGGCTTCTGAAAAAATACAGACAAAGCCGAAATTTGGACTTTGATAGTGCTCAAAGCCAATCTCATTTCTAGGCTTGACTGAAGAAAGGTCAAGATTCTGCTAATCATTTACCTTCTAGGATGCCATCCCATGGGTTCACACCAGGAAACATATGCCTTCCAGATTTTGTAGTAAATAAGCCTGGAGGCTGGCTTTCTGGCATTGACCAGAGTGGAAAGGACTGACTCCGAAAGCCCACGGTCTTTTAAAATGAGAGTTTCAGCAGCCAAGCCGTCAAATTTAGACTTTGTAAAGCAGGGTGGCAAATCGGACCCTGTGTGAGCAGATCTGGCCAGAATGGGAGGACCCAAGGCCTGCCCACTGCCATCTTTACGATCTCTGCATACCAAGGTCGTCTGGGCCAAGCTGGGGCTGCTAGGACCGACTTTGCTTCCCTTTTGACCCTTCCCAGGAATCGTGGAAGAAGTGGGTTCGGAGGGAAGGCATACATTAGATTGTACTTATCCCATGGGATTGTCAGAGCATCTGACCCCTGAGCAAGTACATCCCTTGTTCTGGACACAAATTTGTCCAGCTTCCTGTTGAATCTGGATGCGAATAGATCCACATCTGGTGTTCCCCACCTTTGACATATGGTCTAGAATATGTCGGGGTGTAGGGACCATTCTCCTGGGCATATTTGCCAGTGGCTTAAGAAATCCACTTGCCAATTTTCCACTCCTGGGATGAATACCGCAGACAGGCAGGGAACATGGCTTTCTGCCCATGCAAGAATGCGATTCACTTCCCTTTGGGCATCCAGACTTCTGGTGCCTCCTTGGTGATTGATGTAAGCCACAGCCGTGGCATTGTCGGATTGTATCCGAATAGGATGACCCTGTAGCCTGTAAGACCAGTCCATGAGGGCCAAGTAAATTGCCCCAATTTCTAGAATATTGATGGGCAAGCGTCTCTCGGTTGCATACCATCTTCCCTGTGTGCATGTTTCTTCCAGAACTGCTCCCCAGCCTCTCAGACTGACATCTGTGGTTACGATCTTCCATTGTAGTGGAAGAAAGGCTTTGCCTTTTAAAAGATTTTTGGTTCGTAACCACCAATTGAGGCTTTTGCGTAACCTTGGGGATAGGCACATCAGAAGATCCAAGGCTTGAGTCTTTTTGTTCCAAGCTGCGAGAATGCTTCTCTGCAGGGGCCTTGAGTGAAACTGGGCAAATGGAACAGCCTCGAAAGTGGCAACCATCTTTCCTAACAGTCTCATACATAGCCGAATGGATGGACTCTTTTTGCTTAATACTAAGCGGACTAGAGCTCTTACGGCCTTGACCTTTGGCTCTTGTAGAAACACCCTGCCTTGAGCGGTGTCTTTGATCATGCCTAGATACTCCAACCTTGTTCAAGGTTGCAAAGAAGACTTTTCTAGGTTGATTATCCAGCCTAGTCTTTCGAAATGTCTTACTGACAGCGCTGTTCAGGTGTGCCACCGATTGCTCTATGAGTAGCAAATCGTTTAGATAAGCTACCACATTTATGCCCTGAGCTCTTAGATTTGCTAAGAGAGGGTCTAGAATTTTTGTAAAAATTTGAGCAGCTGTAGCGAGACCGAAAGGAAGGGCCACAAACTGGAAATGGCGCTGGTCTACCGCGAACCTTAGATATCCTTGGTGAGCACATGAAGATATGCCTCCTTGATATCTATTGATGCCATAAATTCTCCCCCCTGCAGGGTGGAGACCACCAAACGAATTGGCTGCATTTGGAAGGATCGAATGTGTAGAAACTGATTCAGATCCTTTAGATCTAGGATGGGTCTGACATCTCTATTTGGCTTTGGAACGGTGAAGAGATTCAAGTAGAACCCTGAACCCTGATCTTTTGGGTTCATTTCTACTATCACTCCCTGGGATAGTAAGCGATCTAAGGCCAGTAGTAGCAGTTCTCGCTTTACTGGATCTTTGGGAACTCTTGACCTTAGGAAACGAGCTGGTGGAAGCTCTAGCAACTCTATTTTGTAATCTAGACATACTGAAGAGACCACCCACTTGTCTTGAACCTCTTCCCGCCAGGCTCCTGAAAACTGTAGGAGCCTTCCCCCCACTCGGCCGAGTGGGGGCGCCCCTTCACAGGGATGTTTTGGGGCTCTGCTTGGCAGGCTTTCATCCCCAAGCCTTTTTCTGCCCTTGGGTGTGACCCTGGGCCTTTCCTCTGAAAGTAGATTGGGAAGGCCGTCGCCACTGCTTAGAGCCTGATGTTCCAGGGGAAGGGGAAAGAGACCGTTTGAATGGTGGACGTTTACTCCTCTTAACTGGTAGGAGTGTAGATTTACCACCTGTAATTTTTTGGATAAAATTATCTAGGTCATCCCCAAATAGGAGTTCCCCTTTGAATGGGAAGCCAGCTAAATATCTTTTGCATGAAAGCTCTGCTGCCCAACTTTTAAGCCAAAGGGACCTGTGCATGTGTACCAACAGGAGAGACAAACAAGATGCTTGCTGGGCAGAATCCAGAATGGCATCAATCATAAAACACAGCACCTGTGGAAGGTCTGCATAGTTCTCCACTTCCTCACTAGGAAGGAAGCCAAGCATCTGCTTAACCTGTTCCTTGAGAAATTGACACAAACCCACAGTTGCGACTGTAGGTTGGACTACAGCGCCAGCCATGGAGAAGGGGGCTTTTAATAAAGTTTCCAGCTTTTTATCAGTTGGATCTTTAAACACCTGAGCATTGTCCAAGGGACAGGTCAGGTTTTTTTTCATACAAGAGACAGCCGCATCCACGGATGGCACCTCCCACTTCTTGGTGAAGCTTTCCTCCAGAGGATAAAGCATAGAAAATCTTTTAGGAGGAGTAAACAGTTTATTGGGATATCCCCAGTCCTCATACAACAATTTATCCATTAAAGGATGAATTGGAAAGGAAAAGGCAGTCTGTGGAATCCTTCTGGCCCCCAGGGAAGAAACAGAGGATGTAGCAGCCTCAGCAGAGGGCATTTTAAATGTGGAACGCACTAGTTCAGTATAATACTGAACCTGCTTCTTGAGTGCCTGAGAGGAAGAAGCTCTCTCCTCTTCCTCTGAATCCTCAGACTGCTCTTGATCCCTATCTCTGGATAGGGATCTCTCCTCATTGTCAGAAGAATCATCTGAAAGAGAAAGTGCAGCAGAGGGAAAGGATCTACCCCTTTTTCTGCTATCTTTTAAGGAAGCTGAAATAAAATTCATAATTCTTCCCTCAAAACCTTCCAATGTAGCCCTAAGGGAATCCTCGGTGACATACGCTGGGGCTGTAACATTAGGTGAGGCTACAAAACCTGACAGGGGCACTGACTCATCCTGTGAGGCTGGCTCCAGTCTTGCAGTGGGGGATGGTAATCTGCAGGCATCTTTAGGACCCCTAGACACAGGCGGTGACCTTCTTGTGCCTTTGTTACCTCCCCCGAGACCCTCTTACGAGGAGACATAGTCCCAAGCTACAAAGCAGAGGTACTAGTACATATGCAATCACTGTTTTGCTAAAAGTCTCACAATACACATATATGCTTAATACTGCACAACCTGATGCCGAGTAGGTGTCTTAGGATTAGCCTGGATCCGACCACTTTAGGATGCTCACTGCCCACACTCTGTGTCCATCTGTTTACAGAGCTCTGAACGCTCTGGGCTTTTAAATTTGCCACCTGGCATCTGCACACCTGCAGCAGAGGAAGTGAGCGATTGGACACCAGCTTCACTGAGTGTGTATCTGAAAAGCACGTAAGTTTGCTCCTTACTCCCTCTAGTGGTGGAAATCAGGTAAGACATGCAACTACTCATTGAAGAAAATCCATTTGTAATATAAATATATATATATAGGATTAACTTCTCTTACCTGTCCCCGCCACAGGAACTGCTGAGAACAGACAGTTTCCACCCTTCACCCATCACGGTGGGTAGCGTTGTGCCAACCTTCAGGGTTTTTTGGGTTCCTACTCAGAGAAACCTCTTACCTGGACCTGTAAAAGACTCTGCCAGAAACTTTCGTGCCACTGTTTTAATAGTACACCAAGCCTGGTTTTCTCAGAGCCCAGTCCTCCAAAGAGAGACTTACAGGCAAAACCTCGCTTCTTCAGATGACGAGGCCCAGGGACCATACCATCTTGGGAGTCAAAATATCGGCCCGAGATATGGATCTGGTCAGCACAGCCCTTTAAGCCCCCGCAGGGACCAAACTGGAGCTTTCTTCACAGCACATGTTTTACATGACCAACCACCTTAGACACTGGTGAAAAAACTGAGGTCCTCCCCATATGGGAGGGGTTATATAGGGGAGGAATTCTCCTTATTGGGGTTAACCAGTGTCCAATCACCGATGGTGCCTATCTAACCCACTATGTAATGAAAACTCTGTGTCCCGTGATGTATGATCAGGTATTGGCTATATCGATCTATATATTTCTATATCTATCATTGTTTGTTCAATTTTGTGTGGGTGTCCATTGTTAAATTATATAGCAGGGAAAGATTGTTTATATTTCTGTAATATATTCTGTAATATATTCTCCACACAATACACACACAATACACATTTATCCTCAAATACACAGCAAGGCCCTCTACAGCAATGTTTTGTTTTATTTCTCTGTGTTTTCCTTTAAAATTATAGCCAGACCATACCTTCCAACTTTCTGAGATGGGAAGGAGGGACACCTATTAGCAAAAGTATGTAGGCCTAGGACACACCCCCTTGCCATGCCCTCCTTTAGGGAGAATTGTCCAAAAAATAATAATTGGTTAAACCCACAAGTGATTTTTTACCCCTGCTATTCCTTAATACTGGCTTTTGGAATTTACAAATGCAGCAATTTAGAAATTGGATGAAAGGTTTAGCACTGGGAAATACTTTTTGATAGATAAGTAGGGCATTTTATATACAACTATATAGACCAGAGTGACATTGTTCCGAATGAGGGACAGTCCCTCGAAATCAGGGACAGTTGGGAGCTATGGCCAGATCCTTATCTGGGTACGAAGCCTGGGTGGCCAAGAAAGAGAGGGCAGTGAGTACACGTCCCTGCCTTCTGGTAAAAAAGCAGGACACATGTCTGTTAACATTGGAGGGACCTTGCAGGGAGGGGTGGTTAAGTTCTTCCATTAAATGTAAACAAACACAAAGACATTCCAACAGTCCTTAAGTTGAAATAACCGATCATTGCTGATAAATGACACATTCCCGGAGCTGCAAAAATATAAACATATCCATAATATTTTAATGTCAGTGGGCATTTGGTTCAATGGGGTAAATGTTAGGCTAATTGGATTTAATGGAGGCTAATGTTAACATAGATATACAAGATAGAGTTGCTAATCACTTGTCACATGATTTCTAGGTGCCATTTAAAAAAAAATATATATATATACACAAATCATAAAGTGTGTTTTACTCTGCCAATGAAAGAAAAGTGTGTACAGTAAAGTCTTGGTTTGAGAGTAACTTGGTTTGAGAGCGTTTTGCAAGACAAACAAAATTTTGACTTGATATACAAGTGATGTCTTGATATACAAGTAGCGTCATGTCACACCTGAGTATAAAAGAGAAGAGGAGCCTCTAAGTGTAGCAATATGGTTACATTTAATGAAGGTACAACATTCAGCAACATATTGCTACATCTAGAGGTGCCTCTCTTCTCTTTTATACTCTGTAGCTCCTGCTGGATTTTGCTTCTAATCCACTTGTGGACACTTCCATTTGTGGATGGACATTTTATGGTTACACAACCTGGTCATATTGCTATAATCTTTTTTATATGGATTATAAACTGAAGGACCTATGAATAAGTGGTTGTGGAACATATCATTTGAGTTTCCATTATTTCGTATGGGGAAATTTGCTTTGATATACAAGTGCTTTAGATTACAAGCATGTTTATGGAACGAATTATGATCGCAATCCAAAGTTTTACTGTATATCAAAAACAGTCACTTTGAAAACACAACACAATGTAAGATATCAACTTTAATTAGCCAACAGTTCTTGCAGCCACTACAGATGATCAACACATACATACTGTATCTCATGAGAAGCGATTTGGTGTGTAACATTATGCCACAGGTGCACATATAATTTGAGCATTTTCAAATTTATCATTGGGTTGTCTCGCATGATTGTGCTACTGAGACACTGGAAATACTTTTCATAGCAGTGCTTATTCATCAGTTTGATAGTAAATCAGCTCCATAGTCTTTTAACCCTTTTACTCCCACCGACTTATGCAGTACATCAGTAGCACAGAGGGCTTTTCACACACTCCTGGCTGTTGCAGTGACTGGTAGCGTGTGTAAATCTAACAAGCTGACTGTTGGCTGTTAGATGGAAGTGACCTGGTGGCTATGGGGTGTGTGAATCGCTTTCACATATCCCTGTTACTGTGTCCCCCTGAACACACCCCTCCATCCACAGCAGGTGCATCTTGTCCATTCGCTGATCTCGCCTTCCTGTTACTGACCCAGAATTGACATGTAAAACGTCACTTCTGGGTCCTGATGTCCCTTTCCCCAACTGGTATAGCTAGGAAAGAAATGAATGCAGTGATATGTGCACTGCATGCATTTCATAGGATGACAGTTGAGACATCAGGGGTCTCAATAAAGAGAACCTTTCATCAAAAAAATACATCACATGGGGGACTTTTTGATAAAAAACAAAACAAAGTTTAGTTAGAAAAATGTAAAAAAAAAAGTGTAAAAAATTGAAGTTACACAAAAGCACTTATTATCCCCCCCCCCCCAAAAAAAATTGAGCCCCCCCCCCACCCCTACATATGATGGTAAAGGCATGTGTCGATGTTGCATAATTATGAAAATGTTGATTGCGCTACGCGTTACATATCCTCACACATGCTAGAGTGACAGTAATTATTCTAGGCCCACTATTTATGGGTAATTCTAAACTCATGACTTGTAGGAGCTTTTAAAGTATCACTTATAGAAAATATAGGGTACCAAAGTTTTTTGCCATTTCACAGGTGTACACAATTTTAAGGCTTGGCATGTTGGGTATCTATTTACTTGCTGCAACTATATCTTTTATATTTTGCCACAAATTCAGTAATGTATTGTCTTTATGTACCTTAAAATAATTTTTTGTTTATTCTTTACTGAAATAATGCATTTTCTAAACTCTAATCAAGCGGAGGTCTGCTTTTCGAAAATAATATATTTTGGGGTTTTACATAATCTTTAAGCCTAAAATGATTTTTTAAACATCAATCAAAAAATGCAGAAACGGATCTGACAGCAAGTGGGTTAAGCAAAGATTTTGCAATATTATAGAATCCATAGTGTGAGACATATAAGGTAAAGACAGTCTGTAAATAAGTTAATTTACATTTTGACAATGCCAAGTTGAGTTTTCTATAAAAAATATTGCAAATTTACCAAATGTGTAGTTGCATTAAATGTTCATGTGGTTATTCACATGCAGAGAGTTTGACTTACAGGATTCCCACACATTATCACACCCTTTATACGATTCCATTTTACCCAGCTCACATACCCACTAAACAGTGCACATCACTGAAGCTAGCCATAGAGCCAACATGGAATACCCACAGATCTTAGAATAAACAAAAAGAATGACTGAAGAAGGAATGCTTCCAAACAACACAGTCAAAGACAAACATATGAAGGTGATATACTAAGATCCTAAACATTCTATATATTGAAACTGTATGTATCTTGGAGGAATTTGTATCTATGCGTGGGTACCATTTTAGGGAAGGATTAATAATTTATTCTGAAAGTTAAACAGTGAAAGACTGATGATCACGAGCAAAAGATCATGGATAGTGTGACTTGTAGATAAGCCTTGATTGATTGAAGAGGAGATACTCATGACATTGAGAGGCCAGACTCAAGGAAGTTTAATAACGCTAAACAACACATGTTTAATCATCTTAACATATGTGAGAGCCTGAATTCTGATGGTATTTTTATCATAGATTTAAAACAAATTATTTTATACTTTTACTATTTTACATAAGTATCTTTTTTTATAAAATAAAAAGTTAAACAGCAGTATTTATTTATATACATGTGTTTTTGAAAAATAATGCAGGTGCTTATGATTATTTAAACAATACTCACACTTTGCACTTGCTAGCTTTCAAATTGTACTAAACTTGACTTACTGGATTTTTCTGACAATATGATGTATAAAAGTATATTGTGTTAAAATGCACAAGCTGCTTCTGTTGATGAATCCATGCATGTTTATTCATAAAATATTCATTTTGGATAACCTTATTGAGCTAACTAGCATAGTGAAAAATGCAAGCTGTCAAAAGGAAACATTTTGAAAAATTGAAAAAATACTTGGCCTGAAGCAAGAAAAGTAACAACAGTGAAAATTTAGAATAATGCATCAGCTGCTCTCGATTGTCAGCAAACAAAAAGGTGTAAAAACTGAAAACCAATAGATAGGAAATAAAACATGTCAGGATGATATCTTGTGTATGTCTATAATCAATAGACATTTGGGAAATGTTAATTCGTATCCTTGAAGCCTGTTTGTATGGAAACTTCAGATAAAAGGAAATTAAAAACAAATGTAGGAAGCGCTAACATAGTGAGTAAGAACTTGTTCTGTCAAATTAAATAAACTGACACAATTTAAAGTTTTAAAATGTTTAAAATGCATTGGGATTTATCAATAAATCAGGAATGTGACATTCGCTGCCCACCTACCAAACTTTAACAGCATCCAAAGGTGGCTGCTCTGTCCATAATCAAAAAGCAGAACTCCAACCAAAAATACCACAATCAAAATAAATGACCAATGAAAAGATAAAATAGCAAAACCAGCTTTTGTTGTAATATTCAGCTTCAATGTAGATATTTCATCTGCAGTATTTTATTCTGCCACTATATTCCCTTAGTCTTATGGCCAGCATCAATAAACCTACTTCCTCTGAGCGCAGATCATCCTTTACCCAGCCCAGCCTGTGACCGGACAGTGAAATGAAAAGCAGCACAGTGATGAGCTTATCTCTCTATCACTGTGCACATGAATTGATTGGCTCCTTGTGCTTCTTCTTGCTTTTACATTCTATTATTGCAGTACAGAAACTGAAAGAGGCTGATATCATGTCAAAGTTATGTACTTACACCTATTGTATTTAAAGATGCATTAAAATATTTATCAATGAGTACAGAGTTGCTTTAATTTGCGTCTTTTATATCTTCCCAGCATTCAGCTTTAATATCTGGTCTGTGCACATGTGAACAGAGTAAAGTATATTAGGTACACAACAGGCTATACAGAGAAGTATGGAGCATATCCAACACACAGTTGGCTAAATCTTATATTTCACATTGTTCTTTACTGTAAAAATGTGGCATGGTCTTCCTAGTATATCTGGCACCTTTTCTAACAGTAGAAGGGGCTTAAAGGAGCATAGTTAAATAAAATATGAGTCTACTTCCCCTATACACAGCACACTTTTACCCACAAAGTATACTCCAATAACCGTGCCACAAGTAAGAGTGTAACAAACCTCAGCACACTCATAAAAAAAAATGAAACAGTTCCATTACACATGCTTTTCTACACACATCCTACTGTAAAAGAGCACTTTAGGAGTAATGTGGTTTCAGTGCAGTGGTCAGGAGTATGTCATATACAGCCCAGCATACAGAGTGCAGTAATCAGGAATATGAAACACAATGTCTATGCCTGAAGGCTCAGGAGTATGTAATGTAGAAATTGAAGTGGTTAGGGGTGCATAATGCACATAGCAAAGGGGGCAAGAGTGCATTATGTAGAGAGTGCAGTGGTCAGGAGTGTACATTGCACATAGTTCAGGCATTAGAAATGCATACACACAGGCCACTCTACAAAGTACAACCAATAATTACCCCCCCAGTACATATTTCCCCAAGCTCATATCCTGCACAGTACAGATGTCCCCTAACATCCCGAATTCCCTCCTCCCAGCTTTCCCTCCCCCAAACTCAGTATAGACCCCTCCAGCACAAATCCCTCAATACAAACTCCCTCTTGGCAGAGACCACTGAGTACAGACTGCCCCCCAGCACAGATCCCTCAATACAGACCTACCCCCCAGCACAAACGGACCCTCCTGGTACAAACTCCTTAATACAGACACCCCTCCCCAGTACAGACCCATCAGTACAAACACCAAATCCCTCCTCCCAAGTAAAGACCATCGCGACACAGACACCTCCTTCTCAGTACAGACACCATTACCCCCCAGTACAGACCCCTCACTACAGACACCATCAACCCCTCTCCTCGGTAGAGACCCCTCAGCACAGTCACCCTTATTTCCTGGTACAGACCCTTTAGTACAGACACCATCACTCCTCTCAGTACAGACCCCTAAGTACAGACATCATCACCCCCCCAGTACAGACCCCTAAGTACAGACACCTCTTACCCAGTAAAGACCCCCCAGTACAGACACCCCTCCCCCAGTACAGACCTCCCCAGTACAGACCCCTCAGTAAAAATCTCCCCCTTCCCTAAGCTTACTCACCAGATACAATGACCAAATAAGGCTGCAGTTCAGAGTGAAGGGGATTTCTCCTTTTGGCTCTGCCATATAACTGGAGCAGGAAAGGGAACTTTGAACTGCGGATGTCAGGGGAGCAGTGGATGCTAGCTCTCTGGGGGTATTGTGGCCTTCTGACATTTATTGTTGTGTGTGCTACATGGTGCAGGCAGCACCAAGCAATACAAAACAGAAAGGGCAGGTGTTAAGTTGATAAGTATCCTTGACTATTGCAATTAGGCTCTTCTGTAAACTCATATGTAAAATGAGAATCTTCACCTATTTACAGTATCTAAAATTCATATATTTGACACTTTTCAGCACACTCACTCATACTCCATTACCATAATATATCCTCATTGTAAAGTGCAGCTCCCCCCACAAGGGAAAGCTCCACTTGTTTGCTTCCTCCCCCTACACTGCCACATTTGGCACCTTTCGGGGGGAGCAGATACCTGGTTTTGATAAGTACCTGCTCCAAATTCCAGATGACTTTGCCACAAACCGCAGCAAAGTCGCATGGAAGTTCAGCCCCCTCCTCCTTCCCCCTCCTGCCAGGCCATTCACAAAGTGCAGCATGCTTCATGCATGCACAGTAGGGAACCAGCTGTGAAGCCACAAGGCTTCACTGCCGGTTTCCCTTACAAGAAATGGCAGTACCTGAGAGCTGGGGTGAAGATACCACTGCATTCGTGGACAGGAAAGTATCCTAATATTAGAAGTCAGCAGCTAAAGTATTTGTAGCTGCTGACTTTACATTTTTTATGAAGGCGCCTGGAGCTCCTCTTTATATCTAGTTTTGCAGACCATTCCCATACAACTATCTGTCTCTTTCTTTGCCTCCTTATGTCAAGCCTGTGCATCTTTTATATGGAAAGGCAAACCTCCCAGAATTAAATTCGAACCCCTCTCCCTACCTAAAATCAAAAGTGGAATTGACGTTATGACCTGCGTCACTATTACTGGGCAGCTCATCTAGCCCGAATAGTAGACTGGAACATTCATCACGCAGTCAAGGATTGGGTTACACTAGAACACATAATTACTCCTCAATGTTTGAGATGTCTACCATGGATGCACCCACAGTACATTTCACCCCAGGCTAAACATAAGCCCCTAATTGGCCACACATTGGAAGTCTTTTGACCTACGACCAAACTTTCAAATCCAACTCCTTAATCTATTAACTCTACTACGACTTAATCCAGATTTCCCCCCTGGCACTAATGACAACTTTCTCTCAGAAATTTTGCCCTACAGAGATGTTTTAACATCCCATTTCTACCATAGGGGCACTCTTTTGCCTTTGGATGCTCTTAATACTTAACTGGCACTTCACTGGCACTTCACTTTGTTCCCTATTGGACATAATCACAGATAAAACCTGACTGGACGGGAGACTGCTCACCCTAGTTTCACAAACTTAATAATATGGAAAAAATAGAAGAACTCATTAGAACTCATTAGTATCTCACAAGAACAGATCTCCACATTTACATTAACATGGCACAGCTGGCATCACTTCAAGTCAACACTTGCATACTCAGAGAATGACTAAGATTTCCTACTAATATAAACGTCTTTACAAACTTTCCTGTGTAAACACCACATTTTACCTTTTTCCTCTGGGTCCCTGTTGGGAAAACAATAAACAGTTGGACTACACAATCCTTGTCAATAGAACAACAATTCCACTAAATTACTACCTCATTAGATGGTGCACATACGGAGAGAGAAGGGATACAGATGTCCCCTTTCCAATCTTCCCCTTCCTTTACTTCCCCTTCTGTAACGCTCTTTCTCTATTCCTTTCCTTCCCCATCAACCTATTTCAGAATTTTTATTTTATTTTATTTTTATTTTTTTTTATTCTAGCCCAGGATTACCCATTATTACTGTAGTTATTACTACCTTCTAAAAATTGTCAATGACCAGGTCTTTGTAATTGCAACAATAATCAAAGACTTTTCTATGGATATTTATCTTCGTATTATCCAATTGAGCTGGTTCCAATTTCAAAAGTTTATATACATCTATGTACCTTGTACTCACATGTACTATAATACCACATTTTGTCTTTTGTTTTATAACTGTCAACTGTATGACATACATACCTAAACTAGAGAAAAAAAATATTACAGTCAAATCCTGCTTTTCTAGTAGATTATGTGTAATAAGATTTTCCAAGGTTACCTACAAGTCAGAAATTGTACAACAAATGAGACATGGATTGGAATCCAATTTCAAATTATGCATTGAACATTTGCATGCTTTTTCACAAAATTAAAGACACCAGCCCCTATCTCTCATCTTGCCCTAAATTTAGCTTAATTGGAGCCACATTACCAAAAGTTGCAAAGAGACCCCTTGCTATGTTTATTTAGTAATTGGTTTCCACCAAATTACTTGCATAAGGCCTTAGGAAACAGAGTACACATTTGCCTACTCCTAGCTAGTTTAGAGATAATGTCATAGTGGTTTTCTTACATGCCCCTTTTGTTGTGGGCCTTCTTTCAGCTATTAAAGCGCTGATGTGGAGGAAAAGACTTAAAGCACAAATGGACAATACCCTCACTGTAAGGGTTGACTTCTTCTTTAGCCTATTTATTTTAGAGGTAAGAAACAATGTGTAATTCTTACCTTGCTCATGCAGGCTTTCTCTCCACCATACCACCAATCCCAAGCAGCAGCTCTGTTCAAGGCAGGACCAGCCATCTTGCATTGTATATGAGGGCATTAAGAAAATAATTTCTTTCCCCCCGAACAAAAGAACAGTTAACTCTAGAAGTGTGGGAATGGGGGTGGGGGATGGGGGTGGGGGTTGGGGGTTGCTATTTACTCCTTTTTGTATAATGAGTAGAGATTAGCTTTAAGTCAAATATGGGAAGGGAGGTCAGTTAAAGGTGTGTGCATGTATATGCTGTAGTTGTCTAGAACACTGGCGTTAATATTATTTTTATCATTATTATTATACAGGATTTATATAGCACCAACAGTTTGCGCAGCGGTTTATAATATAAAAAAGAGACAATACAGTTATAATACAATAAAATACAAGAGGATTAAGAGGGCCCTGCTCAGAAGAGCTTACAATCTAATAGGGTGGGGCAGGTGGTACAAAAGGTTGTAACTGTGGGGAATGAGCTGATGGAAGTGTAGAAGATTAGTTGGAGACGTGATAGGCTTTCCTGAAAAGATGAGTTTTCAGGGATCGCCTGAAGGTAGCAAGAGTAGGGGATAGCCAGACAAGTGGAGGTAGCGAGTTCCAGAGGATGAAATCCTGGAGATGAGCATAGGAGGAAGAGACGAGAGGGTTTGAGAGTAGGAGGGGTCGATTTGGATGATATTTGGAGACAAAATTGGTGATATAGCTCGTATGTATGTTGTGGTTAGTATTTTAATTTAATTCGCTGGGTGATTGGGAGCCAGTGTAGGGATCGGAGGAGAGGGTTGGTAGACACTGAGCAGTTGGTAAGGTGGATAAGTCTGGCAGCAGCATTCATGACAGACTGAAGAAGGATAGCCTATGTAGAGGCAGGCAAATGAGAAGGGAGTTGCAATAGTCAATGCGAGAGATAACAAGGTAGTTTATGAGGAGCTTGGTAGTTTCATTTGTTAAAAAGGGGCGAATTTTAGAGATGTTACGGAGGTGAATTCTACAAACTTTTGACAACGATTGTACTTGGGGCTGAAATGACAAGTCAGAGTCTAGGATTGCACCTAGTACCCTGGCGTGAGAGGAGGGACTGACAGTTGCATTGTTGATTTTGATGGAAAAGTCATGGAGGGGGACACGGGCGGGGGGGATATTATTAGCTCAGTTTTAGAGAGATTTAGTTTAAGGAAGTGGTACTAAATCCATGCTGATATGTCAGTTAGTAAGTTAGTAATGCGAGAGGAGACTGAAGGAGTGAGGTGAGGAGTAGACAGATAGATTTGGGTGTCATCGGCGTATAAGTGGTATTGGAAGTTAATAATATCCCCCCCGCCCGTGTCCCCCTCCATGACTTTTCCATCAAAATCAACAATGCAACTGTCAGTCCCTCCTCTCACGCCAGACATATACAGTATAAGCATTAATTTAAATGTGATCAAGCATTTCTTGGATTTTTTGTTGTTGTAACATACAAAAAAGCATGGATAATAAACATTTAAAATCAATGTTGTCATTTTGTTTAATGACAAAGTGACTAAAAACTTTTAGTATTTGGGACATATACATTAGAGTCTAACCAATTGTCAAAATGACCAAGGGAGGAGGTGTAGATAGAGAAGAGAAGGGGTTCAAGAACAGAGCCTTGGGGAACCCCCACAGAAAGGGGCAATGGAGTGGAGGAGACAGAGTTGTAGGTGACACTGAAGAAGCGCTGTGATAGATAGGCAGAGAACCAGGATAGAGCAGAATCTCAGAGGCCAAGGGAATGTAGTTTATTGAGAAGGAGAGGGTGGTTAACAGTATCAAAGGTTAATATGCAGACAACCCTCAGTGCTAGGCAAGTTTTAAGTTGCACTTAACTGAACTGATGTGCTTTTTTTTCTTTTAAGTTGTTGTAACTTTTGCAAGTTGGAAATTAAAATCCACCAGTGTTTAGCTCAGTTATACTGTAACTTATAATTCTAGGCTTTAAGTAGTAATATGTATTTTTTAAGTTCAACCCTAACATTTTAGTTGTATGCAAAATTGCAATTTTGGCTTGGTTATGATATAACTTCTAATTCTAGGTTTTATGCAGCAATTTGCCCTGTTAAATTCCACCAACACTTCCATTTCAGTTATATGCAAAATGGCTGCAAAATTAAGTGATTTCACTGATTAGTTTGTTCCTGCTTCCAATAGCAGTATATTGCTTTTCTAAACAACAGCTTATAGCATTTTGAAAACTATGTTGCTTGTCCAGCAAACTTAACAACAATTTGTTCTCTACAATTTCTAAAAGTATTTCTGCTTGTCCAGCAGCTATTACAGCTTGAACATTTTACTAGTATTCTTGCTTGTCCAGTGACCCTTGCATTGTTGGCTTTATTCCCAGAACATCAATTTTGTCATTACTTGCCATTTTTGCAAAACAACATATTTTTTTTTGGTTTACCAACACAATTGGTTAGACTCTAATGTATATGTCCCAAATACTAAAAGTTTTTAGTCTCTTTGTCATTAAACAAAATGACAACATTGATTTTAAATGTTTATTATCCATGCTTTTTTGTATGTTACAACAACAAAAAATCCAAGAAATGCTTGATCACATTTAAATTAATGCTTATACTGTATATGTCCCACTGTCAGTGCTTTGATATATTTGCATGCTGTGCAATAAAAGCCTCTGTTTTCAACTGTATAAATAAAAATAAAAAATAAAGTTACATTTTCTGACTTGGTATGGGTATTATTTAAGAGTATTATTTAACTTGTAGTTTTCACTCAAAGAATGCCCCACCTCTTGTAGATTAAAATTATTAGGATAGCTCCTATTTTTTTTTTAATTTGTAACTAGCCTTATCAAAGTTTGTGTCATTTAAATCATTCTGAGGTAGAACTATTATCCTCTTAGCTATGTGGTCATTTTATTAGAATGTTCACATTTGGTAGTGCTCCATTTGTAGCACCCTCTAGTGTGCTAGAGTATGATTTTTCTGGAGTGTAGGTAAATTGTTAGGCTTGGCTGACAGCCAAGCCTGTGTTTGTCAATCTGGGCTGGGTGAGTGACTCAGGGAGGGCTGGGTGACTCACAGGCAGCAACTCTGAGACCTCCCCCTACTTCTGGAACTTGCAGGAAACTTCCAGAAGAATTGGAATGGAGGTAATGAGGAGCTGTCTGGAGTATTCTGAAAGCTCTGACCAATCCCCAACAGATGGGTTGGCAGGGGGCAGGCCCCCTCAAATACTCATGGTCTGCCCAACTGGGGCAGAGGAGTTTGGGTAGAAGCTGGAGATTGAGTGTTAGGCTGTAAGTGGCCCTTGAGGTAGCCCCCTAGTCTTTGGGGGTGACCTTGGGCCTGGGCTCGGGTGCGGAAGGGATCCACTTCATGACACACAATGACGTCCTGACTGGAGGCAGGGGAGCAGGAGAACACTCACCAGGTGGGCTGGTGAGTGTTACATTCGGAGAGAACTGAGAGGCATGCCTGAAAGGACTGGGTGGAAGCAGTCTGGGATGAATGCAGAGTCAGTCTGGGAGGACTGTGGAAGTTTAACCAGGAGGGCTAGAGAAAGGGGCAGCTTCAGCCAGGTGGGCTGGCAGTGCCTGAAGAGGTGGTGCTGGGATCAGTAGACACAGAAGAACAGCTGGGCACTAGGACTTTGATACACAAACAAGGGGCCTGCAGTCCCTGCCTGTAAAAGGCTTTTGCATCCAATCTGACTGAGCCTTTTTGGCAGATCACCTAACAGTTTGCCAGATGGTCCTGGGAGTTGTAGTTCTGCAATCAAGATTTGTGCAGGAGGCGTGTATGTACGGACTGTACATAGTTGTGTACCTGAAGGGTTCTTCTGCTAAAAGTCAAAAGGGCTTCCCCTAATATTCCGATCACTATCCAAGTTTATTCTCCTCAATAAAACAAAAAAACAAAGCACTGGACTGTTCTTCTGACTCAAGTGTGCTGTGAAGATGTGGTGTGCCTGGCTGTGCAGGGTGGGGAATCCCTTTACACGGGTGGCTCCTTAGGGGGTGCCCTACACATTACTTCAAGATATTTGTGATTTGTTAAGGACCATATAATTAACCCTATGTAGCAATACATTACCATGCCTTTTATGTATTGGTGTAGCTTGACAATGTGTCATCTTCGCTATTTAAATATTGATTTTTATTAAAATTCATTGTTAAATGTACTGTTTCATTACTTTCTAGTATTTTTTGCTTCTTACTTTACTGGTAACTTTTTTCTTCCATCATACAACTTGTAGAATAGAAAATAAATTAATTTTAAAAAATGCAATCAATGCAATCAAAGCTATATGTTTTTCTTAGGTATAAGTGATCTAAAATCCACATATTTAAACTGGATTTCTGAAAATTGGTTTACCTAATTTTAATTATAGCCTTATGTTGCTATATTGTCAACTCCATGCAATCTACCTCTCTGATGCCTTTTGCGCAGTTGTGTCCTGTTAGACTGCTTGTTAGTATGTGACAGCAAATCCATATCAGAAACAAAACCTGTAGAAGATGTTTTTTGGAAAAACAGTCCAGAAATATACAAAGGTTGGCAGAAGGGGGTCAAATATAGTGTGTATAATGGAGAAGTAAATGTGGCACTGATTGTTGATGGAGATGACACAGGAGTTAAGGGAACTGGGGACCCTTGAGACAATGACAGAGAAATGCAACAGTCCTTCTAACCATAGTAGTTTTTAGAGGGATGCTGTGAAAGTGCAGTGCCCACCCCATGTTATTTTTTACACCACTTTGCCTATTAGCCCAGAAAATGGGCATTTTTTTATTTGGCAGGCTCTTATTGTAATCAGTGGGGTTCTGGTATCTGAACTTCTTTGAAACTTGCCATGTCTGCTCCATCCAAATCCAGGGCAGTTTAGCTCATCCCTACTAGTCGCTCCACAATATTTGTGTCTATTGTCTCTCAAATCATACACTCTAATGTTTAGCTCAAACCAGCCTCCTATTTATATTGTAACCTATCCAAGCTGCCTACATGTTGTTCAGCCACTGAACAATATTTGTGGCTACTGTCTCTCAAATAATACACTATAATAGACCCCTGTTGTCTCATTATAGAGAACCTATCACAACAAAACTGTTACACAGGGGACCTTTGACCCCTATGTGATATAAATAAAGGTTTAGTGACAAAGAAGGTTTTTAAAAAAGTGACATCAAAGCACTTAACCCCCCAAAATAAAAACAATTTTGACGTATGTGCAAAAGATGTGACCGCACTCCAATCTTCAGAAGTATAAATGCTTAAATTGTAAAAATCCATGCATAACATCACTAGGCCATTATACAACAGGACTGTAGCAACAATTTTGACCCTGCCAACACGTACATGCACATACAAACTTGTTGAAGGCACCTACACATGAAAATGCCGATTTCACAATACGACACTATATGTTACATATTGATGCACACGTCAGAGTGAAAGCAGTAATTCTAGGTTATTTTTTTTAAGTTAGAGCCCTTGCACACTGGGGCGGGGGGCAGCGTCGGCGGTAAAACGCCGCTATTATTAGCGGCGTTTTACCGCCGGTATGCGGCCGCTAGCGGGGCGGTTTTACCCCCCGCTAGCGGCCGAGAAGGGGTTAAATACCACCGCAAAGTGCCTCTGCAGAGGCGCATTGCCGGCGGTATAGCCGCGCCGTCCCATTGATTTCAATGGGCAGGAGCGGTAAAGGAGCGGTATACACACCGCTCCTTCACCGCTCCGAAGATGCTGCTGGCAGGACTTTTTTTACCGTCCTGCCAGCGCATCGCTCCAGTGTGCAAGCCCTCGGGGCTTTCACACTGGAATGCAAGGAGCGGCACTTTTGGGTCGGTTTGCAGGCGCTATTATTAGCGCCTGCAAACCGCCCCAGTGTGCAAGGGCTCTAAGAACTAAACTGATGACTTGTAGGGGCTTTTAAAATGTTGTGTATGGAAAATTTAGTGTACCGAAATTTGTATCCGGTTCACAGGTATATGCAATATGCCAAAGCTTGACATATTGGGTATCTATTCACTCAGTGCAACCTCATCTTTTCTATTTTACCGATCAGTTGGTAATATATTGCAAATGAGGACCCTAAAAAAAAAATTTAGTGTATTTTTACTGAAAACTTGTAGTTGAAAAACCATTGCACAAATCTTATGTGACCTAAAAAAAATAGAACTGCTAATTTTATATTCTCCAGGGTCTCTGCTTTCAGAATTTATATACTTTTTGGGGTTTTAACTAAACTCCAGGCCTAAAACGTTTTTCTTTTAAACAAAAACACAAAAATGGCTGTGGCAATGAAAGTGTTAAAGGCTTTCCCAATAATTCCCAATAGTTATTGAAAGAATTGATATTTTCCCATGTCACACTTAAAGTTGCATTAAAACAGCTCCTTTTTGTCAACCACTTTTTCACATTTTTCAGTTTTCAGTGCTGTCACGCTTGGAATGATAATTACTCAGTCATGCAACACTATACCCAAATGAATTTTTGCCTATTTTTTGAGACAGAGCTTTCTTCCGGTGGTATTTAACCACCACAGTTTTTTTTGTTTTTGTTTTTGTGTTTGCTATATAAAGAAAAAAAAGACCAACGTTTAGCCCGGGTTCACACCTATGTGAATTAGATGCGGCTTACAACGCATCCAATTCGCAGGACATTTTAAAATATATTCATATGAATGCATCTGGTTCACATATGTGCGTTGCATTTGCACTGCGCATTGCACAAAAAACGTGTGCGTTTTCTGGGCATTGCATTGAGAATTACAAGCCCAGTATCTTCTATGGGAACGCATCTGATTCGCAGATGCATTGCGTTCTGAACATGGATTTTCTCCTTCTCCTCACTACACCTCCCCCCCCCCCTCCCTCCCCTCTCCCTGCTCTCTGATCAGCAGCTGAAATGCAGATGAACCTTTGAACAAGTTATTTTTATCTCCCTATCTTATCTATTTCTATCTCAGTGAAACCTGAGCTTCAGTTCGCACCGCACATATGTGAAACCGGGCTCAAAAAAAAAAAAAAACTTTTTCAATTTTTTGTAGAAGCTTTTGCAAATTATTCAGAATCATATATACATACCCTTCTTTCACCAATCAAAAAGCAACATTGTCTTTTGTATTGGTGGAAAAAGGGTATTTATATATGTGTGTGATTTTTGATATTATTTTTATTCAATATTTGACATTTATAAAGATATTTTGTATGTACTTGTCAGGAAATGTTCCATCCGCTGGTAAGACCTGTTATTTGGCATGCAGTACTGAGGTCCACCAGCAGGTGTCTCCTGGCAGTTTGGAACTGTCAGGAGAGCTTTTCCCTGTTAATAGTATATCATCTTTGGGCCGCAGTACTGGCGTCCACCAGCGGATGGATCCTGGCAGTGTGGAGCAGACAGTACCTCCTACAATCAGGTGTCACTTGAGGCCAATCACAGGCCTATAAATACCCGGCAAACATTTACATGTTTGCCTTGACTTCGTCATTGCCTCCTGACCCGCAAGCTATCTGATCCTGTGCCCTGAACCTGTGATCTGATCCTGTGCCCTGAACCTGTCTCCGACCCTATCCTGTCCCACCTGTTACCTTGCATCCCTGCCTGCAGTCTGACCCATCCATCCTCTCCCTGTCCTGTGTTCCTTACCCCATCTGCTGCTCTCCCTGTGTATGACCTTGGCCTGGCTTACGTTTATGTCTCTGGAACATCCCTTGTCCATCTGCTGATCTGCTGTGTATGACCCTGGCCTGGCTATTGTTTATGAACCTGGTATTTCCGATTATTACACTTATCTGTCTATTGTTATTTGCATATTGGAGTTGGTTGGTTGTATTTATATTATTCACTTTCTTTAATAAATTAATATATTTTCACTTACATACGTTTTGGTGTCCTCTGTCGCAGATCACACGGTTCTGGTCACACCTGCTCATGACAGTAAGTCAAGGCCATCCCTGACCAGAAGTGGCTGCACAGGGGAACCATTTTGATTCAGTTGGTTGCAAACATGAATACCGATGAGGTTATTTATCTTTCTCTGCTGGCATCTGAAAGTGGTGATTATTGCCGCCAGGCTTTGAAAGGATGGTCTAGTGATCAGTTGTTTGCCACTATACGTTTGGCTCACTCCCTGGTCGATCAGGGTTATATTTTGTTTGGGGAGGTGCAGCCTTTGATCAAACTATGTACTGAGCTGGCCCTGCCCTGTATTCCTGAGGGCCGTGATGATTTCACTCCTCCTTTTGATATAAATCAGGTTGTATCACTAGTTTGGCTTTGTGAAGATGATCCAGACGATTTTTGTGAGCACTATTCAGCCTGTCCCTCACAGGTGATTGCTGAGTGCATTGTGTCTGCTCAGTCTTTTGTTAGACAGGGAGGTTTAAAAGCACAGTTTGTACAACCTATACTTTCAGCATGGTCTGACATGATGCAAGCAGCTCCAGTTAAACAAACCACCTCTGCCACCAAACACCAGCCTACCCAAATGTATGTTTCCCCATCACCCATGTCAACCACAGTTGCAGCTCAGTATACGCTGCTGCCAAACAAATACTCATATCCAGTCTCTGCTCCCTGTACCTATCCTGCATTCAACCCACCTGTCTCTTCCCTGCTGCCTGCAAACCCACACGAACTTCCTCCAGCCACTGTTACCTCTTCCCTGCCATATCCCAATCCTCCTCTCCAGTCTGCTGCACCCCTCACCTACAGATCTTCAGTAGTTAAGCCCAAGAAGAAACGGAAGTTCTTCCCCACTCACACAATCCTGCCAGTAACCCAACCTGCTCCCAATTTGCAGTCTGATGTTCCAGCTTTGCAGTCTGATGTTCCAGCTTTGCAGTCTGATGTTCCAGCTTTGCAGTCTGATGTTCCAGCTTTGCAGTCTGATGTTCCAGCTTTGCAGTCTGATGTTCCAGCCTTGCAGTCTGATGTTCCAGCCTTGCAGTCTGATGTTCCAGCCTTGCAGTCTGATGTTCCAGCCTTGCAGTCTGATGTTCCAGCCTTGCAGTCTGATGTTCCAGCCTTCCAGTCTGATGTTCCAGCCTTGCAGTCTGATGTTCCAGCCTTGCAGTCTGATGTTCCAGCCTTGCAGTCTGATGTTCCAGCTTTGTAGTCTGATGTTCCAGCTTTGCAGTCTGATGTTCCAGCCTTCCAGTCTGATGTTCCAGCCTTCCAGTCTGATGTTCCAGCTTTGCAGTCTGATGTTCCAGCCTTGCAGTCTGATGTTCCAGCTTTGCAGTCTGATGTTCCAGCTTTGCAGTCTGATGTTCCAGCTTTGCAGTCTGATGTTCCAGCCTTCCAGTCTGATGTTCCAGCTTTGCAGTCTGATGTTCCAGCCTTGCAGTCTGATGTTCCAGCTTTGCAGTCTGATGTTCCAGCCTTGCAGTCTGATGTTCCAGCCTTGCAGTCTGATGTTCCAGCCTTGCAGTCTGATGTTCCAGCCTTGCAGTCTGATGTTCCAGCTTTGCAGTCTGATGTTCCAGCTTTGCAGTCTGATGTTCCAGCTTTGCAGTCTGATGTTCCAGCTTTGCAGTCTGATGTTCCAGCTTTGCAGTCTGATGTTCCAGCTTTGCAGTCTGATGTTCCTGCTTTGCAGTCTGATGTTCCAGCTTTGCAGTCTGATGTTCCAGCTTTGCAGTCTGATGTTCCAGCTTTGCAGTCTGATGTTCCAGCTTTGCAGTCTGATGTTCCAGCTTTGCAGTCTGATGTTCCAGCTTTGCAGTCTGATGTTCCAGCTTTGCAGTCTGAGGTTCCAGCTTTGCAGTCTGATGTTCCAGCCTTCCAGTCTGACGCACCCGCTCTCCAGTCTGATATGCCTGCCTTCCAGCCCGAAACCCCAGTGTCCATGTTCCAGTCTGATGCTCCAGCGACTATTGACCAGTCCGATGTACCTGCTGTTCTGCCTGATGTGCCCACTGTTCAGCCTGATGAGCCTGCTTTCCGGTTTGATGTGTCCATCCTCCAGCCTGATATCCTGGTATCTGTCTTCCAGCCTGATGTCGTGATGTTGGTATCCCAGCCTGAGGTTTCGGTGCCCGTGTCTCAGCCTGAAGTTTCGGTGCCCGTGTTTCAGCCTGGAGTTTCGGTGCCCGTGTCTCGGCCTGTTGAATCGGTGCCCGTTACCCGGTCTGCTGAACTGGTGCCCGTTACCCAGTCTGCTAAACCGAAGTCCATCACTTTGCCTGTCAAGCCAGTATCCGTTATCCGGCTTGCCGAACCGGTGCCCGGTGTCCAGCTCGCTGAGTCAGGGCCTGTTACCCAGCCCACTGGGCCGGGGTCCGTTACCCAGCTTGCTGAGCCGGTGCCTGTAATCCGGCCTGCCCTTACGGTGCTCGCTGTTCGGCCCAATGTTCCAGAGCCTGCTGCCCAGCCCGATGACCCGGAGCCTGCTGCCCAGCCCGATGACCCGGAGCCTGCTGCCCAGCCCGATGACCCGGAGCCTGCTGCCCAGCCCGATGACCCGGAGCCTGATGCCCAGCTCGATGACCCGGAGCCTGCTGCCCAGCTCGATGACCCGGAGCCTGCTGCCCAGCTCGATGACCCGGAGCCTGCTGCCCAGCTCGATGACCCGGAGCCTGCTGCCCAGCTCGATGACCCGGAGCCTGCTGCCCAGCTCGATGACCTGGAGCCTGCTGCCCAGCTCGATGACCCGGAGCCTGCTGCCCAGCTCGATGACCCGGAGCCTGCTGCCCAGCTCGATGACCCGGAGCCTGCTGCCCAGCTCGATGACCCGGAGCCTGCTGCCCAGCTCGATGACCCGGAGCCTGCTGCCCAGCTCGATGACCCGGAGCCTGCTGCCCAGCTCGATGTCCGGGTGCCTGCTGCCGCCCAGCTCGATGTCCGGGTGCCTGCTGCCGCCCAGCTCGATGTCCGGGTGCCTGCTGCCGCCCAGCTCGATGTCCGGGTGCCTGCTGCCGCCCAGCTCGATGTCCGGGTGCCTGCTGCCGCCCAGCTCGATGTCCCGGTGTCTGCCCTCCAGCCTGATGTCCCGGTGTCTGCCCTCCAGCCTGATGTCTCGGTGACTGCCCTCCAGCTTGATGAGCCCGCTGCCCAGCTTGAAGTGCCCATGCCTGTTGTGCCACCACCTGTTCTGCCTGTTGTGCCACCATCTGTTGTTCTGCTTAATACCATAGACTATGGACAATTACAACCAATTGAAGCATCCGGAGGCCGCTCCTTTGAGGGGGGGTACTGTCAGGAAATGTTCCATCCGCTGGTAAGACCTGTTATTTGGCATGCAGTACTGAGGTCCACCAGCAGGTGTCTCCTGGCAGTTTGGAACTGTCAGGAGAGCTTTTCCCTGTTAATAGTATATCATCTTTGGGCCGCAGTACTGGCGTCCACCAGCGGATGGATCCTGGCAGTGTGGAGCAGACAGTACCTCCTACAATCAGGTGTCACTTGAGGCCAATCACAGGCCTATAAATACCCGGCAAACATTTACATGTTTGCCTTGACTTCGTCATTGCCTCCTGACCCGCAAGCTATCTGATCCTGTGCCCTGAACCTGTGATCTGATCCTGTGCCCTGAACCTGTCTCCCTGTCTCGGACCCTATCCTGTCCCACCTGTTACCTTGCATCCCTGCCTGCAGTCTGACCCATCCATCCTCTCCCTGTCCTGTGTTCCTTACCCCATCTGCTGCTCTCCCTGTGTATGACCTTGGCCTGGCTTACGTTTATGTCTCTGGAACATCCCTTGTCCATCTGCTGATCTGCTGTGTATGACCCTGGCCTGGCTATTGTTTATGAACCTGGTATTTCCGATTATTACACTTATCTGTCTATTGTTATTTGCATATTGGAGTTGGTTGGTTGTATTTATATTATTCACTTTCTTTAATAAATTAATATATTTTCACTTACATACGTTTTGGTGTCCTCTGTCGCAGATCACACGGTTCTGGTCACACCTGCTCATGACAGTACTTATAGTATAACTAAAGGAAAAACTTTTTGAGTTTGAGTTATCGGAACACCTATTAGGCTTTTATTGTTTCTGTCTGTGCTTCCTTAATGGAGATTCACACTCTCTACTTGTCCTGTTTACCATTACCATTGAAAATTAAAGGAAAATAAAATCCAGCATTTTGGGTTGTCCCCGGAAACGTAATAGAGGGGAAATCTTACAATGGGGACACTAGTTCTGGTGACTTGGGTGGCCTCCAGGGGATTCCCTTAATTTGCATGGATTTCCTCTCACTTCCTGTTTTGGCAATAGGACAGGCAGTGAAGGTAAATCTCCCCAATGGGACATAGATGGCAAAACAACTGACAGGGGTTATAAACCTTGCGCTATCCAAAATGAAAAAAAAAATGTGCCTATAGTTCTACTTTAAGGCAAATAGACTGTGTACTTTGCAAGTTGCTCTACAGCTTAGTAAATGAGATACAACTTCACTTTACAAAGATTACCCAATCACATGCAAGGAAAATTAGAAAAAAAAGCATTTTTGCTTGCATGTGATTGGATAATGGAGGTCAGCAGAGCTTCCCCTCATTACTAAGCAATGGAGTAACTGCACTTGTAAAGTGCTAAGTCTATGTGCCTTTAGTAAATCCACCCCATCACATTTAGCAAATCCACACCATTACATTTAGTAAATCCCCACACCATTACATGTAGTGAAAAATACATTATATATTTTCATACTTTCATTTTCAATAATAATGGTAAACAGGACAAATGGAGAGTGTGAATCTCGCTAACAGTGACACAGACATCAATAAAAACCTGACAGGGGGTTCTAATCTAACCCCACTCTGTCCAAAACTTAAAAAAACTTTTGCCTTTAGTTATACTTTAAGTAAATCAAACCCAATGTTCCTGTGTTTTTCCACATTTAGGTTTCTGCGCATTACTGTTGAGAAAACTGATCCAAAAAGGTAGAGACTACCCAAAATTGGCAATTATATTTACACATTCCTTAAATACCACATGCCTGGACGACTACTAACTCATGCATTTAATTGTATTTTTCCCTTTGTGAATTGACTTTAACCCTGTTTTATGTTGTATTTACTGAGCATCTTGCATTTTGAGATAAATAAAGCATAATGTGACAGTGAATTGTCATTTTCAGCATCACATGCTGCTTTAGTGAATGGAGTCCCCTGAATGGCTGCACTATTAGGGCTCAGTCACACATGGGGTTGGAGGGCAGTAAAACTGCAGCTCATCTACTACCCCCTTTAGCTGCACCACTTTAGAGGCAGTGCCTAGAGGTTTACACATGCTGCAGCTGTAAGGCTTTGCTTCACAGCTGTGGCAGGAATTATACATCCTGTATGCCCACTAATCTTTACTAATTCAAGTTAGTTGGGGTGCTTGTGTGGGGTCCAAGGGGTTAAAGCAGGTGGTAAGGAGGCAATACGATGCCTCCTCACTGCCTGTTAAATGCTCTATGAAGAGTGATATGAGCACAAACCACTCTTCAAAGAACATCGCACATGTGAGCGAAGTGACGCTATGACCCATGTGGGGGTGATCAAGGACACTGCGACTGGTGTGGTGGTGATAAGGGACACTGGGACTAGTGTGGCATTGATCAGGGACATTGGGACTGGCCTGCGGTTGCTCAGGGACACTGGGACTGGTGTGGCAGTGATTAAGGACACTACGACTAACGTGGCAGTAATCAGTAACCATGGGCTCCATTCACAGAATGAACTCGCATGAGATATATAAGTGTCAGGGCACATTTTGCTTAAATATCGCATGTGATCCGGAAACTGTCAATTCAGTATTTACCGCAAAACACTGAACATGCTTGGTAAATACCGCATGAAAAAAGTGTTAAATCCATTTACAGGAGGAAACAAATAATTAAATGCACATGGAATTTACGTAGTGGTCCAGGCATGCGGTATGATGGAAGTGATGACTTTGGTCATCACCTCTGAATGGGCAGGGCATGGAAATGTTTAAAAAACCCCTATATATTAAGCATTTACTGTAGCTGGTCAAACCTGATTTTTCTGCTGGATGTTGCATTGTTCTCCCTTACATCCCTAATGTAGCTACTTGAGTTTCAGGCCATTCTAAGGAGGGCGAGGAAAAGAAGAAGGGTGGTTGTCATGCATCCATGTTCTTTAAGCAGTACATCTTGCTGGATCATTTCCCTGAAGCAAAAGTGTTCTCTAAATTTTGTCTTACTATGGACCTCATTATGCTTCTTTTTGGGGAATTGAGGTCTCCTATCAGATGATAGCGGGAGAGGTGGTGGGGGTATCTCATCTATCATTCTCACATTTGCTTGCTAAGGCCCTGTAGGGTTTCTGACAAATTGCCCCCAAATATATCTACCTGCCTAACTCACGTCAGGAGTGGGATCAGATAAGGAATGATTTCTATGCTGTAGCTGAGATTTCCAATGTCATGGGTGTCATAGACTGTACCCATGTGCCACTTTTTGCCCCCTCTGATAAAGAACACATCTACCATAATAGAAAGGGTTACCACTCCATAAACATGCAGATATGTTCATCAGAAATGTCGTCACTGGCTTCCCAGTAGACATGTGAAATTCGTTTAGGTCTGAATTCGTTTAACGAATTTCGACAAATTCTTAATTCGGAAATATCCGAATTAACGAAAACCCGTTTAACGAATTTTCCCGAATATTCATAAATTCGAATATTCAAAAATTTGTAAATTCATACATTCGTACATTCATAAATTCGTAAATTCGTACATTCGCACATTCGTACATTCGTAAATACGTGAATACGTACATTCGTAAATTAGTGAATTTGTAAATTTGTAAATTCGGAAATCTGAAATAATAATTAACTAATAATAACGTAACTATTACTAACTATTAAATTATAGGTATTGTAATTTCCTTTCAAATTTGGCTGTTAGTGAATGTAACACATACAAATTTATCCGAAGTTACGATTGATCCGAAATAATGAATGCTGTATCCAAACGAATGGAACGTAATGAATTAATAATAATAAATAACAATAATAATAAAAACGTTTTATTATTATTATTTATTATTAATTTGTTCCGTTCCATTTGTTTAGATGCAACATTCGTTATCTCGGATAATTCATAACTTCGGATACATTTGTATTTGTTACGTTCACTAACAGCCAAATTTGAAAGGAAATTACAATACCTATAAAGGTAATGTTTTTTTTTTTTTTTTTAATAACAAACATGTTATACTTACCTCCATTGTGCAGCTCGTTTTGCACAGAGTGGGCGCGAACCTGGTCTTCTGGGGTCCCTTGGTGGCTGTCTCAGTTCTTGCGTTCTTGCGTGCGCGCTCCCGTGATACAGCCGGTGGCTATAGCCGCTCACTGTATCACTCGGGCCCGCCCCCCCGCCACGCCGCGTCATTGGATGTCATTGGCAGCAGCGCGAGCCAATGGCTGTGCTGCTTTCAATCCATCCACTCTAGCCGATCAACGGCCAGGCTGAGCAGCGAAGAGGACATCGGAGGCGAGCGCAGCAGTCTTGGCAGCTATTACAGCCAGGGGATTTGGGACTAGCACAGCCAGTGGCTGTAGCGGACTTATTTGCTAGATTTGCTGTCAACTACTTGACAGAGGCCTGCACAACACTGCTAACAAGATCACTAGTGACATTAAAGCAGAACTCCAAGCCTTAGGATCCTGCATAGAAACCATGGGAAATAAACTAGATTCCACAATTGCCAGAACAAACCAAAATACAGACTGCATCCAAGTCCTGCAACATCCACTTGAGACAGCCATGGCTAAAATAGATGACCTTGAGAACAGAAATAGGAGATACAACTTCAGGGTTCGGGGGCTCCCAGAATCCTATAAAGACATCACTGATACCATATGTGCTTTCATTAAGGAACTGATCCCAGATATCCCACAGCACAGATTGGAGCTAGACCAGGCTCACAGGGCCCTTAAGCCCCCCCTGTTCAGACGGACTCCCAAGAGATATAGTGGTAAAGCCACATTTCTATGCTGTCAAGGAAGAAGTAATGCGTAAATCTCGCTCTCTGCCCAAGCTCTCCTTCCAGTCCCATGAGCTCCAGATATTTGCTGATCTGTTTCCCTCTACCATTCAAAAACGGAGAGCCCAAAAAACCCCTGCTCAAGATTTTGACAGAAAAAGAAATCAAGTATTGGTGGCTTTTCCCATTTCAACCTTAACTCATCTTCAAAGGCAAAGCCTATACGTTTTCTTTTGCGCAGGGAGAAAAACTCTTGCTACACCTAGGCCTCATTCGGCATGATCCACAACAGCATTCCCATGACTCCGCCTCCAAATCTTCAAAACTAAAAGAGAACAGCAAATCCAAAAAGTCCAAGGAAGCACTCCCCCCTGAAGGGTTCAAGTCTGTCAATCCTCATTTCCTTTCTGACTGCCGGGAAGACTCTGCTCACCTGTCGGAGCTCTATGAGCTGACTTTGTATCTCACACTCTTGCGCGCCTTCGTAGAGGCGGATCTATGTGTTTTTTTCCATTCAGGAACTACTTTGATGGTTGACTCATATTTAGGATGTTAAGCACTAAAGCTTCTAATAGCGAGATGGAGTGGAAGGTCAGTTTTCTCTCCCACGGTTTCCTTTATCTTTGCCTCCCAGTGTGAGCTGGCTTGTTTTTATTTTGTTTGTTATGTGTTATTTCCCATCATTCCACTAGGGGTATAATCCCTAGTAGACTTTGATTTAAGGGATTCTGGGTTTGGAGTTCCTAATCCTGGTTTTGGCCTCCTCAAGAGTTGCTCACCTTCCTATATGGCCCTTTTTACCCCACAGCTGCCCTACTCCCCCTCCCCAACTTCCCTCCCTCTTCTCTCCCCCCCCCTTTCCTTCCACCACTTCTATCCCTTCCATTCCCGTTCCCCCGCATTCTCCCCATAAAGACACTGGTTCTCAAGGTTCTTGTTTACACTGGTATACACTGCTGGGGCACTTGTGCTGCAGTTTGGCACTAGTCCATTGTTATACATTTTTGCCTGTTTTATGGGATGCCTCATGGCTGGAGTGGTGCTCATGCCCCTCCTCCTGTCTTGAAGAACGGGTATCTTTCCCTTCTCTGGACAAGATTGCTCCCTTCCTTGCAGAAGTCACACTTTAGGTTTTCACATAAGGATAGAGGATTTGCCTCCACCCTACGGGAGACTCTCTTGTCTTCCATCTCTTTCTCTTTTTCTTCTTCTTCCTTCCTCCTTTTGCCTCTCTAACTATTGTTCTTTTGCAGTAACTGACTTGGGGAGAGCCTCAAGACACGTAACAGCGGAGCCAGAGAAATCGCTCCTTCATGGTCATTGCCCATGGACCTGTGGGGTCTCAGTGGTAAGTGCCTTTGTATTGACTGCTTGGTTCACCCTTCTGCTCTATGGCTGACACCCCCCCAGTACCTCACCCCCTTAGGGTTGTATCTCACAATGTTCAAGGTCTGAATTCCCCAGTCAAAAGGCAAAAAGTCCTACAATACCTGCAAACACATAAAATAGGCATTGCCCTCTTACAAGAAACACATTTTCCTAAACGATACTGCCCTACATTTATTCATCTCAAATTCCCTATCTTTTACTTGGCCAACGCTGATGCCAAAACCAAGGGTGTTGCAATCCTTTTCTCCCAAAAGTGCAAATTTACCCTCAAATCAGAACTGAGAGATCCTGAGGGCAAGTACATTTTGATCAAAGAAGTACTTGATGATCAGACATATTCATTTTGTCTAACTGATTGTCAGCAAGTTTAACACGCCCACACTTTAAGCCCCACCATTGCACCACCAGGAAAGATTAGAGATTTTATTAAAGCTGCCACTTTAAATTAATCAAATTGAAAACAGTATTTACCCTCTACCTAAAATATAAAAGTAAATAGTGGTGCTGGTATTGAAATATAGCAATCAATACTGTAACATAAACAAACATAAATAAAGTAACACCCTGTGACAAGTGAAGGTCACTGTGAACATAACATGACAAAAGTGACAAAGAGTCCATAAAATAATCCAAATTTTGACTCTGTGACTTCAAAAGTATGTTTCTATAGCAGTTGTATTATTCCAGATCGTCCACCACACCGCACGTGAAAGTGCCTTTGCTCCCCTTAAGAAACACACTCACCAGCTTTAGGTGCCTTGCACTCCCATGCTCAGCATATACACTTTTACCCTCAAAGGGTTAAATCATCTCACCGAAGGTACAGTCATAACTGGGGGGTACCAGGGCCTAGACAAATCTCGGCCTCTGGGGAAACGTATTACCAGACCCTCTAAACAGAGCCTGCATATTTCTAAAATCATTTACCAATATGGTCTGGTTGACATCTGGAGAGAAATTAACCCAACATTGACAGACTACACACACTACTCTAACCCACACAATTCTTTTGCCAGGATTGACCACATATTCCTTGCCACTGCCACTGCCTTGCCAATCCCGCTGAGTTCTAAGTTTTTAATTAGAGACTCTGCCTGGTCGGATCACTCTATGGTTTTCCTGACTCTGCAGTGTCCCTCGGGTCTTAGATCAGGCGGACGCTGTTGACTCAATGAGTCCATCCTTAGTGATCTGATCGGGGTTAAGGAGATCAAAAGCGTGATTTTAGATTACTTCCATACTAATGATACTACAGATGTCACCCCCTCATGTCTATGGGCAGCTCATAAAGCCACGATCAGAGGGAAGTTTATCCAAACAGCCTCCCAGATTAATAGGGCTAGAAGACTCGACATAGAAAAGCTGGAACAGGAATTTTCCACTCTATCGAGAAAACACAAGGGGAATCCGAAATCTGTACCTATAGAAAGTTTAGATTCAGCCTGCACGGTACTGAACTTAGCTCTGACGTCTAAGGCTGAAAAATGGTTCAGTTGGCATGGGACTTGATTCTATTGCCAAGGCGACAAAATTGGCTCGAATGTTAGCTAGGAGACTGACGCCGAAATCCAGATCCTTTGCTGTTCCCAAAATTAAAATTAGTGGAGGCACATTGTCCCAGAACCCTCAGCGTGTCATGAGGAAATTCCATAACTTTTATAAAACACTTTATAGTGCGGGAGAACACCCATCTTAGCTTGAGGTGGATCAGTTCCTTGATAGTATACAGATTCCCAAACTGGAAGATCATCACTGCCTGAACCTAGATGCCCCAATTTCGTCGGGAAGAAGTGAGCGCTGTCATCAAAAATTTAAAATCGCAGTCAACTCCTGACCCCGACGGGTTTTCTACCCCCTACTACAAAGCATTTTCTGAAACATTAGCACCCTACATGGCCCGGTTTTTCAAAGCTCTAAGATGAGAAGATACCCTAGATAGCTTGTTAAACACAGCTTATATCTCAGTCCTCTCTAAACCGGGTAAAGACCCTAGCTCGGTAAGCAACTATAGGTGGATTTTGCTCATAAACAATGATTTGAAGATCCTGACTAAAATCCTTGCAGACCGCTTAGCCACTTTTATTAGCCTTTACATTAACAAAGATCAAGTGGGATTTATGCCTGGGAGACAGGGTTCGGATCAAATTCCCCGGCAATTGACATTGTATCCCTCCTCAACTCAAATTGGGATAATGATACCCCTCGGGAAGGCTTTCTCCTCTCACTGGATTTACAGAAAGCCTTTGACTCGATCTCGATCTACTGGCCCCACATCTTCTCCACCTTTAAACGTTGGGGTTTTAGGTTCCATCAATATCTTGCATGCCTTGTATTCCACCAAAGAAGCCCTGGTGCGCTTGCACAGATTTTACTCAGAATCTTTCCAGATATCTAGAGGCACCAGGCAAGGATGCCCACTCTCGCCACTTATTTTCGCTATAGCAATTGAAACCCTAGCGGTAGCAATTAGGGATAGCCGGGACTAGGGATGAGCTTCGTGTTCGAGTCGAACCCATGTTTGACTCGAACATCGTCTGTTCGCCGAATCGCAAACCATCTGGGCCATTCGCGACAAATGCGTGTGGCGCGTCACGGCCCATAATTCACGGCGGCATCGCAGTGCATTGCTGGCTGATGATTGGCCAAGCATGCATAATGACCCGCATGCTTGGCCAATCACAGCGCCGTCTGAACAGAGAGCCGTAATTGGCCAAAGCCAAGGAGGCTTTGGCCAATTATGGCTCAGGGGATTTAGTACACGCCCCACACTATATAAGGCCGCCTGCACGGCGGCCCTGTGTAGTGTGTGTTCCGGCGTTGAAAGAGATAGACAGAGAGACAGTGTCATTTGATTTAAGTTAGATAGATTAGGCAGGACAGTCAGTGAGTTAGCTACACTTACAGTGTATTGTGTATATATATGCATCCCAGGTGTTGTATGTATATATATATATATATATATATATATATATATACACGGTATTCAGTTTAGCTAGATCCGTTCCTGTTATCTTCCTACTGACAGGCAGGCTTGTCTTGTTGTAGTATTTACAGCTACCTGAAGAAAATTGCTGGTGTTCTTTTGATCCTATTAGTACCACAGTCAGGCAGCTAGACTATTTACAGTTAGTGTAGTGTGTCCTCCTCACAGTGTTCAGTTAAAGCTACAAGTTAGTTTAGTGTGACCTCTGCACAGTGTTCAGCTAAAACTACAAGTTAGTGTAGTGCGTCCTCCTCACAGTGTTCAACTAAAGCTACAAGTTAGTTTAGTGTGACCTCTGCACAGTGTTCAGCTAAAGCTACAAGTTAGGGTAGTGCATCCTCTTCACAGTGTTCAGCTAAAGCTACAAGTTAGTGTAGTGCGTCCTCCTCACAGTGTTCAGCTAAAACTACAAGTTAGTGTAGTGCGAGCTCTGCACAGTGTTCAGCTAAAGCTACCTGTAGAAGGTTGGTGGTGTTTTCCTGATCCTATCACTACCGCAGGCAGCTAAATAAGCTACAAGTTAGTGTAGTGCATCCTCCTCACAGTGTTCAGCTAAAACTACAAGTTAGTGTTCAGCTAAAGCTACAAGTTAGGGTAGTGCGTCCTCCTCACAGTGTTCAGCTAAAACTACAAGTTAGTGTAGTGCGACCTCTGCACAGTGTTCAGCTAAAGCTACAAGTTAGTGTAGTGCATCCTCTGAACAGTGTTCAGCTAAAACTACAAGTTAGTGTAGTGCGACCTCTGCACAGTGTTCAGCTAAAGCTACAAGTTAGTGTAGTGCGTTCTCCTCACAGTGTGTAGCTAAAAC
The DNA here is from genome assembly GCA_037952835.1 of Lithobates septentrionalis. Classification (NCBI taxonomy): domain Eukaryota; kingdom Metazoa; phylum Chordata; class Amphibia; order Anura; family Ranidae; genus Lithobates; species Lithobates septentrionalis. The sequence goes on along the minus strand of JBBDGP010000781.1, from coordinate 5,895,174 downwards.
TACAAGTTATTGTAGTACGACCTCTGCACAGTGTTCAGCTAAAGCTACAAGTTAGTGTAGTGCATCCTCTGAACAGTGTTCAGCTAAAGCTACAAGTTCGTGTAGTGCGTCCTCCTCACAGTGTTCAGCTAAAGCTACATGTAGAAGGTTGGTGGTGTTTTCCTGATCCTATCACTACTGCAGGCAGCTAAATAAGCTACAAGTTAGTGTAGTGCGTCCTCCTCACAGTGTTCAGCTAAAACTACAAGTTAGTGTTCAGCTAAAGCTACAAGTTAGGGTAGTGCGTCCTCCTCACAGTGTTCAGCTAAAGCTACAAGTTAGTGTAGTGTGTCCTCTGAACAGTGTTCAGCTAAAGCTACAAGTTAGTGTAATGCGTCCTCCTCACAGTGTTCAGCTAAAACTACAAGTTAGTGTAGTGCGACCTCTGCACAGTGTTCAGCTAAAGCTACAAGTTAGTGTAGTGCGTCCTCCTCACAGTGTTCAGCTAAAACTACAAGTTAGTGTAGTGCGACCTCTGCACAGTGTTCAGCTAAAGCTACAAGTTAGTGTAGTGCGTCCTCCTCACAGTGTTCAGCTAAAGCTACAAGTTTGTGTAGTGCGTCCTCCTCACAGTGTTCAGCTAAAGCTACCTGTAGAAGGTTGGTGGTGTTTTCCTGATCCTATCACTACTGCAGGCAGCTAAATAAGCTACAAGTTAGTGTAGTGCGTCCTTCTCACAGTGTTCAGCTAAAACTACAAGTTAGTGTTCACCTAAAGCTACAAGTTAGGGTAGTGTGTCCTCCTCACAGTGTTCAGCTAAAACTACAAGTTAGTGTAGTGCGACCTCTGCACAGTGTTCAGCTAAAGCTACCAGTTAGTGTGGTGCGTCCTCTGAACAGTGTTCAGCTAAAACTACAAGTTAGTGTAGTGCGACCTCTGCACAGTGTTCAGCTAAAGCTACAAGTTAGGGTAGTGCGTCCTCCTCACAGTGTTCAGCTAAAACTACAAGTTAGTGTAGTGCGACCTCTGCACAGTGTTCAGCTAAAGCTACCAGTTAGTGTGGTGCGTCCTCTGAACAGTGTTCAGCTAAAACTACAAGTTAGTGTAGTGCGACCTCTGCACAGTGTTCAGCTAAAGCTACAAGTTAGTGTAGTGCATCCTCTGAACAGTGTTCAGCTAAAACTACAAGTTAGTGTAGTGCGACCTCTGCACAGTGTTCAGCTAAAGCTACAAGTTAGTGTAGTGCGTTCTCCTCACAGTGTGTAGCTAAAACTACAAGTTATTGTAGTGCGACCTCTGCACAGTGTTCAGCTAAAGCTACAAGTTAGTGTAGTGCATCCTCTGAACAGTGTTCAGCTAAAGCTACAAGTTCGTGTAGTGCGTCCTCCTCACAGTGTTCAGCTAAAGCTACATGTAGAAGGTTGGTGGTGTTTTCCTGATCCTATCACTACTGCAGGCAGCTAAATAAGCTACAAGTTAGTGTAGAGCGTCCTCCTCACAGTGTTCAGCTAAAACTACAAGTTAGTGTTCAGCTAAAGCTACAAGTTAGGGTAGTGCGTCCTCCTCACAGTGTTCAGCTAAAGCTACAAGTTAGTGTAGTGTGTCCTCTGAACAGTGTTCAGCTAAAGCTACAAGTTAGTGTAGTGCGTCCTCCTCACAGTGTTCAGCTAAAACTACAAGTTAGTGTAGTGCGACCTCTGCACAGTGTTCAGCTAAAGCTACAAGTTAGTGTAGTGCGTCCTCCTCACAGTGTTCAGCTAAAACTACAAGTTAGTGTAGTGCGACCTCTGCACAGTGTTCAGCTAAAGCTACAAGTTAGTGTAGTGCGTCCTCCTCACAGTGTTCAGCTAAAGCTACAAGTTCGTGTAGTGCGTCCTCCTCACAGTGTTCAGCTAAAGCTACCTGTAGAAGGTTGGTGGTGTTTTCCTGATCCTATCACTACTGCAGGCAGCTAAATAAGCTACAAGTTAGTGTAGTGCATCCTCCTCACAGTGTTCAGCTAAAACTACAAGTTAGTGTTCACCTAAAGCTACAAGTTAGGGTAGTGTGTCCTCCTCACAGTGTTCAGCTAAAACTACAAGTTAGTGTAGTGCGACCTCTGCACAGTGTTCAGCTAAAGCTACCAGTTAGTGTGGTGCGTCCTCTGAACAGTGTTCAGCTAAAACTACAAGTTAGTGTAGTGCGACCTCTGCACAGTGTTCAGCTAAAGCTACAAGTTAGTGTAGTGCGTCCTCCTCACAGTGTTCAGCTAAAACTACAAGTTAGTGTAGTGCGACCTCTGCACAGTGTTCAGCTAAAGCTACAAGTTAGTGTAGTGCATCCTCTGAACAGTGTTCAGCTAAAGCTACTAGTTAGTGTAGTGCGTCCTCCTCACAGTGTTCAGCTAAAACTACAAGTTAGTGTAGTGCAAGCTCTGCACAGTGTTCAGCTAAAGCTACCTGTTTAAGGTTGGTGGTGTTTTCCTGATCCTATCACTACCGCAGGCAGCTAAATAAGCTACAAGTTAGTGTAGTGCGTCCTCCTCACAGTGTTCAGCTAAAGCTACAAGTTAGGGTAGTGCTTCCTCCTCACAGTGTTCAGCTAAGACTACAAGTTAGTGTAGTGCGACCTCTGCACAGTGTTCAGCTAAAGCTACAAGTTAGTGTAGTGCGTCCTCTGAACAGAGTTCAGCTAAAACTACAAGTTAGTGTAGTGCGACCTCTGCACAGTGTTCAGCTAAAGCTACAAGTTAGTGTAGTGCATCCTCCTCACAGTGTTCAGCTAAAACTACAAGTTAGTGCAGTGCGACCTCTGCACAGTGTTCAGCTAAAGCTACAAGTTAGTGTAGTGCGTCCTCTGAACAGTGTTCAGCTAAAGCTACAAGTTAGTGTAGTGCGTCCTCCTCACAGTGTTCAGCTAAAACTACAAGTTAGTGTAGTGCGAGCTCTGCACAGTGTTCAGCTAAAGCTACCTGCAGAAGGTTGGTGGTGTTTTCCTGATCCTATCACTACTGCAGGCAGCTAAATAAGCTACAAGTTATTTTTTTGCGAGCGCTGCACAGTGTTCAGCTAAAGCTACCTGTAGAAGGTTGGTGGTGTTTTCCTGATCCTATCACTACCGCAGGCAGCTAAATAAGCTACAAGTTAGTTTTTTGCAAGCTCTGCACAGTGTTCAGCTAAAACTACAAGTTCGTTTTTTGCGAGCTCTGCACAGTGTTCAGCTAAAGCTACCTGTTTAAGGTTGGTGGTGTTTTCCTGATCCTATCACTAGGCAGCTAAATAAGCTATAAGTTATTTTTTTGCGAGCTCTGCACAGTGTTCAGCTAAAGCTACCTGTAGAAGGTTGGTGGTGTTTTCCTGATCCTATCACTACCGCAGGCAGCTAAATAAGCTACAAGTTAGTTTTTTGCAAGCTCTGCACAGTGTTCAGCTAAAACTACAAGTTCGTTTTTTGCGAGCTCTGCACAGTGTTCAGCTAAAGCTACCTGTTTAAGGTTGGTGGTGTTTTCCTGATCCTATCACTAGGCAGCTAAATAAGCTATAAGTTAGTGTAATGCATCCTCCTCACAGTGTTCAGCTAAAACTACAAGTTAGTGTTCAGCTAAAGCTACAAGTTAGGGTAGTGCTTCCTCCTCACAGTGTTCAGCTAAAACTACAAGTTAGTGTAGTGCGTCCTCCTCACAGTGTTCAGCTAAAACTACAAGTTAGTGTAGTGCGACCTCTGCACAGTGTTCAGCTAAAGCTACAAGTTAGTGTAGTGCGTCCTCCTCACAGTGTTCAGCTAAAACTACAAGTTAGTGTAGTGCGACCTCTGCACAGTGTTCAGCTAAAGCTACAAGTTAGTGTAGTGCGTCCTCTGAACAGTGTTCAGCTAAAGCTACAAGTTCGTGTAGTGCGTCCTCCTCACAGTGTTCAGCTAAAACTACAAGTTAGTGTAGTGCGACCTCTGCACAGTGTTCAGCTAAAGCTACCAGTTAGTGTGGTGCGTCCTCTGAACAGTGTTCAGCTAAAACTACAAGTTAGTGTAGTGTGACCTCTGCACAGTGTTCAGCTAAAGCTACACGTTAGTGTAGTGCGTCCTCCTCACAGTGTTCAGCTAAAACTACAAGTTAGTGTAGTGCGACCTCTGCACAGTGTTCAGCTAAAGCTACAAGTTAGTGTAGTGCATCCTCTGAACAGTGTTCAGCTAAAGCTACTAGTTAGTGTAGTGCGTCCTCCTCACAGTGTTCAGCTAAAACTACAAGTTAGTGTAGTGCGAGCTCTGCACAGTGTTCAGCTAAAGCTACAAGTTAGGGTAGTGCTTCCTCCTCACAGTGTTCAGCTAAAACTACAAGTTAGTGTAGTGCGACCTCTGCACAGTGTTCAGCTAAAGCTACAAGTTAGTGTAGTGCGTCCTCTGAACAGAGTTCAGCTAAAACTACAAGTTAGTGTAGTGCGACCTCTGCACAGTGTTCAGCTAAAGCTACAAGTTAGTGTAGTGCGTCCTCCTCACAGTGTTCAGCTAAAACGACAAGTTAGTGTAGTGCGAGCTCTGCACAGTGTTCAGCTAAAGCTACCTGTAGAAGGTTGGTGGTGTTTTCCTGATCCTATCACCACTGCAGGCAGCTAAATAAGCTACAAGTTAATTTTTTGCGAGCTCTGCACAGTGTTCAGCTAAAGCTACCTGTAGAAGGTTGGTGGTGTTTTCCTGATCCTATCACTACCGCAGGTAGCTAAATAAGCTACAAGTTAGTTTTTTGCAAGCTCTGCAGAGTGTTCAGCTAAAACTACAAGTTCGTTTTTTGCGAGCTCTGCACAGTGTTCAGCTAAAGCTACCTGTTTAAGGTTGGTGGTGTTTTCCTGATCCTATCACTAGGCAGCTAAATAAGCTATAAGTTAGTGTAATGCATCCTCCTCACAGTGTTCAGCTAAAACTACAAGTTAGTGTTCAGCTAAAGCTACAAGTTAGGGTAGTGCTTCCTCCTCACAGTGTTCAGCTAAAACTACAAGTTAGTGTAGTGCGTCCTCCTCACAGTGTTCAGCTAAAACTACAAGTTAGTGTAGTGCGACCTCTGCACAGTGTTCAGCTAAAGCTACAAGTTAGTGTAGTGCGTCCTCCTCACAGTGTTCAGCTAAAGCTACAAGTTCGTGTAGTGCGTCCTCCTCACAGTGTTCAGCTAAAGCTACCTGTAGAAGGTTGGTGGTGTTTTCCTGATCCTATCACTACTGCAGGCAGCTAAATAGGCTACAAGTTAGTGTAGTGCGTCCTCCTCACAGTGTTTAGCTAAAACTACAAGTTAGTGTTCACCTAAAGCTACAAGTTAGGGTAGTGTGTCCTCCTCACAGTGTTCAGCTAAAACTACAAGTTAGTGTAGTGCGACCTCTGCACAGTGTTCAGCTAAAGCTACCAGTTAGTGTGGTGCGTCCTCTGAACAGTGTTCAGCTAAAACTACAAGTTAGTGTAGTGTGACCTCTGCACAGTGTTCAGCTAAAGCTACACGTTAGTGTAGTGCGTCCTCCTCACAGTGTTCAGCTAAAACTACAAGTTAGTGTAGTGCGACCTCTGCACAGTGTTCAGCTAAAGCTACAAGTTAGTGTAGTGCATCCTCTGAACAGTGTTCAGCTAAAGCTACTAGTTAGTGTAGTGCGTCCTCCTCACAGTGTTCAGCTAAAACTACAAGTTAATGTAGTGCGAGCTCTGCACAGTGTTCAGCTAAAGCTACAAGTTAGGGTAGTGCTTCCTCCTCACAGTGTTCAGCTAAAACTACAAGTTAGTGTAGTGCGACCTCTGCACAGTGTTCAGCTAAAGCTACAAGTTAGTGTAGTGCGTCCTCTGAACAGAGTTCAGCTAAAACTACAAGTTAGTGTAGTGCGACCTCTGCACAGTGTTCAGCTAAAGCTACAAGTTAGTGTAGTGCATCCTCCTCACAGTGTTCAGCTAAAACTACAAGTTAGTGCAGTGCGACCTCTGCACAGTGTTCAGCTAAAGCTACAAGTTAGTGTAGTGCGTCCTCCTCACAGTGTTCAGCTAAAACTACAAGTTAGTGTAGTGCGAGCTCTGCACAGTGTTCAGCTAAAGCTACCTGTAGAAGGTTGGTGGTGTTTTCCTGATCCTATCACTACTGCAGGCAGCTAAATAAGCTACAAGTTATTTTTTTGCGAGCTCTGCACAGTGTTCAGCTAAAGCTACCTGTAGAAGGTTGGTGGTGTTTTCCTGATCCTATCACTACCGCAGGCAGCTAAATAAGCTACAAGTTAGTTTTTTGCAAGCTCTGCACAGTGTTCAGCTAAAACTACAAGTTCGTTTTTTGCGAGCTCTGCACAGTGTTCAGCTAAAGCTACCTGTTTAAGGTTGGTGGTGTTTTCCTGATCCTATCACTAGGCAGCTAAATAAGCTATAAGTTAGTGTAGTGCGTCCTCCTCACAGTGTTCAGCTAAAACTACAAGTTAGTGTTCAGCTAAAGCTACAAGTTAGGGTAGTGCTTCCTCCTCACAGTGTTCAGCTAAAACTACAAGTTAGTGTGGTGCGACCTCTGCACAGTGTTCAGCTAAAGCTACAAGTTAGTGTAGTGCGTCCTCCTCACAGTGTTCAGCTAAAACTACAAGTTAGTGTAGTGCGACCTCTGCACAGTGTTCAGCTAAAGCTACAAGTTAGTGTAGTGCGTCCTCTGAATAGTGTTCAGCTAAAGCTACAAGTTCGTGTAGTGCGTCCTCCTCACAGTGTTCAGCTAAAGCTACCTGTAGAAGGTTGGTGGTGTTTTCCTGATCCTATCACTACTGCAGGCAGCTAAATAAGCTACAAGTTAGTGTAGTGCGTCCTCCTCACAGTGTTCAGCTAAAACTACAAGTTAGTGTTCACCTAAAACTACAAGTTAGGGTAGTGTGTCCTCCTCACAGTGTTCAGCTAAAACTACAAGTTAGTGTAGTGCAACCTCTGCACAGTGTTCAACTAAAGCTACCAGTTAGTGTGGTGCGTCCTCTGAACAGTGTTCAGCTAAAACTACAAGTTAGTGTAGTGTGACCTCTGCACAGTGTTCAGCTAAAGCTACACATTAGTGTAGTGTGTCCTCCTCACAGTGTTCAGCTAAAACTACAAGTTAGTGTAGTGCGACCTCTGCACAGTGTTCAGCTAAAGCTACAAGTTAGTGTAGTGCATCCTCTGAACAGTGTTCAGCTAAAGCTACTAGTTAGTGTAGTGCGACCTCCTCACAGTGTTCAGCTAAAACTACAAGTTAGTGTAGTGCGAGCTCTGCACAGTGTTCAGCTAAAGCTACCTGTTTAAGGTTGGTGGTGTTTTCCTGATCCTATCACTACCGCAGGCAGCTAAATAAGCTACAAGTTAGTGTAGTGTGTCCTCCTCACAGTGTTCAGCTAAAGCTACAAGTTAGAGTAGTGCTTCCTCCTCACAGTGTTCAGCTAAAACTACAAGTTAGTGTAGTGCGACCTCTGCACAGTGTTCAGCTAAAGCTACAAGTTAGTGTAGTGCGTCCTCTGAACAGAGTTCAGCTAAAACTACAAGTTAGTGTAGTGCGACCTCTGCACAGTGTTCAGCTAAAGCTACAAGTTAGTGTAGTGCATCCTCCTCACAGTGTTCAGCTAAAACTACAAGTTAGTGCAGTGCGACCTCTGCACAGTGTTCAGCTAAAGCTACAAGTTAGTGTAGTGCGTCCTCTGAACAGTGTTCAGCTAAAGCTACAAGTTAATGTAGTGCGTCCTCCTCACAGTGTTCAGCTAAAACTACAAGTTAGTGTAGTGCGAGCTCTGCACAGTGTTCAGCTAAAGCTACCTGTAGAAGGTTGATGGTGTTTTCCTGATCCTATCACTACCACAGGCAGCTAAATAAGCTACAAGTTATTTTTTTGCGAGCTCTGCACAGTGTTCACCTAAAGCTACCTGTAGAAGGTTGGTGGTGTTTTCCTGATCCTATCACTACCGCAGGCAGCTAAATAAGCTACAAGTTATTTTTATGCGAGCTCTGCACAGTGTTCAGCTAAAGCTACCTGTAGAAGGTTGGTGGTGTTTTCCTGATCCTATCACTACCGCAGGCAGCTAAATAAGCTACAAGTTAGTTTTTTGCAAGCTCTGCACAGTGTTCAGCTAAAACTACAAGTTAGTTTTTTGCGAGCGCTGCACAGTGTTCAGCTAAAGCTACCTGTTTAAGGTTGGTGGTGTTTTCCTGATCCTATCACTACCGCAGGCAGCTAAATAAGCTACAAGTTAGTTTTTTGCGAGCTCTGCACAGTGTTCAGCTAAAGTTACCTGTAGAAGGTTGGTGGTGTTCTCATACTACAGGCAGGCAGTTGATTTTGCTAGCTGCAGTATCAGTATATATATATATATATATATATATATATATATATATATATATATATATATATACCCTGTTTCCCCGAAAATAAGACCTAGCGTGATTGTCAGTGATGGCTGCAATATAAGCCCTACCCCCCAAATAAGCCCTACCCTGTTTCCCCGAAAATAAGCCCTACCCTGAAAATAAGACCTACAAGGACTTTAACTAGGGCTTATTTGGGGGGTAGGACTTATATTGCAGCCATCACCGACAATCACGCTAGGTCTTATTTTCGGGGAAACAGGGTATATATATATCCCAGCTTAGTGCAGCTACAGGCCATTAGTATGTCTGGAAGGCCAACAAGGAGAGGCAGACAGTCACAAGCCAATAAAAGAGGGCAAGCAGGCTCTGTGTCTAGAGGCAACAGTGCTGGTCGTGGAGACGGTGCATCCTCATCAGCATGTGGCCATGGGACACGCTTGGCCCTTTTTTCGACAGCTGGCCGTGTTGAGCCGCAACATGCGGAAGACTTGGTCGAGTGGATGACCAAGCCGTCCTCATCTTCCTCATCCTCTCTCACCCATGCTCAGGGTACTTTGTCTGGCAAAGCAGCTGCCAACGCGGCCTCTTCCCTCGGCTCAATGGCATCAGTGACTCCTTCCCTAGCCCCACCATGTCCTCCTGAGGAGTCCCTCGAACTGTTTGACCACATTGTTGGGTACATGCTCCAGGAGGATGCCCAGCGTTTAGAAGGCTCCGATGATAATACTGAGCTAGATGAAGGCAGTAACGTGAGCATGGACAGAGGGTGTGCCCAAGAAGGACAGCAATCTGGCAGTCATGCTCCCCCTGCTGCAGCATACTGCCAGGTATGCTCCAGTGATTAGGAGGGAGGGGATGATGAGGTCACTGACTCAACGTAGGTGCCTGATAGGAGAGAGGAGGAGGAGAGGGAGGAGGCACATCACCAACGAGGCAGGATGCCCTCCAGGGGCCAGCCTAAGGGCAGCACACTGACTGCATTACACCCTAAAGCTCTGCATATGCAGGGAACTGCTGTCTCTGCGCGTTATTCCAAAAGTTCATTTGTGTGGGCCTTTTTTGAGACGAGTGCATCAGATCGCACCGCTGCTATTTGCAACATATGTCTCAAGCGTATCTCGCGTGGCCAAAACATCTCCCGCTTGGGCACCACATGCTTGACCAGACATATGTTGGCCTGCCATGCAGTTCATTGGCAAGCGTATCTAAAAGACCCACATCAAAGAACAAAGAGGACCTCTCCTTGCTCCTCATCAGCTGAGATCTCCAACCCCACTATACCTTCAGTCCTCTCTGAGACCTGCACTAAGAGGAATGAAGGTGTAGAATTAGGTGTGTCACAGCCAAGTACTTGTGGGCAATCTGCTTTCGGTACACCCACGTCATATTGTACCAGGCAAATTTCCCTGCCCCAGCTGCTGCACCACCGCAGAAGTTCGCTCCCAGCCATCCACATGCCCAGCAGTTGAATGCTAGCTTGGCAAAATTTCTAGCACTTCAACTGCTGCCTTTTCAGTTGGTAGACACTGCCCCCTTCCGTGAGTTTGTGGAATGTGCGGTTCCTTAGTGCCAGATACCCAAACGCCACTTTTTCTCACGGAAGGCGATTAGGGCTCTCTACCAGCATGTGGAAGGCAATGTCCATGCCTCGCTGGACAGGGCGGTCAGCGGTAAGCTGCATATTACCGCTGACTCATGGTCTAGCAGGCATGGACAGGGACGTTACCTAAGTTTCACCGCGCATTGGGTGACTCTGCTGGCAGCTGGGAAGGATGCAGGACAAGGTGCAGTAGTGTTGGAGGTTGTTCCACCACCACGCCTCCAAAATGCCACTACTAATGATTGTGACACACCTCTCTCCTCCACCCCCTCCTCTTCTTCTTCCTCCATGGCCTCTTCCTGTGCTTTGTCCTCGGAACCAGCGGTGCTCCATAGCCGTTCAAGGGGCTACGCAAGTATGCAGGCCAAAAGATGACATGCGGTGCTTGAGCTGGTGTGCTTGGGGGGCAGGAGCCACACTGGGGCAGAGGTTCTGTCAGCTCTGCAGGGGCAGGTTCAGAGGTGGTTGACGCCATGCCAACTTAAGGCAGAAATGGTGGTTTGTGACAATGGCACCAACCTCCTCTCTGCCCTCCGACAGGGACAAATGACCCATGTGCCCTGTTTGGCTCACGTCCTTAACTTGGTGGTGCAGCGGTTCTTGGGCAGGTACCCGGGCTTACAGGATGTCCTGAGGCAGGCCAGGAAAGTCTTTGTGCATTTCCGCCGGTCATATAATGCCAGTGTTCGGCCGGCAGACCTCCAAAAGGAATTTAACCTGCCCAAGAACCGCCTAATCTGTGACATGCCCACCAGGTGGAACTCAACATTGGCCATGCTGCAGTGTCTGCACATGCAGCAGAGGGCCATCAATGAGTACCTGTGCGACTATGACACCAGGACAGGGTCAGGAGAGCTTGTTTTTTTTCCCACGCCAGTGGGCCATGATCAGGGATGCATGCACTGTCCTGTCACCATTTGAGGAGGCCACGAGGATGGTGAGCAGTGACAGTGCATGCATCAGTGACACTGTCCCCCTTGTCCACCTGTTGGAGCACACTCTGCGTGGAATAATGGACAGGGCACTTGAGGCAGAACAGAGGCAGGAAGAGGAGGACTTCCTTAGCTCTCAAGGCCCCCTTTATTCAGACAGTGTTCCTACGTGCCCGCCGATGACACAGGAAGAGGTCGAGGAGGAGGAGGATTGTGTCAGTATGGAGGTGGAGCCTGGCACTCAGCATTCTTTAAGGGATCAGTCCCAAGAAACACATGGACTTGTACGTGGCTGGGAGGAGGTGGCTGCGGACCCTAGTCGTCCTTAGTGACCCAGAGGACTCCGAACCGAATGCCTCAGGAAACCTATGCTGCATGGCCTCCCTGATCCTGCAAAGCCTGCGTAAGGATCCTCGTATTCGTGGTATCAAGGAGAAGGACCAATACTGACTGGCAACCCTCCTTGATCCACGTTACAAGGGTAATGTTGCGGACCTTATCTTGCTGTCGCAGAGGGAGCAGGGAGCAAAGGTCTGTGCAACGCGTTCCCAGAGACTGGGAGGTTACAAACTCCTGTTTCTGGACAACGTGTTGCTGAGGCTTCGGTCAGTCAAAGAAGGAGCAGTGGAGAAGGTGGCCGTCTGACTGATGCAGACAATTTTTTAGTCCGCAGCCCCAAGGTATGATCGGTTCCAGCAACCATCGCCAGCGTCTGTTTTACATGGTGCAGGAATACCTAGGGGCAAGATCTGACTTGGACACCTTTCCCACCGAAAATCCTCTGGGTTACTGGGTCTTGTGGATGGATCACTGGCCAGAGCTTGCACAGTATGCAATTGAGCTACTGGCCTGTCCTGCATCCAGCGTTGTTTTGAAACGCACATTCAGTGCTGCTGGAGGCTTTGCAACCGATCACAGGGTGCGTCTGTCCACCGACTCGGTCGATCGACTGACCTTCATAAAAATGAATCTTGGATCACCACCAGCTACCAAGCACCTGATGCTGATGTAACCGAATAATTTTTTTTGAAATCTCAGATCCCTTCAAAGACTGCCTCTGCTGATGCTGAATGACTATCCTGAGTAATTTTCCTCTTCCTCCTCAATGATCACGCTGATAGATTGTAAGAACATTTTTGGTTCTGGGCGCTGCCACCAGTGCCTAAGGCCCAATTTTTCAGCCCCTGTTTAACAGGGGAGTGTAATTACAATTTTTGATGCAATACTTTGCAGCAGGGCTTGTTCCTGCGTTCCAACTAGAGTATCTGTGAGGGGTTGCAGTGTTGTGGCACCAGCACCAGTGCCTAAGGCCCAATTTTTCAGCCCCTGTTTAACAGGGGCGTGCAATTACAATTTTTGATGCAATACTTTGCAGCAGGGCTCGTTTCTGCGTTCCAACTAGAGTATCTGTGAGGGGTTGCAGTGTTGTGGTACCAGCACCAGTGCCTAAGGCCCAATTTTTCAGCCCCTGTTCAACAGGGGCATGTAATTACAATTCTTGATCTAATATTTCACAGCAGGGCCCGTTTCTGTGCCCACCAAGAGCTAGTGAGGACTTACAGTGTTGTGGCACCAGCACCACCACCAAAGACCCCATTTTTCTGCCCCTGTTCAACAGGGGCATGTAATTACAATTCTTGATCTAATATTTCACAGCAGGACCCTGTGAGGGCTTACAGTGTTGTGGCCACAACAACACCTAAGGCACCAATTTCTGCTGAGTATATAGAGTATATACAACTTATGTGTATTTTATCAATCCATTGTTTATTATATAGAGGCTTGATGCCCACAGCATTTTAGACTTTGGATGCCCGAAATATTTTTTATACACCAAGGATTATACCAGATAAATTAATTTTAGTCACTTGACCTGCGTTCTGCTGCTGTGTGCTTAATTTAAAGTCCCACTTCTCCTCCCTTTTTTTATAACCAATGACCGGGATGGAGGCCAGCATCCCTTTGGTGCTAGCCTCATTTAAAGTCCCAAAACTTTTTCCTTTTTTTATACATAACCCTGGATGGAAGCACACAGCAGCAGTCACACATGTATTTCTATATCTATGTAGGCCATTGGTATCAGTGGTCCCATAATCAACCTTTCATACTGATGTTAGGTTGTGTGTCCTGCTGGGTCTGCGTCTGCGATCCCTGGACAGTGTTTTTGATATCGCTGATCTGTCTGCATTTGCTCGCCTCCGTTGGCTGCGGTGTTTCATGTGGGTCTCCTATCCCTCTCCCTGCCCATGGGTGTCAGGGAGGGGGCGGATGCATGGTCCTTCCCTCTCTGCATCATGTCACATCTGCCGGTCGCAGGGCGTCCTTGTGGCGCTAAGTTTCAGGCGGTGTGTCGCTGTTCGGTGGACACACTGGGGAGATGGACTGGCGCTAATCGGCCGACGGCTGAGCCACCCAGGTGAAAGTGCTCCACTCCCAGGTGTTGTCTGCTGACTTGATGTGGGGGGCTGGGCCATGATGGAACACCTATATAGGCATCTCCAAGGCTGGCTTTCACACACTGAACTTTCCTTCCTGTTCAGCATCACACTCACATGCATGGAGTTGTCCACTCTGTGCACACCAGGTATTATTCCTTCCTTTTTTTTCTAATTTTCCTTTTTATTTTTGCTTTTTCTCCACCCCTTCCTATCCCACTCTCTCTCCCTATTTCAACCTTTGTCCCCACATCACTCTTTTTTACATTTTTTTTTCACATTCACACACCGACACACATCACTATGATTTGTTTCATATAGGTTTCCCACACGGAGGTCCGCATCCTACACTCATTGCACCTACCAGCAATGGTTTTGCCTATGGCTGTTGTTCTCATTCCCGCAGACCACCCTGGCGTTGGGTGGCTTTGCATTGCAGCTCTCTGCGATTCTGGATACTGTTTCACTGGATCGCTGATGTAGACGTGAATTTGGACGCACAACCTTTAATTCATTTTATACAAGTAAAATATTTGTATACAAAACCTTTTTTCATTTCCTGTTTATTTACTGAAAATATATATATATTTTTTTTATAAAAATATATTTTTTAGAATCATTCCATGACGTATGCTCCTGATGAGCAGTTGCTATACCGCGAAACGCGTAGAGCTTTGATTATTACCAATCTTCACATACCATGGAATACCAAGATTGCAATGATTCCATTTACCTCCATAAGTATCTGTCATGGCATTAAATCCTTTTTATTATTTGCATTATTTGTCCTAATTTTCATGGCTCTCTTTGGGTCTAATCACAGTAACAATTGTACACATGTATGTTGATTGTTCTCTTTGCTCTCTGTTTGACAATGGATCATGACTTATTGTGCAACTTATGTGCATTTTATGTATAAGCAATCCATGGTTTATTATATAGAGGCTTGATGCCCACAGCATTTTAGAGGTTGGATGCCCGAAATGTTTTTTATACACCATGGATTATACCAAATAAATGAATTTTGGTCACTTGACCTGCGTTGTGCTGCTGTGTGCTTCATTTAAAGTCCCACTTCTCCTCCCTTTTTTTTAATTACAATTTTTGATGCAATACTTTGCAGCAGGGCTTGTTTCTGCGTTCCAACTAGAGTATCTGTGAGGGGTTGCAGTGTTGTGGCACCAGCACCAGTGCCTAAGGCCCAATTTTTCTGCCCCTGTTTAACAGGGGCATGTAATTAAAATTTTTGATGCAATACTTTGCAGCAGGGCTCGTTCCTGCGTTCCAACTAGAGTATCTGTGAGGGGTTGCAGTGTTGTGGCACCAGCACCAGTGCCTAAGGCCCAATTTTTCAGCCCCTGTTCAACAGGGGCATGTAATTACAATTATTGATCTAATATTTCACAGCAGGACCCTGTGAGGGCTTACAGTGTTGTGGCCACAACAACACCTAAGGCCCAAATTTCTGCAGAGTATATAGGGAAGGCCCCTACTTTCAAACATCCAACTTACAGACGACTCCTACTTGCAAACGGAAGGAGACAACAGGAAGTGAGAGGAAATCTACCCCTAGGAAGGGAAATTCTCTCCTGTAAAAGTTAATATGGGAAAAACATTTCTCCTTTCCACTGATGCTTTATCACCAATCCTTGTTTCACAAAAAACCCCGAATTTTCAAAAAACATTTGTCATTGGGACAAAAAGTGAGGTGAAATCTGCTGAAGAGGAGCACAGACAGCAAAACAAATGTGACAGGGATGATAACCCTTCCTTATGTTTTCCAAAAAGCTTAAAATAGATTCTTTGGCTGGAGCTAACCACATTAAAAATTTACCAGTTCAAAATTACAAACAGATTCAACTTAACAACAAACCTACAGTCCCTGTCTTGTTTGCACCGCCTGTATACTGCTGTTTAGAGCCTGTATACTGCTGTTTCCTTTTTTAATTTGGGTGCGGGGTTCCCCTATCCATACAAGACCCAAAGGGCCTGGTAATGGACTGGGGGGTACCCATGCCGTTTGTCTCACTGATTTTCATCCATATTGCCAGGACCCAACATTACATTAAAGCCGCAAGCAGTTTTAAATGACTTTTTTTCCTTTAAAAATGACATTTTGTGCAGGGACTGTTCTAAGAACGGGAAACACGCGCCACTTTACAGGCATACTATAGACACCCCCCCAGGTACGATATTTAAAGAAATGTTTCACTTTTTTTTTTTTTTACTTTAAGCATCATTAAAATCACTGCTCCCGAAAATACGGCCGTTTTGAAAAGTTTTTTTTTTTGCATTGATACATGTCCCCTGGGGAAGGACCCGGGTCCCCAAACCCTTTTTAGGACAATACCATGCAAATTAGCCTCTAAAATGAGCACTTTTGATTTTGAACGTTCGAGTCCCATAGACGTCAATGGGGTTCTAACGTTCCTGCGAATTTTCGGTCCGTTCGCAGGTTCTGGTGCGAACCGAACCGGGGGGTGTTCGGCTCATCCCTAGCCGGGACATTCATTGCATTCAGTGCGGTTCCCGCTGCCACAAATGGACGTTATTTGCAGAGGATACACTCCTGTTCATCTCTTCCCCGTTAATTTCTCTCCCAAACATTTGCCGGCTATTGGACGACTTTGGGAAAATCTCGGGGCTCCTAGTCAACTTTGATAAATCCCAAGCACTTAATATCCCGGCGTCATTACTCACTAGACTTGAGGACTACCGATTCAACTGGAGTGACTCGGTAATTACTTACCTGGGGATTTTCCTGATGGCCACGTTTTAACACCTCTATCAGTCCAATTATCCCATCAGGGCCGTCTTTAGTGCAGGGCAAACGGGGCACTTGCCCTGGGCCCAATCTTTGTTGGGGGGCCCGCGCTAGCCGTGAATTGGGGCCCCGATGACAGCTTTGCAGAGCGCACAGAGGATACGGGAGGATGTATTCCACGCTAGCCAGCTGAGAGGGGGCGGGGCCGGGAGCTCCACTGACGCTCTGACCCCGCCCACGTGCAGCCTGTGTACTCGGAAAAGAGCGTCTGTAGTGAGAGCCAGTGATCGGAGTGCGAGTGTCAGTGGAGCTTCCGGCTCAGCCCCCTCTATACTGGCTGGTGAATACAGAGGTCCGGGGGCGGGGCCAAGAGCTCCAATGACACTCCCACTCCGATCACTGGCTCTCACTACAGGCGCTCTATTCCCAGTACACAGGCTGCACGTGGGCGGGGTCAGAGCGTCAGTGGAGCTCCCGGCCCCGCCCCCTCTCAGCTGGCTAGCGTGGAATACATCCTCCCATGTCCTCTGTGCGCTCTGCAAAGCTGTCATCGGGGCGACAATTCACTGGTGATGCGGGCCCCCCAACAAAGCATCAGTGGAGCTCCCAGGTGCTTTAGTGACAGCAGAGAGTGGAAGCCCCGCCCACAGTCCTGAATGTATGTAGTGAGTTTGGCTGGCCAGGTATGTCCTTACAACCATAGAATGCCTGAATGTTTAAACCCTGAGCTGTGTTATTTAACTGTAAAGCTGTGCATTGCTGAAAGTTCTCTGACCATCCCCTCTATAATGTCTGCAGTCTCTGATTGTCTCCTGCAGTATGTCCGCAGCCTCTGATTGTCTCCTGCAGTATGTCCGCAGTCTCTGGTAACCCCCTGCAGTATGTCCGCAGCCTCTGATTGTCTCCTGCAGTATGTCCGCAGCCTCTGATTGTCTCCTGCAGTATGTCCGCAGTCTCTGATTGTCTCCTGCAGTATGTCCGCAGTCTCTGATTGTCTCCTGCAGTATGTCCGCAGTCTCTGATTGTCTCCTGCAGTATGTCCGCAGTCTCTGATTGTCTCCTGCAGTATTTCCGCAGTCTCTGGTAACCTCCTGCAGTATGTCCGCAGTCTCTGGTAACCTCCTGCAGTATGTCCGCAGCCTCTGATTGTCTCCTGCAGTATGTCCGCAGTCTCTGATTGTCTCCTGCAGTATGTCCGCAGTCTCTGATTGTCTCCTGCTGTATGTCCGTAGTCTCTGATTGTCTCCTGCAGTATGTCCGCAGTCTCTGGTAATCTCCTGCAGTATGTCCGCAGTGTCTCCTGCAGTATTTCCGCAGTCTCTGATTGTCTCCTGCAGTATGTCCGCAGTCTCTGGTAATCTCCTGCAGTATGTCCGCAGTCTCTGGTAATCTCCTGCAGTATTTCCGCAGTCTCTGATTGTCTCCTGCAGTATGTCCGCAGTCTCTGGTAATCTGCTGCAGTATTTCCGCAGTCTCTGATTGTCTCCTGCAGTATGTCCGCAGTCTCTGGTAATCTCCTGCAGTATGTCCGCAGTCTCTGATTGTCTCCTGCAGTATGTCCGCAGTCTCTGGTAATCTCCTGCAGTATGTCCGCAGTCTCTGATTGTCTCCTGCAGTATGTCCGCAGTCTCTGGTAATCTCCTGCAGTATGTCCTCAGTCTGAGTGTCTCCTGCAGTATTTCCGCAGTCTCTGATTGTCTCCTGAAGTATATCCGCTGTCTCTGATTGTCTCCTGCAGTATGTCTGCAGTCTCTGATTGTCTCCTGCAGTATGTCCGCAGTCTCTGATTGTCTCCTGCAGTATGTCTGCAGTCTCTGATTGTCTCCTGCTGTATGTCCGCAGTCCCTGGTAATCTCCTGCAGTATGTCCGCAGTCTCTGATTGTCTCCTGCAGTATGTCCGCAGTCTCTGAGTGTCTCCTGCAGTATTTCCGCAGTCTCTAATTGTCTCCTGCAGTATGCCTGCAGTCTCTGATTGTCTCCTGCAGTATGTCCGCAGTCTCTGATTGTCTCCTGCAGTATGTCCACAGTCTCTGATTGTCTCCTGCAGTATGTCCGCAGTCTCTGATTGTCTCCTGCAGTATGTCCGCAGTCTCTGTCTCCTACAGTATGTCCGCAGTCTCTGAACCTCTCCTGTAGTATGTGTATTAATGTGCCCCTTTACTTTAATTATTTGGGATTGTTCCACTGCTCAGTGAGAGGTAATGATGTGCATGAACCTCTAGCAACCAATCAGCAAACAGTAGTGATCTGCTTTAATCTCTAGAAACCAATCAGTAAGTGCTAATGATGTGCTGTAACCCCTAGCAACCAATTAGTGAGCGCTAATAATGTACATTAACCTCTAGCAACCAATCGGCAAGCAGAAATTATGTGTTGTAACCTCTAGAAAACAGCCATTGAGCAGTAATGATAGGCTGTAACCTCTGGCAAACAATTGCAATCGCTGCGTGATCTGCTGCAGTAAACTGATTTTGAGTCTACCTGCTATTTTTTTGTATGTCTCAGAATGGAGGGGGGGCCCCAAGAAAATGTTTGCCCAGGGCCCAATCAAAATTAAAGACGGCCCTGTATCCCATATTTAAGAGACGAGAGTCTGAGCTATCCAGGTGGTCGCAACTCTCTCTTTCCTGGCTGGGCAGAATCAATGCGATAAAAATGATGCTACTCCCTCGCATCCTATACTTCATTAGGTCTCCTCCTTTCCCTTGGTCAAGGCTCACCTAAAAAGTTTCAAGCCAAAATTATTATATTCATTTGGGGTAAAGGGGGCTACCGGTTCCCTAAATCGGTCCTATTCTAAGCGAGGGACAAGGGTGGTCTGGGCCTTCCAAATCTATTTTGGTATTACCAAGCTGCACAACGTGCCCAGACCTCAGTAGCTTACTCTTGCTGGGAATTGCCTAATTGGATATATTGTTAAAGAAATACAGTCAGCGCAAAAATACAACTAACCCAAAAAGTAACAGGCTGCTGTACACTGAAGGTAAACATATAAAACCTCAGAGAACGTATGGTAAAACAAAGCAGTGCAGCGCTAAACCTAAAAGTCCAAATAAAATCCCTTTTAAAGTGGAATCAGATGTGAATAGGAAAAAAGTTCTCCTCTGTAGTGATACAGGTGCTCAAGATATTCCATGCAGTGCTATATATCCGTGATACCACCACCGGCCAGCCAAACCGCTCACCTCAGCATATGGACCCCTGAACTAACAGATGGGTCAAAACAGCATATACCACGCTCAGTGGATGGGGATGAAGACTTGTCTGGGAAGATGGTCCCACGGTAATGAAGAAGGCACTCAAAATTGCAGGTCATATCACATGTAATAGAAATGAAAGTACATAGTGCACACTGCGTGGCTAAAAACGGTAACATTTATTAAAATCAGGTACTCACAAGCACAGCACTATGCCCTAGTGCTGGGATACAGATAAAATGTCATCAAGGGATAACGTGGGTTAGATGGTGGCTGCAGTGATGTCCAGAAACTCCCGTTACGGAGTTGGCAAGGTTGCATCATATATAACGTTATTGCCTTGGGGTCTAATTTCCTCAATACTCAATTTCTGAATGTTAGCTAGTTACTCTCTTGTTGATTGACCCAAGTGGGGGGAATCATCCTGGCCACAGTTTGTTCCCATTAGGGGTGGCTGGTTTGACTTCCTGGACCTCCTTTTCCAACAATCTCCTTAAGGTCAGATGTTCAGTCATATATTTTATGCCTTGGCTTATATTTAACATTGTTACGTATGTTGCATGTTTTTGCCATTTACTTTAAGTGCCATAAAGTTTCTCTTACACCAACTGTATTAATGGCCATGTTGACCGACGCAGGACAAATGGTCCTATTCAAGCTTTTGTACTCTGTCTTATGAAAAGTAATAAAAATATTGAAATATTAAAAAAAACTCAAGCTCCTAATAAAAAGACAGCATCATAGTAGTGTCCTCTGTCCCTGTCACATCACCATCACACTGTAGTATGCTCTGCTCCCCATAGCAGTGTCCTCTGCCCCCCTCCCCCCGCAATAGTGTTCTGTACCCCAAGACAGTGTCCCCTACTCTCTTCACACCCCCCACTGTAGTGTCCCCTGCCCCACTCCCCCCACAGAAGTGTCTTGTACCCCCACAATGATGTGTCCTCTGCCCTCTGCACATCACCCCCCACCCTGTAGTGTCCTCTCCCCCCATAGTATTGTCTTGCACCCCCAATGCTGTATCCTCTGCCCCTTCACATCACCCCTCCCCCACTGTAGTGTCCTATACCCCAAAATGCTGTGTCCTCTCCCCTTCACATCACCCCCTCACACCGTAGTGTGACCAGGGGAGGGCTGGCAGCCTTAGGCCTGGGGGGGCAAGTGCAGTCAAGTGGTCCACTGAACCACTGAATCAGCTCACCATCACCAGTGCCCATCAGTGCAGCCTCACCAGTGCCCATCAGTTCAGCCTCACCAGTGCCCATCAATGCAGCCTTGCCATTGCCCATCAGCTCAGGGACCTGCTGAGCTGGCACAGGCAACTGCCATCGCTGAGGAGAGAGACCCTGACACCCGCAGCGACCCTGATACCTGCAGCTGAACCCCACATCCCAGCTACCCCCCCATACACCCTATTTACCCTGCCCCTGGCCAGTGCCCACCTAGTAGCCTAAAAATAGCCCTCAACACTGTGGGTCCTGCTGTGAGGTGACCATGGCCTGTTGATTCTGCTGGGAGCTGGCCATGGCCATCAGGACCCACAGGCCATTGGAACGCACAGGCGATGGCTAGCAGCCAGCAGGCTCCCTGCTGTGGGTCAGTGGGTGGGTGGCTGGCTGGCACAGTGCATCCTGCTGCAGGTGGCTGGCCTGGCTTACTGCTGTTAGAAAGTGTCCCTTTCAGGCCCCATTAGAGACTACAACAGAGCCTAATGGGACCTGGAGAGGGGTCTCTCTCTAACAGTGTTCATTAGAAAGTCTCTGTTAGAGAGAGACACCCTCCAGGACCCATTGGAGACTTCAAAGGAGTCTAATGGGACCTGGAGGGGGTCTCTCTAACAGAGGCCCATTCAGTGTCCATTATAGAATCTGTTAGAAAGAGTCCCCTCCTGGTCCCATTAGAGACTGAAAAGGAGTATAATGGGACCTGGAGGGGGCCTCTTTCTAACAGAGTGTACAGTGAACACCTTCATTCACTTTGGTCCTCATGGGACCCCCTCCTTGTGCCATGACTCTCACCCCTGCCCCAACCTCTCACAAAGTAAAAATAAAATTGGCACTGTGTAGCGCTCCTCTTACCTTAACTTTGGGTACTGCAGCTGTGGCTGACTCCTGCTTCCTCTGTGGCTGGCTGGCTCCAACGTCCTCTGTGGCTGGCTCCTGTTGGTGGCTGACTGGCTCCTGCATCCTCTGTGGCTGGCTGGCTCCCGCATCCTCTGTGGCTGGCTCCTGTGGGTGGCTGGCTGGCTCCTGTTGGTGGCTGGCTGGCTCCTGTTGGTGGCTGGATGGCACCTGTTGGTGGCTGGCTCCCACGTCCTCTGTGGCTGGTTCCTGTGGGTGGCTGGCTGGCTCCTGTGGGTGGCTGGTCAGCACCCTGCTGTGGCTGGCTGGCTCCCTGGTGTGGGTGGGTCACCGTGGGCTGCTGGCTGGCATCCTGCTATGGATGGTCACAGTGGCTGGTTAGCTCCTGTGGGTGGCTGGCTGGCACGCTGCTGTGGCTGGCTGGCTCCCTGCTGTGGGTGGGTCACCATGGCTGGCTGGTTTCCTGGTGTGGGTGGATCACCGTGGGTGACTGGCTGGCATCTTGGCCCTGCTGTGGGTGGGTCACTGTGGGTGGCTGCCTGTCACCTTGCTGTGGGTGGCTGGCCTGGCTCCCTGCTGTGGGTCAGTGGGTGGGTGGATGGAATGGTGCACACTGCTGCGGGAGGCTGGCCTGGCTCCCTGCTGTGGGTCAGTGGGTGGCTGGCTGGCATGGTGCACTCTGCTGCGGCTGACAGAGAGGGGGACAGAGAGGGATGGGCTGACAGAGAGGGTTGGCACTGACAGAGAGGGGTGGACTGAAAGAAGGGGTGGACTGACAGAGGGGGGGCACTGACAGAGAGGGGAGGCACTGACAGAGAGGGGAGGCACTGACAGAGAGGGGGAGCACTGACAGAGAAGGGCGAGCTGACAGGAGAGTGGCGGGCACTGACAAAGTGGGGGCACTGACAGAGAGGGGGCACTGACAGAGAGGGGTGGGCTGACAGAGAGGGGGCACTGACAGAGAGGGGCGGGTTGACAGAGAGAGGCGGGTTGACAGAGAGGGGCGGGCTGACAGAGAGGGGGGTTGATAGAGGGGGGTGACAGAGAGGGGCGAGCTTACAGAGAGGGGCGAGCTGACAGAGAGGGGGGCACTGACAGAGAGTGGTGGGTTGACAGAGAGGGGCGGGCTGACAGAGAGAGGGGCGGGCTGACAGAGAGAGGGGCGGGTTGACAGAGAGGGGCGGGTTGACAGAGATGGGGGCTGACAGAGAGGGGTGGGTTGACAGAGAGGGGGGCTGACAGAGAGGGGTGGGCTGACAGAGAGGAGTGGGCTGACAGAGAGGGGGGCTGATAGAGAGGGGGGCTGATAGAGAGGGGTGTGCTGACAGAGAGGAGTGGGCTGACAGAGGGGGGCCGGCTGACAGAGAGGGGTGTGCTGACAGAGGGGGGTGGGCTGACAGAGAGGGGTGGGCTAACAGAGAGGGGGGCTGATAGAGGGGATGCTGACAGAGAGAGGCTGATAGAGAGGGGGGGCTGACAGAGAGGGGGGCTGACAAAGAGGGCCAGCTGACAGAGAGGGGTGGGCTGACAGAGAGGGGGTTGACAGAGAGGGGTGGGCTGATAGAGAGGGGAGGGCTGACAGAGAGGGGCCAGCTGACAGGGGGGCTGACAGAGAGGGGGGGCTGACAGAGAGGGGGGCTGATAGAAATAGGAGGGCTGATATAGAGGGGCGGGCTCACAGGGGGGCTGACAGAGAGGGGGCTGATAGAGAGGGGAGGGCTGACATAGAGGGGCGGACTGACAGGGGGCTGACAGAGGGGTGAGCTGACAGAGAGAATAGCGGGCTGATAGAGAGGGGGGTGGGCTGACAGAGAGGGGTGGGCTAACAGAGAGGGGGGCTGATAGAGGGGATGCTGACAGAGAGAGGCTGATAGAGAGGGGGGGCTGACAGAGAGGGGGGCTGACAAAGAGGGCCAGCTGACAGAGAGGGGTGGGCTGACAGAGAGGGGGTTGACAGAGAGGGGTGGGCTGATAGAGAGGGGAGGGCTGACAGAGAGGGGCCAGCTGACAGGGGGGCTGACAGAGAGGGGGGGCTGACAGAGAGGGGGGCTGATAGAAATAGGAGGGCTGATATAGAGGGGTGGGCTCACAGGGGGGGCTGACAGAGAGGGGACTGATAGAGAGGGGAGGGCTGACATAGAGGGGCGGACTGACAGGGGGGCTGACAGAGGGGTGAGCTGACAGAGAGAGTGGCGGGCTGATAGAGAGGGGGGTACACTGACAGAGAGGGTGGGCGCTAACAGAGGGGGTACACTGACTGTGAGGGGGTAGATGAGAGAGAGACCTCAGAAGACACACAGCGCGCCAGGTAGAGAGGCAGGACTCCTGCAGCCAGTGGTCGCAATCACCCACAGACCAGCCCTGCCTCCACACATGACCAGCTCCACCGGGCCAATTGCAGGTGCCCATGTCGGCCCCCCACACATGACCCTGTTCGGCCAATCATAGGGCGCTCACTACAGCTCTCAGAATGCCACAGCATAGCGGCTTTCTGATAGAACACCCCGCTGCGGCCGTGCCCCTGGCCCGACTTCTTCTGGTGAAATTGAAAAAAAAAATAGTCAGTGGGCTTCCACCGGCAGTTTTGCATATAAGTTGGGATGGCCTGGGGGGAAATTGCCACCCTGCCCCCCGGCCCAGCCGGCCCATGGTAGTGTCCTCCGCCCTCTTCCTCCCCTAGTACTGTCCTGTGCCACCAAAACAGTGTTGTCTGTCTCCCTTCACATTAAGCTCCCCATAGTATCCTCTGTCCCCCCTCCATTAGTGTGCCCCCCCCCACATACACACAGCTCTGTGTAGGTAGCACTTACCTGCCAGTATGTGTGCCAGCTCTTGCCACCCACTCTCTATTCTGAAGTTAACAGGAGAGCTGTGGTCATGATCCACCTGTCCCCCCCCCCCCGTGGTCTACTGGTCAATCGCAATTGACAGCTTGCCGACTCCCAGCCTAAGACATTCAGATTACAATTATGTTCATCAATGAAAACCATAATGTAGGGAAGAAATGTTCCTGTTATTACCCATCATGATATCCTATTGCTGTTAGAAAAATTAATTTTTCAAACTGGAAAGTCTGGCTATCCTTGTCTGCCCTGGCTGCAAACACCACTCTTGAGGTGTTCAACATCTGCATAATCTAGCTACAATGCAGCAATTGCTAAGACAAGATGTGTCTTTCGAGCCGACCTTTGAGGTTTTTAAAAGCAGGTTCTGCTGTATGGTTTTCTGTGCTATAGCCCTGAAAAAGTTAGCACCTTGTGTTTGGCCTGCTGTATCCTTCATAACATAACCCATCATGCAGGATTGCTGCTGGATATTGAGGTTCCAGACACTGATAAGGATCCTATTCCACCAATCCCTGAATCTGATCACAAATAGTGTGGCCATCAAGTCCAACAGTGCTTCATACAAAGCTATTTTTCAAGGTATACATCAAAACTTACCCTGTACATCTTACCAGGTAGTTTTTTCTGTTTTTGGTCAAAAGGCTGTGGTTGTTGCAAAGGAACACAGGAAGTGACCACATATCAAGCTGTCTAGGACCCTCTCACTTCAACACAAACTGCTCATTTCAGTTCACTTCTTTGGAAGCTTAGAACCTATGCTTGAACATACTGTATGTCACATGTACTAGCAATACATTCATTCTACATCAACATCTTTGGAGATATCTTTCATGTATGTTTGCTTACAAAAACTGTCATCAAAATAAATAAATAAAAGCATAAAACCAATAAGTTGGCCAGCAATATTACTATTGGGCCAAACAACCAGTGGTAGACCAGAACTGTGTAAATCCACTGTATTTGCAAGTCATGGGGTATATGCCAAAGGAAGGTAGGTGACCTGTCTCACTTTGATACACACTGCTAAACATCTAATCTTATGATGAGATGTTTAGGTTTAAAGAACTAGCTCAACATTGTCTAGAACAGTGGTCATCAACCCTGTCCTCAGGGCCCACTAACAGGCCAGGTTTTATGTATTACCTTGGGGAGATGCAGACTAGAATACTGCAATCACTGAGCAGCAAATTATATCACCTGGGATGTATTTCAGTTATCCTGCAATCCTGGCCTGTCAGTGGGCCCTGAGGACAGGGTTGATAACCACTGGTCTAGAAGTCAAACATAAATGTGCATGTGCTAAGATAAATGAGGCTGTTGAAATGCTTACCATGTGCTCCACCAGATCAAGAATGTTTGGCTTCTCTTCTGATGAGCTCTCTTCCGCTATCTCTCACTTCTGTCAGGGCCCTGAGAAATGTGCACTGGAAAGAAGCACTGCCCACTGAATATGGCGATACCTACAGCAAATGACTGCATAGTTTGGTGCCGAAATGACCGCAAAACACAGCCAAATAGCTCATGCTGTATTTTAGGAGTGTTTTGTGGTGAATGCCAAAACACTTTTTGAGCGGTATTTTACTGTGACAGTGTGAGTGCGTATGACATGGAATGTCATATGCTGCAGTATATCGCAAGTCAGTCACTGACTGCCATAAGTGCTCACAAAAATGAATCCCATTAATTATTGCTCTAACAATCAGTTTTTGAGACCATACTAAATATTATTATAGTGCAAAAAAAAATGTGTTGTAACAATATAACAGGTAATAAAATAACATTTACTTTACAAATGTTAAAGATTTCACCTTTTCCCTTTTAAATGTTTTGAGATGGCTACACACACAAATTAGTATGTGTATATAGAGCGAGGGGAAAAGTGTTCTACCTGCCTTTTTTATTAATAAGAGGGCTGATAATTGCTCTTGCTGTGTTATGTAGTTTAACATTATTGATTAAAAGGCTTGTTTAGAGTAGAGTTACAAAAACTATTAACCTAATGTTAACAAAGCTCTGAATTAAAATAAACACTATTCACCAAGTGAAAGCACAAAAATCTATTGTGAGCATTTAATGTTTCAGATTGAAAACACTTTATATATCTAATGCAGATAAGGAAACAAAACACTGTTTTGTTCTTTCAAATGTTGCTTATGATTTGCAACAATAAATCTGTGCTTTAAATCATCCATTCTGAAATCATGTCAAGCTTCAATAGTTCTGTTTCAATACAAACATACGGGAATAATATTTTATGGCTATTTTTTTTTATAACCACAATTGCTTTTTCCAGTGCATCGGTTTGAAAAATGCCCTATTTATATTTGTAAATTCAAATAGCAGTAAAGTCATGTAAACAAAAATATAAAAAAAAGTTAAACGTAGTTATATTGTCAAATTGTGCAAAGTAAGTTGGCAAAGATGTGTAAACACTGTCAGCAGAGGATAATGTTTTATCTTAACACAGATCAACAGAAACTTCATTTGTTTAGTTCATTTATTTTTCTGCTGCTTGCTATGTAAAAAAAATGTCTTTCCTGACAGGCAATTAATTGTATTTAGCCATGATAAAATGTGAAAAACCATGTAACATTTAAAGTGGAACTATAGACAATATCAAAGATGACATACAGTATATGATATAGTCTGTGACTAGCAATAACTCAGCAGTGTTTGGTTTTCTGACACTAAAGGCTGGGTTCACATTTCTGGAAATTGGATGTATTTTTAAATGCATCTAATTCAATTCGCATAACATGTAAATGTGACCGGCTTTTAATGGAGCTGGTTCACACATATGTGGGGTGGCCAAGGTGTGGTTTTGGAAAGGGTCCTGTGCATTTTTGGGTCCAGTTCAGATGTGAATTCAGGTAAAAATTTGCACCTAAATCACACTTGAACCGGTAAACAGAAAAGCACCAGACTGCAAACCGCAGCCGCATATGTGTGAACCCAGCCTTAAACTTAACATAGTTTCATTGTGTGTTGATCCTTCCAGTAAGTCTGTTATTTTCCATCTTTCTGTAACAATCCAAGCTGTCCAGCAAAAGTGACATTTAGAGTACAAACAAACTATTTACAATGCAAAGAGTGCTAATGGTCAGTGTTTATTCTTGTAGATGAAAGCTTTATCCCAAAAGGAAAAAAAATGTTTCTGTAACTGCTTAAAAAGTGTTAGCTGGAGTTAGGCTTTCATTTATCCCATATGTACAGTCAGGTCCATATATATTGGGACATCGACACAATTCTAATCTTTTTGGCTTTATACACCACCACAATGGATTTGAAATGAAACAAACAAGATGTGCTTTAACTGCAGATTTTCAGCTTTAATTTGAGGGTATTTACTATAGGTGCGCACCTTAACTGGCCTCATGATTTGATTCGATTACGATTATCATGTCAACGATTCGATTCGATTCCGCAATGCATCATGATTACAGCGCAAGTGCGCATGGTTTTCATCAAAAAAATTCAAGCGGTCAGGAGAACTCCATTTTTTTTATTCGATCTGTTCTTTAAAAAAAAGTATAGCAGTAAGGTGAGCTGCTTATAGACACAGAGTTGATCACACTGAAGATCTGTATGCTGCTTGGTGGTGGGACTGCTATATATTCACCTATATGGACTCACTGTACTCAGCTCCTTATTTATGTCAGCCAATTTGTGCTAGTTTTATGACTAGACCATTTGTACTTTTTGTTGAGTGTTTCATTTAAAGTTGATCAATTTCACCCATTCTATATTCATTTTTTGAGATATTTGTTCTAGGCCACATAATTGCCACATTTGTTACACACTTTACATTTGATTTCATCGTTTTTTATATCGATACCTCTTTTTTAGTGTATCTGTGGCCCCATTTGGGCTGTTTTCACCTCTCTATCACATTTATTATATACTTAGCCCCTTCCACATACCACTCCCCTTCCCCTTTTATCACAGCGCAACTACCATTTACTTTTTGTTTACACTCTTTCTGTTTGGATCAGTCACACAGGTGTTGCAGCAGTATCCCTTAGGCTCGGTTCACACTAGGGGCGGCGCGACTTGCAGGTCGCCTCACCGAGGCGACCTGCACACGACTGCCACGGCGACTTGCAAAACGACTTCTGTATAGAAGTCTATGCAAGTCGCCTCAAGTCGCCCCCAAAGTAGTACAGGAACCTTTTTCTAAGTCAGAGCGACTTGCGTCGCTCCGATTAGAACGGTTCCATTGTACAGAACGGGAGGCGACTTGTCAGGCTACTAGGTCGCCTGACAAGTCGTCCCAGTGTGAACCGGGGCTAAGTATAGGTTCTTCGTGACAGAGCGGGAGTCACTCACATTCAGAGCCTGGTATATGATGTACAGAGCCCTGTGTATAATGTACAGCCTGGTATATGATGTGCAGAGTCCTGTGTATACTGTACAGCCTGGTATATGATGTACAGAATACCTCTTTCACATCAGAAGCTCCCCATGACAGAAGAGTCCCTCCTTTCACACCAGACATCCCCTATCACATCAGGATCCCCCTTTCAAATTAGAAGCCCCCTCATCACATCCAAGAGCCACCCCTCCCCCCTTTATGTCAGAAGCCCCCATCATATCAGAGTTGCTGCAGACTGGGTAAAATCTTGTAGTGGGTCGGATGTCGTTCTCATGCCATAGTTTGGAGACCCCTAGTCTATACTGCCTTTCAAGTGTGCAATCTCAAGGGAAATACCCCAAAATAACAACTGATAGCTATTGTTTTTCCAAGATAAACTTAAAGTTTCTGGCTGTGTTTTTCATATGGCAATATTGAATAAACATGCATCCAGAACAGCTGGAAAAATTTGGTGACCAGATTGAACCTACATAATGTACCCTGTACACTTGTCCTCTGAAGTCTATTGCCACAGTATAAAAGCCAGCCAGGAGCTCAGCACAGGGATGGGGGGAACCCCTTATAATGGGCACAGCAGCCAGCAGCTGTACAGACCCGGAACTTTGCACAGGGATGGTGGGAACCCCTCATTATGGGCACAGTAAGGCTGCAATTGATGGGCACAGTGAGGCTGCATTTGATGAAATAGACACTTGCATTTGGCAGTGCCATCTCTCTTTTAAACGTACCCATATTTTCATTTGACTCGTAGGTATTGATCATTGTAGAATTTGTTTTCAAAATGAGTGAAAATTCTGTTCCATCTTTGAAACTATTTCCCTTCACAAGGCGTTCAGATGAGGAAAAAAAGAGGATAAAGGAGCTTGGACCACATCAACCCAACTTGCAAATTCAGCAGAGGTCAAGTGATCGTGGTCGAGTTTACACTCAAAGCTTTTCCACTGCTTCTTATAAAAAATGGAGTTGGCTAGCTGGATGTGATGTGACTCATTCCTATTATTGTTTTCCCTGTTTGCTATTCCAAAGTCATGGCACCGACACGCTGTGGATATCAACAGGGGTTAACGACCTTAAGCATCTCACTGAAAAGTGCAAGCGGCATGAAATTACCAAAAGCCATCTTGACAATGTTATGAGGCTCGAGTTTTTTGGGAAGCGTAGCATTGGTGAACAGCTAGATGCAGGCTACAGAATTG
This sequence comes from Lithobates septentrionalis, assembly GCA_037952835.1. Taxonomy (NCBI): domain Eukaryota; kingdom Metazoa; phylum Chordata; class Amphibia; order Anura; family Ranidae; genus Lithobates; species Lithobates septentrionalis. Next base: position 5,865,479 of record JBBDGP010000781.1, on the reverse strand, counting down.
CCATTAGAAAACACAATGAAGAGGTCACAAAAAATAGACACATTCTATCTCGTATAATAGACTGTGTGAAATTTTGTGGTGCATTTGAGCTGGCTTTGCGTGGCCATGATGAGAGTGAGAGCTCCGATAATCCTGGGATATTCCGTGGCTTGATCGATTTTGTTGCTTCTCTTGATGGAGTTTTGAAAGAGCACCTTGAGAATGCCACTGTTTTTAAGGGAACTTCAAAAACCGTGCAGAACGAGTTGTTGGACTGTATGTTGTCTGTAGTGAAGGAGCACATTATTCAAGAAGCACGGAGCAGCGATTTCATTTCAATCCAGGCTGATGAGACCACTGATTGTGCCACACAGTGCCAACTTGTGCTTGTGCTGCGCTACATTGATGCCAAAAACAACGTACAGGAGAGGTTTTTTTGAGTTTATTCCTCTACATTCCACTAATGCAGATTCCATTGCTACAGCACTACAAGAGCGTCTTGCTGTCATCCTTCCAGGGGATCAGAAACATAAACTTATCTCCCAAGCATATGATGGAGCCAACGTGATGAGGGGTGCCACTTCAGGGGTTCACAAGCAGATTCAGAATTTGTACCCAAATGCCCATTATATCTACTGCTATGCACATCAGCTCAATCTGATAATGCAACAGGCCACTTCTCAAATACCCAAAGTGAGGCTTTTTTTTGCTAACCTTGGAGGATTTGCCAGCTTTTTTGCAAGATCACCCAAGCGCACAGATGTACTTGATAAAGTAGTTGCCCATAGACTACCAACATCAAGCAGTGTCAGATGGACCTTCCACAGCCGTGCCATCAATACAGTGTTTGAGCACAGAGAGGACCTCATCCGCTGTTTTGAAACCATGCGAGACTCAGATGACTTTGACCCTGTTACCATGAGAGAGGCAGCAGGCTTTGCCGCGCTGCTGGAGGATCAAGATTTTAAATACTTTCTTACGCTTTTCCACAACATCATGCCACATGTGGACCTCCTCTATGCCAAACTCCAGAAGAAGGACATAGATTCAGTCCACATTAAGGGGAGCATCCAGCAGTTCCAGCGGGACATACAGCAGATCAGGTAGCAGCTGCATTCCTCCTTTTCCATGTGTTGTTGTTATTAATATTATTTTTTTTTTATTATTATTGCTCATACATTTTGCAGAGATTCTATGCCATCCCTGGTTGAGCAAAGCAGTCAAGGTGGTTCTCAACCGAAGAGGCGGGGCTTGCTGAATCCAGGAGAACAGAAACGCATTGCAACCGAGGTGAGTTTTAATTTGTTGCAATATTTGTATTTTTGATAGCTCACTTAGCCCCGGTTCACACAAGAGGGGCGCGACTTGCAGGTCGCCTCACCTAGGCGACCTGCACACGACTTTCACGGCGACTTGCAAAACGACTTCTGTATAGAAGTCTATGCAAGTCGCCCCCAAAGTAGTACAGGAACCCTTTTCTAAGTCGGAGCGACTTGCGTCGCTCCTATTAGAACGGTTCCATAGTACAGAACGGGTCGCCTGACAAGTCACCCCTGTGTGAACCTGCACTTATAGATATGAAGATTGGAAAGAAAAATATTTTTCTTACAATATTCATATAAAAATGATGTGATCTAAAAGGATTTGTTATTCCCTCTAGTGGATAACATTAGTATTACAGCCTTCATCTGTGTTAGCTGCCTGAACATCAGAAATGCATGAGACTTGACATATTTACTAAGAATGTCTTGTTCAATTGTATGGAGTTCTGAGAAATTATGGATTCAAAACCACTGAAACTGATCTCCCTTTATAACTTAAAACTGAATATTTTAAAATGGCCAGTTTTAATGTTATGAAGGGAGATCAGTTTCAGTGTTTTTGAATCCATAATTTCTCAGAACTCCATACAATTGGACAAGACATTCTTAGTAAATATGTATAAGTTTCATGCATTTCTGATGCTCAGGGAGCTAACACAGATGACATTGACATTTTGTCATCACTACCTAATTTTTGTTTTTATGCTTCACTATATAGGTCTGTGATACCATACTATTACACACCATGCGACGTTTCTCCTTCACAAAACACCTTGTTAGTGCCACCTTGCTTCAAGCAGACAAGTTTGAACAGTACGCAAAGGAGTTTCTGGAGAATGCACTGAGTGAGACTTTGAAGGCCTATCCAATGCTCAATAAGAGTAAATTAAAGACAGAGCTTGATCTCATCTACTGCACAGAAGAGTTCAAAAAGTGCAATGGTGCTGTGGACCTATTCCAGCTGTTTGTGGAGAACAATCTTGTTCATGTATTTAGAGAGACTGTCACTCTGCTAAAGATCCTCATCACCACACCCATGACCACAGCAGAAGCTGAGAGGTGCTTCTCAATCTTAAAAAGAATTAAGACTTTTCTGAGAAATAGCATGACCCAGGAGAGGCTGAATGCATTGGCCATGCTGTCAATGGAAAAGAGAGTGGTGACAGAGATGACTGACTTCAACCAGAAGGTCATAGAGAAATTTGCAAGCCAGAAAGAAAGGAGAGCAAAATTTATTTTCAAATAGTTCTACTGGCACTAATGTGAATGTGGCGTGCATTTGTATTCAATCACCTTATCAGAGTTTTTTTGTTGTTGTTTGTTGTACAATAAAGTTTGTTTGCTGTTGTAAAAAAATTCACTGATTCGTGGTACATTTATTGCATTCTTTAACAGTTGACTTAAACATTAACATTTTCAATATTTTATCTAGATATATAATCTGTCCTGTGATGATGGGACTGTATATTCTGCCCTGTGATCTGAGCTGTATACTCCTGACACTATGGGTGGATGCAAGTGGAATACAGGGAATGGAGTGGATGGATTATATAAGGGGTGTGGTTTATGAGAAGTGGGAGGGGTCAAAATTTATGGGCGGGGTCTGGCGCCCCCCCATCCAAAAATCTCACCAGCCGCCACTGCACCTGGCTATGGAACAGCTGAGCAGCCAATTGTCCCATTACTTTTGCTCCCTTAAAAAGTGGGAGGCACATATACAAACTGCTGTAATTCCTACACACATTCACCTGATTTGGATGTAAATAAGCTGAAATTAAAGCTGAAAGTCTGCAGTTAAAGCACATTTTGTTTGTTTCATTTCACATCCATTGTGGTGGTGTATAGAGCCAAAAAGATTAGAACTGTGTCGATGTCCCAATATTTATGGACCTGACTGTAAATTCTGTGCAAATCTACTAGCACATCTAACACTACCCTCTCCATAGGTTGACATTGCCACTGTCCACGGGTGACTACATTGCCCCTCCATGGATACAGTGGAGTGGAGTGATTGTAGCCACCGTAAAACAAGAAATGTGATACTGGCGGATTATCAGGTAAAAATAAAGGAAATAAAAACCTATAAAGGAAAGCTAAGCCAGCAACCACATCTAAGGATCAATAAACTGCAATATATTCAGGTTTTTATTTTTTTAATTAGTTAAGCTTTAACATGTATATACCATGCTTGTATTGTACCTAGTGACAGATGGATGGATGGACAGACTGACAGATCATTTATAGGAAACAGGTCCCAGCTAGATGTGTGCATTATCTGTATATCCAGCTCTCATACCTGTTTACCCCCTATGAACCAAACTATGTTTTCACATTTCTGCTATGTGTCTGTTCATGAGTCCATAACTTTGTAATTACTTAAGATAAAGAATTGATACATATATTGTTTTTGGGGGGCCAAAAGGGGCTTTCTTTTGACCCTAATGTCTTCTGAGAATTTTTTAATTTCTTTGAATTTTAAGGAGAAAAAAAGTAAAAATCTGGGGAAAAAAATATTTTCAAGTTTGATCAGTAATATTTTGAACACAAGTACCATTACTATGGGGGAAACATACATTTTATTCTGCTTGTTCTATTTACTGCAACATTAAATTATATTTTTGGTACAAAGCATGTTAAAGTTTTTTACAAAAGAAATAAAGTTTTTAGTTTTTTTTGTATATATTCCATTTTTCTCATAATGCATCAGTAATTAAACCATTTGCCGACTGGCTCACGCCAATATACATTGGCAAAGTGGCACGGGTGCGCAAAACAATGTACCGGCCACCTCCCGGCTGCCACTTAACCCCGCCACCTCCTGGCTGCCACTTTCCACTGCCTCCTTCTGGCTGAGACTTTCCTGTGTATGAAAATGGGACATAGTTTTAGTTTTTTGGTCATCAATCACACACAATTTTGAGCTCATGACTGTTGCAAATTGAATGTTAACAAATAGAAAAGACTATTTTTCTGACCCCAGCACTTCTCATCCTTGTCCCAAACGTTTTTGGCTACTATTTTCTATTGATATGTAAACCACTTTGTTAAATCAGAAATTAGTGATCAATAATACCATCTAGTTAACATCATTAATTTTTTGACAAGAAATATGTTGAACAATGCTATACCTGGCTCAAGCTGGGCTCCTCCACTTCTTCCTGGATGGAAGGCCCAGTTTGGACTTTGGAAGCCTCAGCTGAGGTGGAAGGAAGAGTAGAAGGAAGTGTGGAAGGAAGTGTTGAGAGTGATGGCCTGATTTCAGTCTGGTCTGACAAAAAACGCAGTTTGTCATAATACCAGAACCTGGGGACATAAATGTCATCTGCTGCTGCTCCTGATCTCATGGAATCCTGCACCTACTTGTGCTCCCTATTATACGTGCTCCTCAGGCCACCAATTTTGGCCTTCAAATAGTTGATATCTGCCGTGGGAATCACCGGCTTCACCAATTCCAGCAATTGATCCAGTGCTGCCTTCCTCTTTATTTTATTATTATAAAAAGGATGTTTCACCTGCCACAGACAGGGCAGCTCTCTGTATTTATCAATAAAGCTAGGGAGGAAGTCATGATCATTGAATCTATCCATATTCTCTGCAAGACACAACACAAGACAAACCCTAATGTCAGGCTAAACTCTCATAATCTTGTCCCATTATAGGCCTCAATCTAAAAGCAGTATATGCCACTGATGCCCCAAGTGCAAATTGTACCTACGCTAGCACGATCGGTGCCTTACGCTACTCCATCCTCAGCTCACAGATCGTACGTACAACGTACGCGTGTTACGCTTTATATACACTGCGCATGCATCAAACTCCGCCCGCCCCTGACCTACTTTCTACTATATTTCCTGCCCCTTCTCTTTTGGTGCAGTGGGAGAGCACAAGCAGGTGCATGATACTAGCAGCAATGACAAGGAAAGCCCAGAGCCAGAAACGTCCCGATCCCGGAGGAGATATTAGGCCTCAAATATGTCCTTTGTAGAGATGGTGGACATATTGAAGAGGGCCGACTGTGATTGGAAGTATGGACCGTACCCAAACCCAAATGTGAGAAAGGCCAAGATTCTGACTAAAGTTGTGAGAAGTCTGCACAGGAATTTTGGGGTACGACGATCCAAGGAGTAATTGAGGAAACGCTGGTCAAACCTGAAATTGAAGGAGCACGATCAGTACAGAAGGATCAGGAAAGTGCTGCAAAAAAGTAAGTATATGTTGTGTGTTCCTATTATTATTATTATTACTTTCCTGCTGCTCCATGTGCTTTTCTTTACTGTTGGACAATTTAAAGGTCAAGTTTCAAGTTCGTGGGCACAGTAATCTTTTGTAGTAATCATCGTTCGTTCGCCCACTAATATGATGTTTTTGGCAGATACAGGTTAACTAAATTTGTTCTGGCCTATTTGTATTAAAAGAAGTTTATTACATTGTTGTCTAGATGTGTTTGTAACTAGAATGAAAAGCAAACTTGATTCGGTGTAAGGAGAGGACACTCAGCAGCTGTTTACACATCTGAACGCAGGAGCACTAGTGTGGGACACCAGAACACACTTTTTAGGGTGTCCCACACAGGTGCTCCAGTGGATGCTAGGGGTTTCAACATGTGTGAAACTTTACCAAAAAAGGTAAGTATTCCAGCTTTAAGAAAGGGAAAAAAATCATGTCTTCAGCCTGGAACTCTGCCAAAACAGACAATTGTACGACACTTCCAAGCGATGTTTCATATTCCTGTTTCTTGTCTCAAATATCTGTGTGCTAAGTATACCTTTTTTTTAATTCACATAGGGGAGAAAAGACTCGGGACATCTGAGGACACCAGGGACCCCCCACCTCCTAAAGAAGGGGAAGTCACCACACCACAACCTGAGGATGTGGATTCCGACGTACATGAATTGGGCGAAATAGTGACCACAACAGGTGAGTGTCTGAGACCACAGCTTCAGGTAATAGATGTATGCCTGCATATTTCTAATACATGGTGTGTTTTTTTATTTTAGGTGATGTGAATGTTGTGGAAGAAAAAACTAATTTCAACAGTGCAAGTGCACAATTACTCATCGGGGAGATAATGGTGTACAATTGGGATTTAGAAAATATAAAGGAAAACATCAATGATGTTCAACAAAAAATGAAGAACATCATTGATGTTTTAGGCAGAATATAAAACACACAAAAATTGTACCATTTTATTGTGTATTTTTGATTTTAAAAACAAGTTTTAAAGTATTTTAAAAGCCAAATTTTGATGATGCACACAGTGTCAACATGTGCTATCTGCCATCACGGAATATCAATGTATGCGTTTTGTGGGTGTAACCCCTTCCTCGAAACTCAAGTTGGTGAGAGGAAGGGGTTGCACCCCCAAAACATGTCCATGTCCCCCATGATGGGAGCTAGCACATGTTGATATTAGGCAGGGGATCAGGAGGGAAATCCCCTTTTTGACTCTCAATTTGTGTGCATCTTCAAAATTTGGCTTTTACAGGGGTGACATCACCCCATCTGAGGAAGGCAAGATCAACACAGTTTTGACATACTAATGTCTGATATGACCTTCACTTTATCAAAGTTGAACTTTGTAAGTTCATGAGTTGTGTATGTTATGGTTTGAAACATGCCTGTTTAACCCAAAAAAAAAATGATATTTCTAATGTCAAACATAAAAATGTTATACACCAAAGATGTTGGTTTGTTCAAAAACCCTTTTCTAAAACGCACATGTGAATGTGCATGGAGAAAAATGTTTTCTACTCAACAATATCTGGTGTCTTTCAATGCTCAATACCAGTTTTTTGAGTAAGTTGGTGGTTACAGTGATAATGGGGGTATTTACTAAAGGCAAATCCACTTTGCACTACAAGTGCACTTTCAGTACATTTTCAAGTGCACTTGCAGTGCAAAGTGAATTTGCCTTTAGTAAATAACCCGCACAGTGCTCTAAAATTGGCCCCAATCAGGCCATTTTAGGGACTCAAAACAATTAATTCATGGTGCTGAAAAGTATGCTTATTTTAATCATTAATGCATTACATACATTAACAACAAAAACAATGTGTGTGTGAAGCAGACCCACAACATAATAGTTAGCTGAAGAAGAGATTGTCACCTCATGTATCAAATAAATTACGTTTGCACTATTGAAAAAAATGGCCAAAAAGAAAAGCCCATTCGAGAACCTAGGAGACAGCTAAAAGAAACACAAGCAGTAAATCAAATGAAATATTAGTTCATTTTAAAATAAAAATGTAATTAAAAAATGTTTTAGACATTTGCTGGCATATCAATGGCCCCCCTACATGCAAAGTACTCTATATATTTTTGTCTGACTTTGCGGGAGCTATTGGGGGGGGGGGCAAGCCAGGACAGCCAGCTTCATTCCACATATACCCATTACACCCATGTGTAAACAATATTTCATTTAGTGACAACCTTGTGTAAAATAAATAAATACATTTTAATTTTCCTGCAACTTGTGGCAAAACATAAAATATTCCATGGACTCAACATGCCTCTCAGCAAATAGCTTGGGGTGTCTACTTTCCAAAAAGGGGTCATTTGGGGGGGTTTAACTGTCCTGGCATTTTATGCACAATATTAGAAGCTTATGCCACACATCACCCACTCTTGTATCCACTTGAAGACAAAGCCCTTTCTGACACTTTTTATTTACAGGAAAAAACATTTTTTGTTGTTGCTAGAAAACTACTTTGAACCCCCAAACATTATATATTTTTTTTAAGCAAAGGCCCTACAGATTTAAATGGTGGGTGTTGCAATTTTTTTTTTACACAGTATTTGCGCAGCGATTTTTCATACGCAATTTGTTTGGAAAAAAAAAACACTTTTTCGAATTTTAATGCACTAAAACACACTATATTGCCCAAATGTTTGGTAAAGTATAAAAGATGATCTTATGCCGAGTACATAGGTACCAAACACAACATGCTTTAAAATTGTGCACAATTGGTGCAGCGACATACTGGATACATTTTTAAAAGCCTTTAAAGGTTACTGCTTTAGATCTATGACCTTTAGTCTACTGTTAAAATTACTGCCCTCGATCTGATGTTTGCGGTGATACCTCACATGCAGGGTGCAATTGCTGTTTACATACGACACGAGACCGATGCTTGCGTTCGCCTTTGCACATGAGCACAGGAGAACAGGGGTGCTTTTTTATTATTATTTATTTAGCTTTTTTTATCATTTTTATTGTTATCATAGGGAATGTAAATATCCCCTATGATAGCAATAGGTAGTGACAGGTACTCTTTTTTTTAAATGGGGTCTATTAGACTCTAGATCTCTTTTCTGACCTCAAAGTATCTGACCACACCAAGATCAGTGTGATAAGATACTTTCAAAATTTCCCAATGGCTCTGTTTAAATCCAGCATAACCAAAGTCATGAAATGCTCGTAGCTTCCGGTTTCTTAGGCCATAGAGATGATTGGAGCCATTCTGGTCTCAGAATCAAATTAGCTCTATGGTCAGCTGGCGGAATCGCCGGCTGCATTCTCAGGTTCCCCGGACAGGAGAGCCAGAGAAAACCATGGGAGGGGGGAACATCCCCCCACTGCTTGTAACAGCAGTCTAGCAGCTAATAAGCAGCTAGGATTGCTTTTACATGAAAGCAGACAGCTGGCTGAAAAGAATGATACCAAGATGATACCTAAACGTGCAGGCATCATTCTGGTATAACCACTCAAAGTCCAGCAACATACTAGTACGTCGCTGGTCCTTGTTGGGCATATATTGTAATGTTGTTTTTTTTTCATGCAGCCTGTGAGCTGAACGAAAGAAGAGATTGATCGGTGGGTATGCCCACCATTAGAATACTGCCCTGCATCTACCCATGGGCATACAGTACATGCACTGTTTTTTTTAACTGTGGTGGCCAAATCACTTCCTACAGTTCTGGAGTCACTGATTTACGTATCATGAGAGCAAACGCTGTTGCTGTCAAAATAAATTCGTGCTGCAGCTAAATGGTGTACCTGAAAATCAAACAATGGTAACAATAAAACGTTAACTCAATAAAACTAATTTTTTTTATTGCAGTCTGTGCCAAAAAAAGAGTAAAAAATATATGCCGAAGCATGGGGGCAATCTGCCTCTAATGTTAGGGGCAAATTGCTCCTCTACCCCTGCCCCCATGCTTTGGCATATATGCTCTTTTTTTACCTTTGATGGTGAAATCACCTCCTCCAGCACTGGAGTCACTGATTTACGTACAGTAAAGTAAAGTAAACAGTAAAGTATAAAATAACTACATACAAACGGAGCAGAACAACAGAGAGAGAACAATAGAGAGAGAATAGAGAGAGAAAATGACAACTATTTTTGGCTTTTTTATTATGTATATATATATATATATATATATATATATATATATATATATACATATATATAAGCATATATAAGTACACTCGGCTTTGTGTATGTCGGCGGCACTCGCATCTCTCCTCTCGCAATCAGTGGAGATGGGCAGGACTGCAAAAGGAGCTGAGTCCAGCCGAAGTACACTCGGCTTTGTGTATGTCGGCTCCGCTCACTCCTCTCCTCACAATCAGCGGAGATCGGCGGGGATCGCCGTATAACACGCACCCACAAAAGTGTGTGTTATACGCCGATAAATACAGTACATATATATATATATATATATATATATATATATATATATATATATATATTACATTTTTCTTATACTTTTTTACACTTTTTTGTAACTGTGAAGGTTCCAGGTTCGGGTCTCTAAAAATGCGATGGCATCTTTGGAGACCCTAGGACTGTGCAGTGCTGTATCCTATGCTAATACTCCACTGGTGTGTGGTAACGTTGGAAACATTCACCGATGCAGAGACCAGGTTGGCCAGGACAGGAGGGACAATAAAAGCGGGTGTCACGCCTGTATCCACGTTTCCTACAGACACAACATCTTCGTTGGGTAGGGGTACCAGAGAGGACATATGGAAAATGCCTCTCATGCAGCCAGATCACTGCATTTGCATTGGGAAGTTGGGGAAACAGAAGGGCTGGGATGACCTCTTCCTGGAATTTAAGGAACGATCCAGTTTGTCCTGATGCTTTGTATAGCACATAAGCGTTCAGCAGAGCCCATTGAAATAGGTATACAGGCACTTTTTTGTACCAGCATCTGGCTCTACAGGCAATTAAGTACAGCGCCATCAACTGGTCGATGAAGTCCACCCCTCCCATATTAAGGTGGTATTCATGGACACAGAGGGGCTTCACAACAACATCAGTCACCGTTGGAATTTCGTCTGTCGTATCGGCGTGAAGGGAGGACAGAATGAAAACATTCTGATTATCCCTCCAATTCACTGAGAGCAATTTATTAAATGCCAAGCAGTCTTTCTCCCCCTGTCTAAGTTGGGAAACTACAAGCCGTTGGGGGAAGCCCCTGCAATTAGATCACACAGTGCCACATGCACCAATTCCACAATCAAAAAGGTGACTAAAAGTGGCGCTTGTGTAATATTTGTCCACGTACAAGTGGTACACCTTTCAGAATAAGGCCCCTTTCACACGATCGGACCGTTCAGGTCCGCCTGTCAGTTTTGACGGCGGACCTGAACGGGCGCTCCATGTTAGTCTATGGAGCGTCGGATGTCAGCGGAGACATGTCCGCTGACATCCGACCCGGTCCGATCCGCTGAAGAGCAGACGGATGGCCCTACGTCCAGGTCCGTCGCTGGCGGATCGGATCGGGGGAGATCTGACGAAAACGGACACGCTGTCCGTTTTCGTCCGATCCCTCCATAGGCGGCAGCGGCACCTGACAAGCCCCTCCCCGCTCAGTGAGCAGAGAGGGACCTGTCATCCGCCGGCTCAGCGGAGATCAACGGACAGATCTCCCGCTGAGCCGGCGGACCGAGGCGGGCTCCGTAGAAACGGAGCCCGCCTTGTGTGAAAGGGGCCTAAGGGTGACACCAAGTCCCAATCTTGCCAGTGCTCCCTATGTAGTCTGGGGAGTTCTCGGGCTCCACGTGACTATCTTTTCCCTCATAAACCATAAAACTATATGTATAGCCTGTTGCCATGTCACAGAGCTTATACAACTTGACCCCACATCTGGCACGATTGCTGGGAAGATACTGTTTAAAAGACAAGCGGAGAGAAAACTTAATTAGGGACTCATCAACGCAGACAACTTAATCAGGAGTAGACAAGGCTGCAATCTGTTGGTTGAAGTGGTTTATGAGGGGCCGAATTTTGTGGAGACGATCAAATCCAGGGTTACCCCAAGGATGACAGAGTTCATTGTCGTTAAAGTGCATAAACCGCAAGATCTGTTCATTTCTAGCCCTGGTTTATGGAAGCAGAGAACATGGGCATATGATGAATTGGTCAGTGGACCAATATGACTGCAACTCACTCTTTTTAGCTATGCCCATGAGGAGGAATAGGCCCAGAAAGGTCTTAAATTCAGAAACCGTAATAGGTTTCCAATCTCTGGTAAGGGTCAACTGGGGATTAGCGGAGAAGAATTGAACAGAATACAAATTACTTTCGTCCACAATAGGTCTATAGAGATCTTCCCAGAAAAACAGCAAATAAAAATCAAGTGACGTAAAATCCACCTGAATTCCGGGATGGCCAGTGAATTGGGGAAGTACAGGTGCTGCAGAAGTGGTGGGCTCCTAATTAGGGTTGGCTGATGCAGCGGGAAGGTCATTATGGGCTCGACGAGCCAGTCTTTGTCTTGTTGGTGGCTGTGGGACACTACTTGTGCTAGCCACCGCACCAGCTTGAACTGCACTTATGGGACTCGACACATCACCACGTGATACTGCAATGCTGGTTTGACTACGACCAGGGTGTACTGCTGGTGCTTGTCAGTTCACTAGAAGGATGAGCGCCACTAGTACTGGCTCTCAGCTCCATACGAGAGCCCTGCGGTTCTTGCACGTCAACAACAGAAGAATGGGGTCGGGTACACATGACCTTAGCAGGGACCACTACTCTGTCATCAGAGCTATCTGTCAGGGTGCCACTGCTGTTTACTGGTTCGTATACTAAGCCTGAATCTGCCAGTGAGGCGGCTTCCCCTTCGCTCTCATCTGTCATGCTCAGATGTCATGCTCAGCAAAGTGTAGGCATCTTCACTAGTGTACTTCTGTCTGGACATTTTGGCCTCTAAATTTATAAGTACAACTAGTAGGACTCATAGACAAAAAGCACCTGATTGTCAGAGCCTGCTTCAGTCGCTACCAAAAAAACTGTTAGCATTCGCAGGGATCAGACCTGACTCTGCAAATACTGCAGTTTTGTGTGTTGTGTTTTGTAAGTGACAGTGATCGATTGATACTGGGTGGGCTGGGCTGGGCAGAGGGGCTAAACACAGCTTCTAGCAGGTATCTGGGCTGATCCTGCTAACAGCAAATTTTTGGGAACCCAAAACTACTAGGGATCGCTAGTATAGATCTGATCAGATCAAAGATATTGATTCGTTCCGACACTATACTAGTAAGGGAGGTGTATGGTGCATGCGTGGGTGTTAGCGCTACTGGCACTAAGCTGACATGGCCTGGGATTGACCCTGACCCTAACTGACAGTCAGTGTGCTGCCCTTAGGCTGGCCCCTGAAGGGTATACTGCCTCGTTGGTGATGTGCCTCCTCCTCCTCCTCTCTCCTATCAGGCACCCACGTGGAGTCAGTGACCTCATCATCCCCTCCCTCCTCATCACTGGAGCAAACCTGGCAGTATGCTGCAGCAGGGGGAACATGACTGCCAGATTGCTGTCCTTCTTGGGCACCCCCTATGTCTGGGCTCACGTTTCTGCCTTCCTCTAACTGAGTACCATCATTGGAGCCTTCAAAACGCTGGGCATCCTCCTAGAGCATGTACCCAACACTGTGGTCAAACAGTTCGGGGGACTCCTCAGGAGGACATGGTGGGGCTAGAGAAGGAGTCACTGATGCTATTGAGCCGAGGGAAGAGGCTGCGTTGGCAGCTGCTTTGCTAGAAAAGTACCCTGAGCCTCTGTGAGAGAGGATGAGGAACATGAGGATGGCTTGGTCATCCACTTGACCAAGTCTTCCACATGTTGCGTCTCAACACGGCCAGCTGCTGAAAAAAAGGCCAAGCGTGTCCCACAGCCACGTGCTGATGAGGATGCACCGTGTATCTATGGGGGGCAAGCCAGGACAGCCAGCTTCATTCCGCATATACCCATGCCATGTGTGAGCAATACTGTATTTATTGGCGTATAACACTCACTTTTTCACCATGAAAATCGGGTGCAAATAGCGCGTGCGTGTTATATGCCAATACTTCAATTTCAGCTGCCTCGGAGTCAACGGGGGGGGGGGGGGGGTACGAGTGCCATCAGATTACATACAGTGAGAATCTCCTGTTTACTTGGCGGCCTCTGTAATAGGAAGTCAATAGATGGCAATGGTGAGGCTGCTGCATTGATGGCAATGGTGAGGCTGCTGCATTGATGGAAATGGTGAGGCTGCATTGATGTGGACTAATAAGGCTGCATTGATGGCACTTGTGAGGCTGCAGGTGGGCATTAATCAGGCTGCATTGATTTCAATGGTGAGGCTGCAGATGGGCACTGACCCTTATTTTGCTTCAAAGTTCCTTATTTAAAATTTAAGGTTTTTCCTGAAATTTCTGTCTTAAAATGAATGTGCGTGTTATATGCCTGTGCGTGTTATACGCCGATAAATACGGTATATCATTTAGTGACAACCTTGTTAATTTTCCTGCAACTTATGGCAAAACATAAAATATTCCATGGACTCAACATGTCTCTCAGCAAATTGTATCCACTTGAAGACAAAGCCCTTTCTGACACTTTTTATTTACATGAAAAAACATTTTTTTTGTTGCTAGAAAACTACTTTGAACCCCCAAACATGATATATTTTTTTTAAAGCAAAGGCCCTACAGATTAAAATGATGGGTGTTGCAATTTTTTTTACACAGTATTTGCGCAGCGATTTTTCATACGCAATTTGTTTGGAAAAAAAAACACTTTTTCGAATTTTAATGCACTAAAACACACTCTATTGCCCAAATGTTTTGTGAAGTATAAAAGATGATCTTATGCTGAGTACATAGGTACCAAACATGGCATGCTTTAAAATTGTGCACAACGGTGCAGCGACAAACTACCTACATTTTTAAAAGCCTTTAAAAGCCTTTACAGGTTACTGCTTTAGATGTATGACCTTTAGTCTACTGCTAAAATTACTGCCCTCGATCTGAAGTTTGCGCTGATACCTCACATGCATGGTGCAATTGCTTTTTACATACGACACAAGACCAATGCTTGCGTTCGCCTTTGCACATGAGCACGGGAGGACAGGGGTGCTTTTTTTTATTATTATTTATTTAGCCTTTTTTTATCATTTTTATTGTTATCGCAGGGAATGCAAATATCCCCTGTGATAGCAATAGGTAGTGACAGGTACTCTTTTTTTTTTTTTTTTAAATGGGGTCTATTAGACTCTAGATCTCTTTTCTGACCTCAAAGTATCTGACCACACCAAGATCAGTGTGATAAGATGCTTTCAAAATTTCCCAATGGCTCTGTTTATATTCGGCATAACCGAAGTCATGAAATGCTTGTAGCTTCCGGTTTCTTAGGCATAGAGATGATTGGAGCCATTCTGGTCCCTGAATCCTATTATCTCTATGGTCGGCTGGTGGAACCGCATTCTCATGTTCCCTGGTGGGACAGGAGAGCCAGAGAAAACCATGGAAGGTCCCCCCCACTGCTTGTAAAAGCAGTCTAGCAGCTAATTAGCAGCTAGGTTTGCTTTTACATGAAAGCAGACAGCTGGCTAAAAAGAATGATACCAAGATTATACCTAAACCTGCAGGCATCATTCTGGTATAACCACTTACAGTCCAGCAACATACCAGTACGTCGCTGGTCCTTGTTGGGCATATATTGTAATGTTCTTCTTTTTATGCAGCCTGTGGGCTGAACAAAAAAGAGATTGATCGGTGGGTATGCCCACCATTAGAATACTGCCCTACATCTACCCATGGGCATACAGTTACATGCACCTTTTTTTTTTAACTGTGGTGGTGAAATCACTTCCTACAGTGCTGAAGTCACTGATTTACGTATCGTGAGAGCAAACGCTGTTGCTGTCAAAATAAATAAATTTGTGCTGCAGCTGAATGGCGTACCTGAAAAGCAAACAATGGTAACAATAACATGTTAACTCAATAAAACAAATTTTTATTATTGCAGTCTGTGCCAAAAAAAGAGTAAAAAATATATGCCAAAGCATGGGGGCAATCTGCCTCTAATGTTAGGGGCAAATCGCTCCTCCACCCCTGCCCCCATGCTTTGGCATATATGCTCTTTTTTTAACTGTGATGGTGAAATCACCTCCTCCAGCACTGGAGTCACTCATTTACATATCGTGAGAGCAAACGCTGTTGCTGTCAAGATAAATAAATCAGAGCTGCAGCTGAATGGCGTACCTACAAAGAAAATTATGATTAACAATAAAACACAGTAAACAGTAAAGTATAAAATAATTACATACAAACATAGCAGAACAATAGAGAGAGAACAATAGAGAGAGAAAATGACAACTATTTTTGGCTTTTTTATATTAATTTTATATATATATATATATATATATATATATATATATATATATATATATATATATATATATATATTGTATTTATTGGCGTATAACACCCCAAGTTTAGGAGGGTATTTTAATGAAAAAACTTTTAGGAGGGAAGTTTAAGGAAGAAAAATTACATTTAAATGCCCATCAATGCAGCCTTATCTGTGTCAATCTGCAGCCTTCCCCAGTGTCTTGCAGCCCTGTGTCATTATTGCTGCCTTCCCTGTGTCATTGCAGCCTGTGTCATTGCAGCCTTCCCAGTGTCTTTGCAGCCTTTGTCATTATTGCAGCCTTCCCTGTGTGATTGCAGCCTGTGTCATTATTGCAGCCTTCCCTGTGTCATTACAGCCTGTGTCATTGCAACCTACCTTGTGTCTTTGCAGCCTTGTGTCTTTTAAAATTGGCGCCGATCGAGATACACAAAGCCGAGTGTACTTCGGCTAGACTCTGCTCACAGTCAGGGGCGGGACTGCGAGAGGAGCCGATTCCAGCCTAAGTACACTCGGCTTTGTGTATGTCGGCGGCACTCGCTTCTATCCTCTCCCAATCAGTGGAGATGGGCGGGACTGCAAGAGGAGCTGAGTCCAGCCGAAGTTCAGGTCTCTAAAATGTGATGGCATCTCTGGAGACCCTAGGACTGTTCAGTGTACCCTATGCTAATACTCCATTGGTGTGTGGTTGTGTTGGAAACATTCACCGATGCAGAGACCAGGTTGGCCAGGACAGGAGGGACAATAAAAGCGGGTGTCACGCCTGTATCCGCGTTTCCTACAGACACAACATCTTCGTTGGGTAGGGGTACCAGAGAGGACATACGGAAAATGCCTCTCATGCAGCCAGATCACTGCATTTGCATTGGGAAGTTGGGGAAACAGAAGGGCTGTGATGACCTCTTCCTGGAATTTAAGGAACGATCCAGTTTGTCCTGATGCTTTGTATAGCACATAAGCGTTCAGCAGAGCCAATTGAAATAGGTATACAGACACTTTTTTGTACCAGCATCTGGCTCTACGGGCAATTAAGTACGGTGCCATCAACTGGTCGATGAAGTCCACCCCTCCCATATTAAGGTTGTATTCGTGGACACAGAGGGGCTTCACAACAACATCAGTCACCATTGGAATTTCGTCTGTCGTATCTGCGTGAAGGGAGGACAGAACGAAAACATTCCGATTATCCCTCCACTTCACTGAGAGCAAATTATTAAATCTCAAGCAGTCTTTCTCCCCCTGTCTAAGTTGGGAAACTACAAGCCGTTGGGGGAAGCCCCTGCAATTAGATCGCACAGTGCCACATGCACCAATTCCACAAACAAAAAGGTGACTAAAAGTGGCGCTTGTGTAATATTTATCCACGTACAAGTGGTACACCTTTCAGAATAAGGGTGACACCAAGTCCCAATCTTGCCAGCGCTCCCTATGTAGTCTGGGGAGTTCTCGGGCTCCACGTGACTATCTTTTCCCTTGTAAACCATAAAACTATATGTATAGCCTGTTGTCCTGTCACAGAGCTTATACAACTTGACCCCACATCTGGCATGCTTGCTGGGAAGATACTGTTTAAAAAGACAAGTGGCCAGAAAACTTAATTAGGGACTCATCAACGCAGACAACTTAATCGGGAGTAGACAAGGCTGCAATCTGTTGGTTGAAGTGGTTTACGAGGGGCTGAATTTTGTGGAGACGATCAAATCCAGGGTTACCCCAAGGATGACAGAGTTCATTGTCATTAAAGTGCATAAACCGCAAGATCTGTTCATATCTAGCCCTGGTCATGGAAGCAGAAAACATGGGCGTATGATGAATTGGGTCAGTGGACAATATGACTGCAACTCACTCTTTTTAGTTATGCCCATGAGGAAGGATAGGCCCAGAAAGGTCTTAAATTCAGAAACCGTAATAGGTTTCCAATCTCTGGTAAGGGTCAACTGGGGATTAGCGGTGAAGAATTGACCAGAATACAAATTGCTTTCATCCACAATAGATCTATAGAGATCTTCGCTCAAAAACAGCAAATAAAAATCAAGTGACATAAAATCCACCTGAATTCCGGGATGGCCAGTGAATTGGGGAAGTACGGGTGCTGCAGAAGTGGTGAGCTCCTAATTAGGATTGGCAGATGCAGCGGGAAGGGCATTATGGGCTCAACAAGCCAGTCTTTGTCTTGTTGGTGGCTGTGGGACACTACTTGTGCTAGCCACTGCACCAGCTTGAACTGCACTTATGGGACTCGCCACATCACCACGTGATACTGTAATGCTGGTTTGACTACGACCAGGGTGTACTGCTGGTGCTTGTCACTTCACTAGAAGGATGAGCGGCACTAGTACTGGCTCTCTGCTCCACATGAGAGCCCTGCGGTTCTTGCACCTCAACAACAGAAGAATGGGGTCGGGTACACCTGACCTTAGCAGGGACCACTACTCTGTCATCAAAGCTATCTGTCAGGGTGCCGCTGCTGTTTGCTGGTTCGTATACTAAGCCTGAATCTGCCAGTGAGGCGGCTTCCCCTTCGCTCTCATCTGTCATGCTCAGCAACGTGTAGGCATCTTCACTAGTGTACTTCTGTCTGTACATTTTGGCCTCTAAATTTATAAGTACAACTAGTAGGACTCACAGACAAAAAGAGCACCTGATTGTCAGAGCCTGCTTCAGTCGCTACCAAAAAAACTGTTAGCATTCGCAGGGATCAGACCTGACTCTGCAAACACTGCAGTTATGTGTGTTGTGTTTAGTAAGTGACAGTGATTGATTGATACTACACTTGGGTGGGCTGGGCTGGGCAGAGGGGCTAAATGCAGCTTCTAGCAGGTATCTGGGCTGATCCTGCTAACGGCACATTTTTGGGAACCCAAAACTACTAGGGATCGCTAGTATAGATCTGATCAGATCAAAGATATTGATCCGTTCAGACACTATATTAGTAAGGGAGGTGTATGGTGCATGCGTGGGTGTTAGCGCTACTGGCACTAAGCTGACACTGCCTGGGATTGACCCTGACCCTAACTGACACTAAAACCTGATGTCACCCGCTGGGCGATCAAGGGGTTAAACCCTTATTAGGTAATATATGGCGGGTGCCCTGACGCTATAAAAAAAATAACTACCTAACCAGCATCACCTTTGACACTAATACGGTGATCACTGGTGACAGGGGGTGAAATGGTTAACTGGGGGCGATCAAGGGGTTAAAACCTCTGTTCTGTAATATATGGGGGGTACCCTGGTGCTATAAACGACTGATGGTGAAACTAACCAACTAACTAGCTAACTAGCGTTAACCGTGACACTAATACAGTGATTTGAAAAGAGATCTGTACACTATATTGGTGACACTGTGACAGGGGGTGAAAGGGTTAACTAGGGTGCGATCAAGGGATTAAACCTTTATTAGGGGGGTTTAGGGGGGTACCCTAGACCTACCTGGGCCTACTACTAGCTGCCCTAACGCTGATTAGTGTCACAAATGACACCAGCCCAGTGATCAGTGAAAACTTTGAAAACTGAACTTGGTGACACTGTGACAGGGAGTGAAGGGGTTAACTGGGGGGGGGGCGATCGGGGGTGAAATGTGTGCCTATGTGTACTGTGTTACTGTAGTCTAGTGTAGTCGTTAGTGTAGCATACTCGCACAAATGCTTAGTATTGGCACCAATGGCGGTATTGGTAACAGTGCAACCCCATTAAAACCCACTCTATTTCTACTAATACCTACTTTATAGGGTGTTAGAAAGGTGGCAGTGGGGTGCCAGGTGTGGTAAGGATGACAGGAGGTAGGGTGTTAGAAAGGTGGCAGTGGGGTGCCATGTGGGATGGACATCATAGCTGATTGCTGCATGTCTTATATAGAATAGTGCAGTAGCAGTTTTCAGTGGTGTTATCTTGTTTATGGTAAACACTGCCTCTTCACATCCACTATAGCCTGTGTCCTCATGCTTTGATAGGAAGCAGACAAGAGGACACACAGTCAACCCATAGATGAGCATTGATAGGTGGCACTGATGGGCGAGGATAGCCCCCATAGCAAAAAAAGTTGGTTGAATACCTGCCACTGAGATGTAGTACAAGCCTACAAAAGGAGGCAGACTCCACTAGAAACATCTGTCTGGACAAGGATGTAATTGAAAACAGGAGTTTGGGGTTAGAAAAGTTACAGTCACTGTGAATCCTACACCTGGTCCTACTCTGCATTGCCCTGTGCTGACCTTCTTCCTTGCTTGATGTGTTGCAAACTAGGCCTCTCAAACTTCTTGTCAGACTTTCATCACCATTGTTTGAGACTGCAGATTTTGCAGTGGATACAGATGGAGATTCATGTTGAGTGAAGGACGAGGTGGAAAGGGAGGAGTGATAAGGAGGCAGGCCCTTTGCTGCTGACCAGTATCATTCATTCATGTAGACATGTGCAATTCGTTTCTTTGCAAATTCATTTTTTGACTAAATTCGACAAATTTGTTAATTCTGAAATATTTGAATCAACAAAAACTCATTAAACAAATTTTTCAAAAATGAAAATTCAGAAATTCGAAAATCCAAAAATGAGAATGAAAATCTGAAAATTCAAAAGAATGAAAATCCGAAAATATGAACAAAAATCCAAAAATTCGAAAACCCGAAAATCTGAAATAAACTAACTAATAATAATAATAACTATTACGAACTATTAAATTATAGGTATCAGAATTTCCTTTCAAATTTGTCTGTCAGTGAACGTAAGTAACAAAAACGAATTTATCCGAAATAACGAATGCCGCATCTAAACAAATAGCATGTAACAAAGTAATAATAAATAATAATATAATAACAAGTATAATAAAAACTTATATTATTATTATTATTATTTATTATTACTAATTTGTTACGTTCCATTCGTTATTTCGGATAATTCGTAGCTTTGGATAAATTTGTATTCATTTTGTTCACTAACAGACAAATTTGAAAGGAAATTTCAATACCTATAATTTAATCGTTAGTTATTATCAGTTAGTTATTTCAGATTTTCTCATTTTCGAATTTTCAAATTTCGGAATTTTGAATTTTGGATTTTTCCGAGTTGTCAAAATAATGAATGGAACATAATGAATTCAAATTTTTCAGAAATTATGAATTTATTCGAAATAACAAATTTTGATCATAATGAATGACCCAAAAAAAAAAAAAAAAACCGAATGCAAAGAAAATAAAAACAAACAAATTTTTTGACAGTGCACATTTTTATTCTAGGGATGAGCCGAACACCCCCCGGTTCGGTTCGCACCAGAACCTGCGAACGGACTGAAAATTTGCACGAACATTAGAACCCCATTGAAGTCTATGGGACTCGAACGTTCAAAATCAAAAGCGCTAATTTTAAAGGCTAATTTGCATGGTATTGTCCTAACCACTTCAGCCCCGAAAGGATTTACCCCCTTCCTGACCAGAGCACTTTTTACAATTTGGCACTGCGCCGCTTTAACTGCTAATTGCGCGGTCATGCAATGCTGTACCCAAATGAAATTTGCGTCCTTTTTTTCCCACAAATAGAGCTTTCGTTTTATGGTATTTGATCACCTCTGCGGTTTTTATTTTTTGCGCTATAAATGGAAAAAGACCGAAAATTTTGAAAAAAAATGACATTTTCTACTTTTTGTTATAAAAAAAATCCAATAAACTCAATTTTAGTCATACGTTTAGGCCAAAATGTATTTGGCCACATGTCTTTGGTAAAAAAAATGTCAATAAGCATATATTTATTGGTTTGCGCAAAAGTTATAGCGTCTACAAACTAGGGTACATTTTCTGGAATTTACACAGCTTTTAGTTTATGACTGCCTATGTCATTTCTTGAGGTGCTAAAATGGCAGGGCAGTACAAAACCCCCCCAAATTACCTCATTTTGGAAAGTAAACACCCCAAGGAAATTGCTGAGAGGCATGTTGAGCCCATTGAATATTTATTTTTTTGTCCCAAGTGATTGAATAATGACAAAAAAATAAATAAATACATTTACAAAAAGTTGTCACTAAATGATATATTGCTCACACAGGCCATGGGCATATGTGGAATTGCACCCCAAAATACATTCAGCTGCTTCTCCTGAGTACTGGGATACCACATGTGTGGGACTTTTTGGGAGCCTAGATGCATACGGGGCCCCGAAAACCAATCACTGCCTTCAGGATTTGTAAGGGCGTAAATTTTTGATTTCACTCATGACTACCTATCATAGTTTTAAAGGCCATAAAATGCCCAGATGGCACAAACCCCCCCAAATGACCCCATTTTGGAAAGTAGACACCCCAAGCTATTTGCTGAGAGGCATGTTGAGTCCATGGAATATTTTATATTTTAAAACAAGTTGCGGGAAAGTGACAATTTTTTTTTGCACAAAGTTGTCACTAAATGATATATTGCTCAAACATGCCATGGGCATATGTGGAATTACACCCCAAAATACATTCTGCTGCTTCTCCTGAGTACTGGAATACCACATGTGTGGGACTTTTTGGGAACATAGCCGCGTATTGGGCCCCGAAACCAAGCACCACCTTCAGGATTTCTAAGGGCGTAAATTTTTGATTTCACTGCTCACTATCTATCACAGTTTTGAAGGCCATAAAATGCCAAGATAGCACAACCCCCCCCAAATGACCCCATTTTGGAAAGTAGACACCCCCAAGCTATTTGCTGAGAGGCATGGTGAGTATTTTGCAGCTCTCATTTGTTTTTGAAAATGAAGAAAGACAAGAAAAAAATTTTTTTTTCTTTTTTCATTTTTTAAAACTTTGTGACAAAAAGTGAGGTCTGCAAAATACTCGCTATACCTCTCAGCAAATAGCTTGGGGTGTCTACTTTCCAAAATAGGGTCATTTGGGGGGGGGGGTTGTGCCACCTGGGCATTCCATGGCCTCCAAAACTGTGATAGGCAGTGAAGAGTGAAATCAAAAATTTACGCCCTTAGAAAGCCTGAAGGCGGTGCTTGGTTTTCGGGGTCCCGTACGCGGCTAGGCTTCCAAAAAGGCTCACACATGTGGTATCCCCGTACTCAGGAGAAGCAACAGAATGTATTTTGGGGTGTAATTTCACATATTCCCATGGCATGTTTGAGCAATATATCATTTAGTGACAACTTTGTTCAAAAAAAAATGTGTCTTTTTCCCGCAACTTATGTCACAATATAAAATATTCCATGGACTCGACATGCCTCTCAGCAAATAGCTTGGGGTGTCTACTTTCCAAAATGGAGTCATTTGGGGGGTTTTGAACTGTCCTGGCATTTATTGCACAACATTTAGAAGATTGTGTCACACATCACCCACTCTTCTAACCACTTGAAGACAAAGCCCTTTCTGACACTTTTTTTTTTACATGAAAAAAATATTTTTTTTGCAAGAAAATTACTTTGAACCCCCAAACATTACATATTTTTATAAAGCAAATGCCCTACAGATTAAAATGGTGGGTGTTTCATTTTTTTTTTCACACAGTATTTGCCCAGCGATTTTTCAAACGCATTTTTGGGGGAAAAAACACACTTTTTTAAATTTTAATGCACAAAAACACACTAAATTGCCAAAATGTTTGATGAAATAAAAAAGATGATCTTAGGCCGAGTACATGGATACCAAACATGACATGCTTTAAAATTGCGCACAAACGTGCAGTGGCGACAAACTAAATACATTTTTAAAAGCCTTTAAAAGCCTTTACAGGTTACCACTTTAGATTTACAGCGGAGGTCTACTGCTAAAATTACTGCCCTCGATCTGTCCTTCGCGGTGATACCTCACATGCATGGTGCAATTGCTGTTTACATTTGACGCCAGACCGACGCTTGCGTTCGTTTTTCTTTACTATTTTTTTGCTTTTTTATCTTATTTTTAAACTGTTCCTTTCATTTTTTATTTTTTTTTTAATCATTTTTATTGTTATCTCAGGGAATGTAAATATCCCCTATGATAGCAATAGGTAGCGACAGGTACTCTTTTTTGAAAAAAACTGGGGTCTATTAGACCCTAGATCTCTCCTCTGCCCTCAAAGCATCTGACCACACCAAGATCGGTGTGATAAAATGCTTTCCCAATTTCCCAAAGGCGCTGTTTACATCTGGCGAAATCTAAGTCATGAAATGCTTGTAGCTTCTGGTTTCTTAGGCCATAGAGATGTTTGGAGCCACTCTGGTCTCTGATCAGCTCTATGGTCAGCTGGCTGAATCACCGGCTGCATTCTCAGGTTCCCTGTTGGGACAGGAGAGCCAGAGAAAAACATGGAAGACGGTGGGGGGGATCCCCTCCCACTGCTTGTCAAAACAGTCTAGAGGCTATTTAGCCGCTAGGATTGCTCTTACATGAAAGCCGACCCCTGGCTGAAAAGAATGATACCAAGATGATACCTAAACCTGCAGGCATTATTCTGGTATAACCAATCAAAGTCCAGCAACATACCAGTACGTTGCTGGTCCTTGTTGGGCATATATTGTAAACTTTTTTGTCATGCAGCCTGTGGGCTGTTGGCATACGTGCACCGTATATATATATATATATATATATATATATATATATATATATATATATATATATATATATATATATATATATATATGTATATATGCCGAAGCATGGGGGCATCCTCCCGCAAAAGTTAGGAGCAAATCGCTCCTCCGCCCTCTGCTGCCCCCACGCTTCGGCATATATGCTGAAGTATGTAACTGTGGTGGTGAAATTTACCTCCGACAGCGCTGGAGTCACGGCTTTATATATCGTGGGAGCAAACGATGTTGCTGTCAAGATAAATAAATCCACGCTGCAACTGAATGGTATACCGGCTAAGCAAATGATGGTTAACAATAAAACAAAGTAACATTACAGTATAACAGTAAGACTTACCATACCTGCAAAGCAAATACAAAAAAAACATAGTATAAAATAAAACATTTAACGCAACCTGTGCCTAAAATATATATATGCCGAAGCATGGGGGCATCCTCCCACAAAAGGCAGGAGCAAATCGCTCCTCCACCCACTGCTGCCCCCACGCTTCGGCATATATGCTGAAGTATGTAACTGTGGTGGTGAAATCACCTCCAACAGCGCTGGAGTCACGGCTTTATATATCGTGGGAGCAAAAGCTGTTGCTGTCAAGATAAATAAATCCGCTCTGCAGCTGAATGGCGTATCTGAAAACAAAAAAAATGGTTACCAATAAAACACAGTAAAGTATAAAAAAAATTGCATATCTGAAAAGCAAACATGGTAAAACATAATAACAATAAAACATTGCAGAATAGAATACAGTAAAAAAGAGCAGAACAATAGAGAGAGAATAGAGAGAGAACAATAAAACGACAACTATTTTTGTTTTTTTTATTTTAGATTTTTTTTGTGTTTTTTTTTATTTTTTATTTTTTACACTTTTTTTAGTAACTTTAACTTTTGTAACTGGTACCAGGTTTGGGTCTCTCAAAATGCGATGGCATCTTGGGAGACCCTGTGAAAGTGTGTCCTAGTCTGTGCAGTGCTGTACCCTACGCTAATACTCAACTAGTGTATGGTAGCGTTCAAAACATTCACCAATGCATTGACCAGGATTGTCAGGACAGGAGGGACACAGTACACTAACTGGAAATACGTTAAGAGCCTACACAAGCACCTGGCTTCAGGTAGCTATGCTGTTGGTGCAACTGTGCAGGTTACACAGTACAGTAACTGGAAATACGTCAAGAGAATACACAAGCACCTTGCTTCGGGTAGCTATACTGTAGGTGCAACTGTGCAGGGTACACAGTACAGTAACTGGAAATACGTCAAGAGCCTACACAAGCACCTGGCTTCAGGTAGCTATACTGTAGGTGCAACTGTGCAGGGTACACTGTACAGTAACTGGAAATACGTCAAGCGCCTACACAAGCACCTGGCTTCAGGTAACTATACTGTAGGTGCAAATGTGCAGGGTACACAATAGGCTACCCCTCTGTAAGCTTCCTCTGGATGACGTCCATCATCTCTAAATTTGTGCTTCTATTTCACTTTCCTTCTCTACAGTCTTGAGCATCCAGGTATGGTTTACTAGCTTATCATCCCCATCTCATGTCAGTAAGCTGTAGAAAATTCACTGGCAATTGCTTCTCTCTTTCTCTTGTCCCTGCCCCCTATGCTCCTGGTGATCCCTTCCTAAACAAATGATAAAATAATTCCAGTGCACCCTCCTGCAGAAAGTGACTAATAGTGTGCTGAAATAATGCAACAGGCTCCTCAATGTCAGTTTTCAGGGCATTGAGAATGTGGTGTTTTGGAGCAATTTACAATCATGTGATTTGGTGTAGTAAACTGGACTGCAATAGCATGCTAATAACAAGTCCAGTTAAGCCTGCATCAGCAGCAAGTTCACACTGCTAGAAAAATTGTGATTGGAAGCTATCTATAGGTTGTAAAAGCAGAGAAGGGTGCCCCAGGGATTTTATGGGCAAGGGATATGTTCAGATACAGAAGTATGAAGCGTATATAAAAAAGTACCAGATTTATCGGTAGGCAAAAATAAAGTTTACATACAACAATGTTAAAACCAAAGAACGATAGTCATATTACAATAATATACGGCTGAATTCTGAATCATGGAGCTGGTCTCATAGTAGGAGGCCGATCAATTATGCATGGATTCAGAAATTTCAACATGTTTCGGAAATAGTTAAACGCCTTCTTCAGGGGCTGATTTAATACAAGCTGTATTGTCTAGTAACACAACAGCAAAAATAGAAATTGTCAGATCAAAAGTCAATTACATATAGGTGTGTAGCATATATTGTATTATTAGCAAAAAATGATTGCAAGCAACAGTCTTGGAAACAGCATAAGGGACAGAAGGGACAGGCAAATATGAATCCAAAGATACTTACAAAGTGACCATCATTAGCACAATACAGTACACATCAGAATCCGCTTGGATCAGGGTCTGTATCTTAAGGGGCAACCATCACATGGATCAGTCACATGGAAGGGCACTCCGTAGTGAATGGACAAAGCAGGGGCAAGTTATTCACCAAAAGAAGTAGTTACAGGAGAAAAGGTAAGGAGAAGCGGGAAAGCCTCTCTGCCGAAGGGGGGCCCACTGTCTGTCCACGAGAATCATGGTAGAGCTACAGTGGAACCCCTAAGCACAAGAAAATATGTTGTATGAGTGTAATGTTTGAGTCAGAAAAACTAGTTTCTGCAAATGGAGGATATAGATTGTGCAAGGACTAATGCATATAGAGTAAGTAAATTAAAGTAATGTGGGGTAGAGAGCATGCTAGAAGGCTTGATGATATCATCCAAATAGATGAGCTAAATATCATGATAGGCCATCTGTGGGTGGCTTATCTTGATATTTAATGTAGCAGCGCTATAAAAATAAAAACAAATAAAACAACACAAAAAATATACTAATCCAAACAGTGAATATTTGTGAACTACAACACACAGCAACATGTGTAAAAATATGAAAATTGATAAGCAGTCCATAAAAAACACATCAGTGTAGATTCTTGTGTTATACACATCTCAAAGACAGTGCACCTCCACCACATAGAATGCACGCTTACCAAAAGGCAAGCTTTAGTGAGCCTGCGGCTAAAATACCAGGCCAGGGCCTCTATCCGGGGGGATGTTGAATGTCCACAGGAAGGGCAACTGGAACTATGCACCAAATGACCGGGAAGACTCAAGCGTCAAACCACCAGGGGGATGGTTCAGGCGTTACCTAGGCGATGACCGCCGGGCACCCACGATCGCTCATAACAGAGCGAGAAACGGGATCTGTGTGTGTAAACACACAAATCCCTGTTCTCTCAAGGGAGAGGAGACAGATCGTGTGTTCCTTCTAAGTAGGGACACCGATCGGTTTTCTCCCCTAGTCAGTCCCATACCCCCACAGTTAGAACACACCTAGGGAACACAGTTAACCCCTTGATCGCCCCCTAGTGTCCAATCTGTCCGCTGCAATGTTGCAGTCATGCAATAAATCGCAGATCACTGCCATTACTAGTAAAAAACATCGAATGACCGCGCAATTGTAAGTTTAAGTGACGCAGTGCCGTATCGCAAAAAATGGCCTGGTCAGTAAGGGGGTAAATTCTTATGGGGCTGAAGTGATTAATGTTCTCCCTTAGCTGATCAAACCAGACCAGACTGGATTCACCAAGGGCAGACAGGCTTCTGATGCTACTAGATGCCTTATAAATCTTCTCCACCATGCTGAGTCCCATCGTAGTAAGAAGTCACTTGATCCAGTCCATTGGGGTTATATGCTTAATGTCTAGTCTAAGTTTGACTTTCAAGGGCCTATTCTGTCGGCCATCCTAGCCCTGTACTCATGTCCTTCTGCTCAGGTCTACACTTCCCCCTTCTGTCCAGACCCTTTGAAATCACAAATGGCATGCGCCAAGGTTGCCCTCTATCCCCCTCAATATTTCATTTACTAATTGAACCACTTTGTGAAGCCATTCACTCACATCCCTAGATTTCAGGATTTAGTATTGGCCACTCTGTCCACACTATCAATCTTTTTCTCACAAACCCCTCCACCTCCCTGCTCCTGTCTCAATTTAGCAACATATCTTACTACATGGTAAATTTCTCTAAGTCATTATTTTAGGCTTGGGTACTCCTGAATGAACTAAACAATCATTACAATCATTGCTCCCATACACTTGGAACTCCTACGGTGTCCCATACTTGGGTATCACCCTTACCCCGGACACAACTCAACTTGTCAAAATCAGAATGGAGTCTCTATCCAAGAAAGTGGCCCAGGAACTCTCTCACCTGGGCAAATATGAGATGTCCTAGTCGGACCACCTAGCCAGCCTCCTTCAAAATGCTTATTCTCTCTCAAATCCTTTATATCTTTAGAACACCTACCCTTCCCCTACCTTCTAAATACATCCAGACTTTAAATTCTCTACTTAAACAATTTATATGGCAAAGTAAGAGGGTGAGATGCAGAAGAGCAGGTAGTATGGGACTAGTTGACATCAGGGACCATTATTTGGCCACCTGTCTGTACCAACTCAAACACTAGTTTGTGCCTTCAAACCCCTTATCAGTGGACAGTTACGAGTGCATCCTGTCCCCTGCCCCTGACCTTCGTACTCTTCCAAATAGACTTATGAAAACCTTTTAGGTTAAAAGATCTCCCCCCCAGTACAAGATTCTCTCCTAACTTGGAGGGAACTGAATAGCTTCTCCCAGTCACAGCTTTTTGACACACCAATCCACATCCTTATTTCCACGATCACTACACTTACCACACATGAACATGATACCACACATGAACATGAAAACATGAAACATCCAGGAGATGCCACCTGAATAAAGCAAATAGAAAAATATTGAGGGAGATTTACTAAAACTTGAGCACTCGGAATCTGGTGAAGCTATGCATAGTAAGCAATCACTTGGAATTTTAAATAACACATACTTGAAGTCTAGTGCTGTCTTGCTACTACTCAAAGTCTCTTTTTTCTCTTTGTGCCACCATGTTGTATTTGGAAGTTGGTTAGCAATTTCCAGTCACTTGAGACCAAAGGTGTTGCAACAGGTGCAGATGGAGAGGTGGGAAGGGAGGAGGAAGAAGGAGGATTGCTACAATGTAAATTAGTGAGTGTACAGCTTGTATAACAGTGTAAATTTGGTGTTCCCTCAAAATAACTCAACACACAGCCATTAATGTCTAAACCGCTGGCAACAAAAGTGAGTACATCTCTAAGTGAAAATGACCAAATTGAGTCCAAAGTAACAATATTTTGTGTGGCCACCATTATTTTCCAGCACTGTCTTAACCCTCTTGGGCATGGAGTTCACCAGAGCTTCACAGGTTGCCACTGGAGTCCTCTTCCACTCCTCCATGACCACATCACGGAGTTGGTGGATGTTAGAGATCTTGCGCTCCTCCACCTTCCTTTTGAGGATGCCCCACAGATTCTCAATAGGGTTTAGGTCTGGAGACATGCTTGGCCAGTCCATCACCTTTACCCTCAGCTTCTTTAGCAAGGCAGTGGTCATCTTGAAGGAGGGTTTGGGGTTGTTTTTATGTTGGAATACTGCCCTGCGGCCCAGTCTCTGAAGGGAGGGGATCATGCTCTGCTTCAGTATGTCACAGTACAATTTGGCATTCATGCTTCCCTCGATGAACTGTAGCTCCCCAGTGTTGGCAGCACTCATGCAACCCCAGACCATGACATTCCCACCAACATGCTTGACTGTAGGCAAGACATACTTGTCTTTGTATTTCTCACCTGGTTGACGCCACACATGCTTGACACCATCTGAACTAAATACGTCTATCTTGGTCTCATCAGACCACAGGCCATGGTTCCAGTAATCCATGTCCTTAGTCTGCTTGTCTTCAGCAAACTGTTTGTGAGCTTTCTTGTGCATCATCTTTAGAAGGGGATTCCTTCTGGGATGACAGCCATGCAGACCAATTTGATGCAGTGTCCGGCGTATAGTCCGAGCACTGACAGGCGGAACCCCCCACCCCTTCAACCTCTGCAGCAATGCAGGCAGCACTCATATGTCTATTTCCCAAAGACAACCTCTGGATATGATGCTGAGCACATGCACTCTTCTTTGGTCGACCATGGCGATGCCTGTTCTGAGTGGAACCTGTGAGGTTAAATCACTGTATGGTCTTGGCCACCGTGCTGCAGCTCAGTTTCAGGGTCTTGGCAAACTTCTTATAGCCTAGGCCATCTTTTTGTAGAACAACAATTCTTTTTTTCAGATCTTCAGAGAGTTCTTTGCCATGAGGTGCCATGCTGAACTTCCAGTGACCAGTATGAGAGAGTGAGAGGGATAACACCAAATTTAACCCACCTGCTCCCCATTCACACCTGAGACTTTGTAACACTAATGAGTCACATGACACAGGGGAGGGAAATGGCTAATTGGGCCCAATGTGGACATTTTCACTGTTGGGTGCTATGGTTGAACCAACACTATGAAGCAATCCATACTTAGTTTACAGCAGAGGCATTTTTACTTGCACTCTCGCTCTTCAGCTCACCTTCTACTGTGCCAGCAGTGACTTGGCGGCCTTCCATTCTTCTAATTATTCATGTAAACGCAAAACATGCTCTCCAGAAGAGTGAAACATAGGGAGTTATAGCTATGAATACTTCAGTGCTTCTCTTGTGAACTTTAAGGATAAATGGATCCACAATACTTTCAGTTACAGAGAGCAGTGAGAACTTGTTTTTACTGTCTAATATAAATATAGAAATTCTTAAAAGTAGTCAGTTTCACTTTAAGGGTCTCAGTATTTGTTTCTATATAAATCAATGTTGTGAAATTGTTGATTATGCTATTTATTTTAATGTAATTGTACTTGCATCACTTTAGGAAGACCTAAGACCTAAGTCACAACCTAAAAATATGAACAGGTCAGTTCACCAAAAACTGATAATTCAATTCTGGTAGTTGATGAAAAGCTAAACCACTTGAACATTTCTTATATCTTTGAAGGACTCTTATCTGGGATAGGAATTGTTGTTAAACCTGGTTACACTAATGAGGATTCTGTAAACCTGGATTGATGTGGAATAACTGAAGGCAGCAAATCATGAAAGAGCTAATGCTGTCTTGACTACAGTATATAGCAACTCTGCTAAAGTCAGAAATCCACTGAATTTACCTTAATCTGAAATCTATAATCTGTAATCAACTTCAGCTCGATTTTAGTCTTTCCAATGTGGGTTTGGTGGATGATCTTCCTGATTAGAGATGAGCTTGGGTTTCAACCAAACATAACTCTAGATGAACATAAAAAATTATGTTTTTTTTAATTAAAATGCCATGTTTCTTCATCCATCATATGGCACTCTGTTGTACTGAAAATAACAGCTGGACTACATAGCACCTAGTAATGTGTTCTGTAATAAAGTCACGTGGAGTAAACATGCAGCCCAGAAAATCCCACTTTTGAGTAGAGGGGCACATTGTTTTGAGATAGTGTATGGCACAGTAGTTCCTGAGTACTCATGCTGTTATTTGTAACATAGCACTTCACTTTAAATTGAAGTGAGCTTGGCAACTTTGTAGTAGTGATTTGTAGCAACTACAAATCTTTCTGTCTGTTTTTTTTTTCTAGTGATTCATAGCTTGCTTCAGAGTTACTGCTAGCTGACTTCCGTGCCTATCTATGCAGCTACACATTACTGATGTGCAATGCATATCAGCTGCTGCACTGGATAACATGAACAGCAGCTAAAGCTGGAGATTCTGTAGCTAGCTCCAAATGCATGGAAAAAGTCAATTATTCAGTCATTTTGCTGCCAAGTTTCAGCAACACAGATCTTTCATTGATTTTAATTGGGTTTGTATTGATTTAGTGGGTACAAAAGTATACATTTATTCTTACCCATTATAAGTGAAGTATCAGGCAACACTTTGTGTTTTTATAATGTAGCTGAAAATTCAGTTCAGAAACCAAGTATTTTCATGCATGAAGGTAATCATTAAAAAAAAAATACAATTTAAATTAGTACACTATTAACCACTTCAGGCCCGGAAGGTTTTACTCACTTTCTGACCAGGCCAGACCACATAAATGCAATATATTACCCAATGTTTGCTAAAATATAAAATATGAGGAAGTACCAAGTAAATAGATAGCCAACATTTCAAGCCTTGAAATTTTTTGCACCCATAAAATGGTGGCAAACTTAAGTAACCTAAACTTTTCATATGTGGTTCTTTAACCACTTCAGCCCCGGAAGGTTTTACCCACTTCCTGACCAGGCCATTTTTTCTGATACGGCACTGCGTCACTTTAACTGACAATTGCGCGGTCATGCAATACTATACCCAAATAAAATTGATGTCGTTTTTTTCCCCTCAAATAGACCTTTCTTTTGGTAGTATTTGATCACCTTTGCGGTTTTTATTTTTTGCGCTATAAACACAAAAAGACAGACAATTTTGAAACAAAAAAACAATATTTTTTATTACTTTCTACTAATTTTTTTCTACTTTCTACTAATACATATTAAAAAAATTTGTTTAGGACAATATGTATTCTGCTACATAGTTTTGGTAAAAAAAATCCCAATATGCTTATATTGATTGGTTTGAGCAAAAGTTATAGCGTCTACAATTTATGGGATAGATTTAGGGACTTTTATTGCATTTTTATTTTTTTACTGGTAATGGCGGCAATCTGCATTTTTTAGTGGGACTGTGACATTGCAGCAGACAAATCTGACACTAAGTGACACTTTTTGGGAATCAGTGACATCAATACAGTGATCAGTGCTAAATGAAATGCACTGATCCCTGTATACATGACACTGGCAGGGAAGAGGTTAACACAAGGGGGCAATCAAGGGGTTAAATGTGTTCCCTGTGATGTGTTTCTAACTGTGGGGGGGGGGTGGATTCACTGGAAGAAATGAGAGATTGTGATTCAGCTTAGCTGAAACACGATCTCTCACTTTTCCTCCCCAACATATCAGCGGTGGGCTTTATTTACATCGGCACACCACTGCTCTGACTCTCCTGTGAATGATCAGTTTGTCACGGCGGCCATCGTGGCCGCTGGACCCACTGATTGGCTCCCACTGTGTCCAATCACAGAGGGAGCGGCGCGCCGGCGGCATGCGCACACCCCCTAATCCACGTGCACGAAATCACGTACAGGTATGTGATTTTGTGCACCCAGCCCGCCCTGCCGCAGTAAATGTACGTGGGGTGGTCCAGAAGCGGTTAAACAAATACAATGAAGTTGGTATTTTAAAAATGTCCATAGTATGCTCTGACTTTTTTCAAAACCTAAAGAAATTTCAGTCCTTTTATGGAAAATGTCCAAGAGCTAAGAGATCAAAATTTTATGTAATAAATATATTAATAACAAATGTACAATGTCACATCAATTATTCACTTTGTCAAAAATTAAAGATTTTGACTGTGCTGAAATGAAAAAAACTAAACTATAGTGAAAATATGTTTGATGTAAATGGTAGTGTAAAATGTTAAATCATGGATTTCAAGTAAGGATATTAAGTAAAGTAAGCAATAACATTATTTCATGTAAAGCCATTCTGGTTCTCCATATGTTTGGTATGAACTAACAAAATGCACAAAAAAATGTTCTTTTTCATTTTCTGTATAGTTTATTTGAATTAATTTTTAACTGATGCTTTCCATTTTGCTCATGAGATGTGCAGTAAGAGTGTTCAATATCTCCTTTAAGAGACATTACACGAAAGACTAACTAGCCTTACTTTTGTTCATAAAAAGTAATTACAGCTTCAAGCTAATGTTCAGTGTAATGAACCCTGCTTTTCACAACACATCTTTCCTGAGAAAATTACACCTTCATAACATACTTTGCTGGAAATTTATTGAATACTCCTCAGTGGAAGTTCTCATTTATTCCTTATTTAAAATACTGTTTCCCACAATGCCCTTAAATTAAGAGATACAGCACAGTAATTGTGATTGTTTTCCTTTCTTTTAGGTATTCTTATTTTCTATTGGCATTTTATGTGAAAAAGTCATCTATGGTGATTCATCTGGACTGATTTATTTAAAGACAATTTATAGTCTTTACCGATTTGTAGATACAGTATTCATATGTGATCAGTTCAATGTAACAAATCTTACTGATGTGAATTAATGTTTTAATACTGTATTTTGATGCCTATTAAAGTTAGTAATAATATACTGTTTGAATGAGATAGAAGTCAATGTGCTCATTATGTATAAAGGCTGAGACTGCGTCTGAGGAGAGAGAGAGGATATCTGCAGCGATCTGTGCCTTCAGTGCTCCAATGAGTGAATTTTTTTTTTACAGTGATAAAAAGTGCCCAAACAGTGCCCCATAAGTACAGTGGGATCTGTGCCAATCAGTGCTCGCCTGTGCCAATCTGTGCCCACATGTGCCCACCTGTGCCAATCTGTGCCCACCTGTGCCTATCTGTGTCATTGGTGATCAGTGTCCGGACATCTGTGCACATCTTTGCAATCAGTGCCCACTTGTGCCACCTCATTGGTGCCCACCTGTGCCACCTCATTGGTGCCCACCTGTGCCAATCAGTGCCCATCTGTGCCACCTCATTAGTGCACATCTGTGCCACCTCATCAGTGCACATCTGTGCAATCAATCAGTGCACATCTGTTCCGCCTCATCAGTGCCCATATGTTCCACCTCAGTGTCCATCTGTGCCACCTCAGTGCCCATCTGTGCCATCTCATCAGTGCCACCTCATCAGTGCATATCTGTGCCATAAATCAGTGCCCATCTGTGCCGCCTCAGTGCGCATCTATGCAATCAATCAGTGCCCATCTGTGCAGCTTCATCAGTGCCCATCTGTGCAGCTTCATCAGTGCCATCTCATCAGTGCACATCTGTGTAATCAGTGCACATCTGTACCACCTCATCAGTGCACATCTGTGCAATCAATCAGTGCACATCTGTTCCGCCTCATCAGTGCCCCTCTGTTCCGCCTCATCAGTGCCCATCTGTGCCACCTCAGTGCCCATCTGTGCCTTCTCATCTGTGCCACCTCATCAGTGCACATCTGTGCAATCAATCAGTGCACATCTGTTCCGCCTCATCAGTGCCCATCTGTGCCACTTCATCAGTGCCCATATGTGCCACCTCCATGCCCATCTGTGCCATCTCATCAGTGCCACCTCATCAGTGCATATCTGTGCCATAAATCAGTGCCCATCTGTGCCGCCTCAGTGCACATCTGTGCAATCAATCAGTGCCCATCTGTGCAGCTTCATCAGTGCCCATCTGTGCCGCCTCATCAGTGCCCATCTGTGCCACCTCATCAGTGCACATCTGTGTAATCAGTGCACATCTGTGCCACATCATCAGTGCACATCTGTTCCACCTCATCAGTGCCCCTCTGTGCTCATCAGTGCCGCCTCAGCAGTGCCCATTAGTGCAGGCTTAGCACACACCTGTGTAGTCGCATCACCACCAGCAAGCATGTCCAAAAGAGGATTTTCCGCCGAGGAGGCATACCAGATACTTTCCCAGGCTGACGAGAGCAACGGGGAGCTCTCTTGTTCAGATTCCATTTCAAACTCCGATTCTGAGTCGGACGTAAATTATAAGCCAGTCCTCAGTAGTGGAACACTGAGTGACTCAGAGGAGGAAGATATTCGGCCCGCTAAACAAAGGCATTCTAGTGAGGAGGCAGTGGCATCCACCAGCACCGCAGTGCCATCCACCAGCACTGCAGTGCCATCCACCAGCACCGCAGTACCTCGGCAAGAAAGGCCAAGGACCCATGCCAGCCTTCCCTATGCCCTTCAGAACCCCCTGTGGCTTTCTCCTAATTCAGGAGAAGCCAACATTCCCCCTTTCACTGCCCAGCCAGGAGTCCAGGTGGACACGGAAAATTTTTCTCCAATCCATTTTTTTAATTAAATTTTTACAGAGGACATGCTATCAACAATTGTGGCCCAGTGCAACCTTTATGCACAGCAATTTATTTTAAATAATCCAACGTCCTATGATGCCCGTCCCTACAAGTGGAGAGACCTAACGGTGGAGGAGTTGAAGGTTTTTTTAGGCCTCACATTTTGTATGGGACTCACCAAAAAAAAACACCTTGAATTCCTATTGGTCAACCCACCCCATCCACCACATGCCAATCTTCTCCAAGGTAATGCCCAGAACCAGATACCAAATGATAATGAGGTTCCTTCATTTCAATGATAACACCCAGTGCCCTCCCCGAAATGACCCAAATTATGACAGGCTTTTCAAAATTCAGCCACTTCTAACTTATTTTTCTGAAGTATTCCCCCAGCTGTTTACCCTGGACCAACACATACGTGTGGATGAGTCCCTTGTTAAATTTAGTGGCAGGCTTAAAATCAAACAATTTATTCCCAACAAAAAGGCCCACTATGGGGTGAAGGTATACAAATGATGTGACCGAGTCACAGGGTACATGTATGCCTTCAAAGTGTACGAAGGGAAGGACACCCAGCTGCAATCCCTTAATTGCCCAAACTACTTGGGATCAAGCGGGAAAATTGTTTGGGACCTCATATATCCCCTAATGGAGAAAGGCTACCACCTGTATGTAGACAAGTTCTACACATCTCTGCCCCTGTTCCACAACCTTCACCGGAAAAAGACGCCAGCATGTGGCACCGTAATAAAGAACCGGAAGGAAAAACATATTTAGTAAAAAAAAAAAAAAAAAAGAACCGGAAGGGCTTTCCTCAAAGTCTTGTCAATAAGATGTTGAGGAAAGGAGAAATGGCAAGTCTGTGGAACAAGGAGATTTCGGCAGTGAAGTGGAGGGACAGAAGGGATGTCTACATTTTGTCTTCGATCCACAATGATACCTTTGTGGAAATCCCTAGAAGAAATGGCCCCATCCAAACACCAAAATGCGTTTATGAATATAATTTGTTCATGGGGGAGTCGACTTCAATGACCAAATGTTGGAACCATACCTTGCCACAAGACGGACATACCATTGGTATAAAAAAGTCGCAATTTATTTTTTTCAATTGGCCATATATAACTCATATGTAATTTACCACAACTCCACCCAAAACCCCAAACGCTTCCTTGGCTACCAAGAGGAAATTTACACTGCCCTTATATTCCCGAACGACCCACCAGAAAACATCCGATCAGATGTTCTTAGTTGACTCTCCAAACGCCACTTTCCAGATAGACTCCCTCCCAGACCAACAGGACAACGATGTAAAAAAAAACGTAAGGTGTGTACCAGAGCAGGAGTCAGAAGAGACACATCTTATTTCTGTGCCCAATGTCCTTCCGAACCAGGCCTCTGCATAGGTGAATGTTTTATAAATCATTAGTGAAGTATGGTAAACGTTATCCTCAGTTCCTGCCTTCACATACCTTCACACCCCTTATGCCACTGCCTGCTCTGTAACTGACCCTGGCTTGTTATTCGAGTACGCTTCTGCCTGCCGATTCTGTACATACCACTGCCTGATCTGGAACTGACCCTGGACTGTTATTCGACCATGCTTTTGCCTAACAATTCTGTACAAACCTCTGCCTGATCTGGAACTGACCTTGGACTGTTTGACCATGATATTTGCCTGCCTCTTGGACTGATCTTGTACCCTGCAACTGGACTAGTGGGATTCAACACAGGGGTCTCATAGTTTGTGAGGGGCTCCAGAATTGTTTTTCTGGATGAAGAAAACATTTTTTTTGTTTTCTCATTCCTAGATTATGGTCTGGAGACTCGGAGGCTTCAAAGAGATTTGGGTGGGAGAAGCCTCTACCCCTGTCCCCATTCTGTCCTGAACAAGGCCCTACTTCTACCTGCTGCCTTTGGGACTTACTGCCATTATGTCTCTGCCTGTTGCACTGACGACACCACATGTTCCTGCCTACTACCAGGACCAATAATTTTGGCACTTCTGACAATATCTCTGCCTGCACTAACCCTGGACTGTATATGGACAGTATCCCTGCCTGGTGCCTGGACAATTGTGTTTGCCGTTGCTGACCAAGTCCCTGCCTGCTGCCTGGACCAGTGCTATTCTTCTGTGTACAACTGCGCTACTACAACCACAGGTAATCTTTTGTTTATGCTTTGCTCAGCATAATGTATTTTGGGGTGTAATTCTTGGTATGTGCATGCTGTGTGTCCCTGGACCACCTGACGGTGTTCCTTGCATGTTGGATCTCTGTATGTGGTCAGCCTGTGTAGAAGTCTCACACATGTGGTATCACCATACTCAGGAGGAGTAGCAGAATGTATTTTGGGGTGTCATTTTTGCTATCTAAATGCTATGTGTTGGAGATATCTTATAAATGGACAACTTTGTGTAAAAAAAATTGGTTTCATTTTTTTTCCACATTTTCCAAAAACTTCTGGAAAAAAATGAACCTTTCAAAAGACTCATTATGCCTCATAGATTATATGTTGGGGTGTTAGCTTTCCAAAATGGGGTCATTTTGTGGGTGTTTCCATTGTCCTGGTGCTCCAGGGCCTTCAAAAGTGTAGAAGGTGGTTGAGAAATGTGATGTGTAATTTATGCTCCTAGAACACCTGATGGTGCCCCCTGCATGTTGGGCCTCTGTATATGCCCAGGCAGTGAAAAACATTGTTAACACACCTGGAGGGATACTCTAGTCCCAATTGAGACTCTACAACACCAGCTTGTTACTCAGCATAAGTTTAAACAAAGGAGACGAGTAATGGGCCTAAATGTTATTCTAAATAGTCTAAACCAGAGAGATAAGTAATGGGTTAACTACAATGCAACATTGTATGCTTGTGCTAACAATGCTACATTTGTTCAGTGTCTCTATATGGATGTGGTTTGGTGAAGACCTTGGAGCAGAGACATTGGTTTGTGTGGAGTAGATGGGGCAATAGGCAATAAAGCACCTTTTTTTTTTTTTTTTGTCTATTCATCAACTATATTGGACACCTTTATGGTTGACATACGAAGTACTAAGGCTCAAGAACAAACATAAATACCGTGTTTCCCCGAAAGTAAGACAGTGTCTTACTTTCTTTTTATCCCTAAAAGCCCCACTATGTCTTACTTTCGGGGTATGTCTTATATTGGGAAAAAATTGTCGAATTTTTTGTTTTAACCATAAAATTAACATTTATTAACAACCTGAACTGTATTGTATTTACCACAAAACAGGTTAATAAAAGGAAGTGCCAAGAATGTCTTGTTACAACATTGCATAACATGTAAAACAATGAAAAATGGTAAGAACGAACAGTGGAATACTGGAAGATAAAACATATGGTATAAGCACTGCTTGTGGTTCCGTATCACAGTCTCCCATAAGGTTACAGCCCCATACAGTATCCCACACAGCGTGTTTTGTATGTTGTCCATGGTCCTGATGGACCACGGAAAACATTATTGCTGCTCCAGCAGAGGAGAACTGTAAGCCCACACAGCCCGGTATGTTGGGACTTGTAGTCCTCCTCAGCTGCATCTTGCGGTTACAATAAGAGCTGCAGAGAATCTCTTCACCCCCCCCTCCCCCTCCTTGGTCTCTCTCTGTATGACCAGCACTGACCTTTTTCCGGGAGGACACAGAGCCAGTGACACCTGTCGGCAGACTGATCAAAACGGCGCTGTCTCTTCAGTCGGAGGGGGAGGGCACTGGCCTGGCACCCCCCCCCCAGGGTGCGGCCCGCACCCCCAGCCCCACTCTTTGTACCGCACGTCACTGGAGGCAAATCCCCCCGTGTTTCCCCGAAAGTAAGACATATGTCTTACTTTCGGGGTACGGCTTATATTAGCTGACCCCTCTGAAACTCCCGATACGTCTTACAATCGGGGGTGTCTTACTATCGGGGAAACACGGTAGTATAAACCATTTCTTATGGATAGGACCCCAAAAACCTGCGCACAATAAACAGAAACTCCTGGAATTAGGCCGGCAGGTGGGGACCTTATTACACTGGAGGCAAGGGACGGAGGGGCATTAGAATGTTGATTAGTTCCTAACACACCTTAAAATGAGAGTGTCAACAAGCTGCAGTATCATTATTAGAAGGGTGGGACATTTGTCCACCATCCTATGGACATAGTTAACAACCATCTGGGTCAAAAGATACTACAAAGGTTGATAGAAATTTGTTGATGTAATCTTCTGTCGACCCGAGTAGTACCGTTACATTTGCATTAAAGGGGAAGGTGTTCAGGAAGCATTAGACATCCTTAGTCCCTAGTTGTGCCCAAAAGTCTCTAGGTGCGCCCTAAATGTATATTATGATTGTTAGTCCTGGTACCATATGTTGAGCAACAGAAATATAGGTACCACTCACAGCAGAGATACCCACCAGCATCAATAGGAATGGGATTATAAAAGCATTAAAATCAGCAAACCCCTAGAAAGAGGTGGCTAAGGTGAAGACGCTAGAAATAAGTAATACCTTCAATAAAGTATTCATCTCACAGAAAACAGATTAATTACTCGGTTCCTAATCTGGAAAAGAACTTCGGAGAGAACACAAGTGTAAGAACAAAAAACAGCCTTGGTGTTGGAAAAACGAAGATCTTTTGGCACTATTCGGATGGGGCGATTAAAATTCTTGCCATACAGTCCACTGGAATAAATAATGAGCAAAAATACATCCAAATTGGGGAAAGGGGGCCCTCCGAAGACACCTAAAGACAATGTAGCTGGAAGTGCCACTGGAAGCTCTATTAAACAGTACTTAACCAGAGGGGGGAGTTCGGGGAGCACCCAGCAAGAAGTCCAAACGTCAACTATGTCGGACAAGAGGAAAAAGGGCCAAAACGGGAAGGGAGATCAGACCCCCACTCAATCCAGAGAGTCATCACTAATCAAAAGTGCGCATGAATCAACTAGAATGATGGAACATAGGCATGAACCAGAATTCCCCTCTAAAAATGAAATCGCAGAGATGTTCAAAGCACTGGAAACCTCAATCAAATCGGAGATAAATATGCTTAGGACAGATCTAGGCAACTTGTTAGCCAGAGTGGAGAGAGCAGAAGATATAATCGAGCAACAGGAGCGGGAAATCTCAGTCTTAAAAGAACAAATCAAAACAACTCAACAAAATCAGATGAAAATTTGTTATAGATTAGAGGACCAGGAGAACAGAAACCGCAGACAGAATCTGAGAATTCGTGGTATCCCGGAAAAGAGGGGTGAGGACCTCAGGAAGACCGTAGCGGCTATCTTCTCTCCCCTTTTGGAGATGGAAGGGGAGGACTTCCCAAAGATTGAGTGGGTGCATCGCTTGGGAAGGTTGGACAGTAGTCGAATAGAAAGAAGTCGTGATATAATTGTGAGGTTCAGATATTACGAAGACAAGGAAAAAATATGGATAAAATTGAGGGGGCAAACTCCATTACAGTACGAGGAAGCAAGGATCCAAGTATTTGCAGACTTAGCAAAAGACACATTAGCGAGAAGACGTCTCCTGAAGCCACTCTTGGAACAAATGACAAATCAAAATATAAAATACACATGGGGATTCCCAGCATGCCTACTGGGCAATAAAGATGGTAGAACTGCCAGGTTGAGATTCCCAGAGAAGATTGAGGAATTTTGCAGGAAATTGGGCCTTCAAGTGCCTACGACGATGGACTGGTCAAATGAACGGTGGATAGAAATGGGAATAGGATTGTTGTAAAAAGAAGAGGAGAAGAAGGGGGAACCGGGGAGGGGGTGGGAACTAGTAAAGGAAATTAGGTAAGATAGGAGTAGTAAGGTACTGATTAGTACATTGGGTTGCCAGGATAACATCGATCGGTGAGCCGACTCACCAACAGCCCCACCTTTGGAGGTGGAGACCAATGGAGGGTTACGATGTATGCGATCCTCATTGGCCTAAAGGTCTAGATAAGACCAAAAGGGGAAAGTAGGGAAGGGGGAAGGGATAAGGGAGGGGGGTTCACCTTAATCTCAATAAGGAGAACATGGGACATCTCTCCAAGGTCTGGGGCTAGGGGGAAGGCCGGAAAGTAGAAAAATGATTTTAGATACAATAAAATGTATAACGTATAACGTCAAAGGCCTAAATATGGCCAACAAAAGACAAAGTATATTCAACGAGCTTAGACTGCTTGGACCAGAGGTGGTATTCCTACAGGAAACACATATATCACATCAATCAAGATTAAGATTATTTTCAGGGGAATACCCAGTCTGGATCCAAGGAGATGCTATTTCAAATAGAACACGGGGGGTCGCCATCGGATTTGCAAAAAGAACTAGGTTTGAACTGGAAGAGAGGCTAGTGGATACAGAAGGTAGATATTTATTGCTTAAAGGTAGACTGAATGGAAGAGATTACACACTAGCTAATATTTATGCTCCAAACAAAAACCCGATGAAATATGTGGCAAAAGTTCTGGGAAAATTAACAGAGTTTAGGAAGGGGCATATGATTCTTTTTTTTTTTTTTTTCTTTTTTTGCCACCTCAGTGATTGCATTAGAGACTTCCTCCACTTTATCAGTGTCATTCATGTCTCTTTTTTTCACATCATTTGTAGCTTTCTATGCAAATATACAAAACATTTACTTTCTTTAACTCATACAAAATTTCGTTCAACAGATCTTTCCCTTAATCCCCCAATATCCCCCATCCCTTATCCTCCTCCCCCCCTCCACCCTCTCCCCCCCCCCTACCTCCATGCACACTTATCACATGTCACCCTCTTTAACCAAATCTGATTTTCAAACCCTCAGTAATACTCCATGAATTTTTAAAATCCTTCCAACTTTGTCAGATGTTTTCCCCTACTGTTGCGGCCTCTTCTCCATACCCTCCTTCCTCCATAAATCGAATACCTTCCACTGCATCAACCCACTCCCAGATTGATGGGCATTCTACCTTTAACCACTTTTTTGGAATGATCTTTTTAGCCGCGTTCAGCAGGTGTGGTACTAGAGAATTTTTATACTTTTTCACCTCCCCTCCTATTCCATGGTGCAAAACTAACCAGGGGTCTGCCTTTACTTCTGTCTTTGTTATTTCTTTAATATACCCCAAGATTTTTACCCAGTAATTTTTAATTTCAGGGCACTCCCACCATATATGGGCCATATTGCCTATGCCTTTACACCCCCTCCAGCATTCCGATGTTTTGTCCTTTTGGTATTTACAAGCTTTATCTGGGGTGACATACCAGCCCGATAAAATTTT
Source organism: Lithobates septentrionalis (assembly GCA_037952835.1). Lineage (NCBI taxonomy): Eukaryota > Metazoa > Chordata > Amphibia > Anura > Ranidae > Lithobates > Lithobates septentrionalis. The sequence goes on along the minus strand of JBBDGP010000781.1, from coordinate 5,821,913 downwards.
ATAATTTATTTCAGCGACATTGGTGTCTATCGACGAACCATGGATCAGTTCCATTACTTTCCTTAACCTATTACTATCTATCTGCAATCCTAATTCTTTTTCCCATTTTGTGATAAATGGTGGTACCTCCCCCCTACCCATCGTCAATCCTATTTTATAAATTTTAGATATTATGCCTTTGGTGCTCTTCGCCGTACATAGCTTTTCTAGTTCTGATAACTCCTCCCCTGACCTTATTGGCTGTGGAAGTCGGTTGACAAAATGGCTTAGCTGAAGGTATCTCCAACGATCTAACACCCATGTTTCTTTGTTGTGCTCTAATTCGTGAAATGCTGCAATCTTCCCTTCTTTTATTATATCTTTCAGTAGAACTTTTTCATTTTTTATCCAACCACCACCAATTTCCTTTTTCCCCAGTGCAAAATAATCATTTTCCCACAGTGAAATTAGAGGGGAATTATATTCCTTATTTACTTGTTTATATACTATGTCCCAGGTTCTAAAAACCACTTTTGTCAGTGCATGTGTGTTGCCATCTAATACTCTGTAATGTGGGGGGTTCCAAATCATGTGTCCTAAATGTGCCTTACTCAAACTATTTTCTATATTCACCCATCTTTTCTGTTTATTATCTCTGTTCCATTCAATCGCTCTAGACACAATATCGCTTTATAGTAGCCCTGAATATCTGGCATCGCCAGACCCCCTTTCTTTTTTTTCTTGTTTTAAGATATCAAACGCCACTTTAGCCCTTCTATTCTTCCAAACTGTTTTCATGATAATTGATTTAAGTTTTCTAAAATAATACTGGGGGATATCTAGTGGGAGCATCTGTAGCTTATATATAATCTTAGGTAATAATACCATCTTTCTGGCATTTATGCGTCCTATCCACGAAAATGGTTTATTTATTATCCTTTTACTTTCAGCCTTTATTTCCTCTAGCAGTGGAATGAAGTTTGCTTTGTAGATCTTCCCCAATGAGTTTGCTAGCTTTAAATTTCTGATTTTGCCAAGTTTATCTTGAAGTTTGACACTTCCCCATACTGTCTCAGGACTTTTAGTATGTTTGGCATTGTAATTCTCGGATTCGTTATAAAGAGCAGGATATCGTCGGCAAATGCCGCGACCTTGTGTTCCTCCTCCCCTACCCTGAAACCCCCAATATCCGGGTTCTCTCTGATCACCGACAATAGAGGCTGCAGGGAAAGGACGAAGAGCAAAGGGGACAGGGGGCACCCCTGTCTTGTCCCATTTTCCATTTCAAATGCCTCTGAAAGGGAGCCATTGATTTTTATTGAGGCCGTAGGTTGGTTATACAAAGCACTTATCCTATTTATCATTTTCGGGCCTACTCTGATGTGTTTGAGGGTTTGGAACATGAACCCCCAGTCTACTCTGTCAAATGCTTTTTTGGCATCTATAGACAAGAGTAGACCTGGGGGTCCCCTGTCCCTAATATATTGCAGCAGCAGGAGCGTTCGCACCCCATTGTCCCTCCCTTCTCTCTTAGGGGTAAACCCCACTTGGTCTGGATGAATCCATTCCTTCATTCTCTCTTTCAACCTATTTGCTAATACTCTAGCGTACAATTTTACATCTGTGTTGATAAGTGATATAGGCCTATAACTCGAACAGATCGTGACATTTTTCCCCTCTTTTGGTATAACCGTAATCTCTGCTTTAAGGGCCTCTCTACTAAACTCAAAATCCATGCCTAAACCGTTCATGTATTCGCAAAGTCTAGGAATTAAAATATCTTTAAATTTTTTATAATAAACATTAATGAATCCGTCCGGACCTGGGCTTTTTTTCTATGGCTAATTCAGTTAATGCTCTATTTACCTCTTCTACCGTTATTGGGCTTTCTAGGTTGTCTTTGTCATTCTCTGTCAATTTAGGGAGGTTAGCTTTAGTTAGAAATTCTGCTATCTTCCTTTCCTGTACCCCGTCATGCTTTGTATTTTTGCCTACTGAATATAGGTCTTTATAATATTCCCTGAAAGATTCCCCTATTTCTTTCGTTGTATGAACCATGGCCCCTTTGCTATTTTGGATTTTTTTCTATGTAATTTCTGTTTTTTTTCTTTCTCAAGATTTTAGCTAGAAATCTACTGCTCTTATTTCTTCCTTGATAGCTTTCCCTTGCTACCTTATAGAATGCCTTTTTTGTTTCTATATCCATACGCTCTTTCAGCTCCTCTCTTTTTAGAACTAGTTTTTGGTATATTCTCTTATCTTGACCTAATCCTTTCTTATGCTCCTGCTCCAGATTGTATGTCTCTGTAGTTAGTTTATTTATTTGCTCTTTTATTTCCCTTTTCCTTCTGGCTCCCATTTTCATTAACCACTTCATTACCCGCCCATAGTCATATGACGTCCACAGATGGGATCTCCCATCCTGGGTGGGCGTCATATGACGTCCTGGGACTCCCGGCCGCCTAGGGGGCGCGCGCGCGCCGCCGGGAGCGCGCGCCCGCCGCGTTCCTCGGGACCCGGTGCGTGTGCCCGGCGGCCGCGATGTCCGCCGGGCACCCGCGATTGCCGGTTAACCGGACCGGCATGTGGATCTGTGTGTGTAAACACACAGATCCACAGCCTGTCAGCTCTGAGGAGACCGATCTGTGTTCCCAGAATGGAGGAACACTGATCGGTCTCCTCCCCTAGTGCGTCCCCTCCCCCTACAGTTAGTAATCACTCCCTAGGAAACATATTAACCCCTCCCCGCCCCCTAGTGGTTAACCCCTTCACTGCCTGTCACATTTACACAGTAATCAATGCAATTTTATAGCATTGATCGCTGTATAAATGTGAATGGTCCCAAAAATGTGTCAAAAGTGTCCGATGTGTCCGCCATAATGTCGCAGTCACGAAAAAAAATCGTGATCGGCGCTAAAAAAATAAATGAATATATTTTTTTTTAAAACGCCATAAATCTATCCCGTATTTTGTAGACGCTATAACTTTTGCGCAAACCAATCAATATACGCTTATTGTGATTTTTTTTAACAAAAATATGTAGAAGAATACGTATCGGCCGAAACTGAGGAAAAAATTAGTTTTTAAAAAAAAAAATTGGGATATTTATTATAGCAAAAAGTAAAAAATATTGTGTTTTTTTCAAAATTGTCGCTCTTCTTTTGTTTATAGCGCAAAAAATAAAAACCGCAGAGGCGATCAAATACCACCAAATGAAAGCTCTATTTGTGGGGAAAAAAGGACGTCAATTTTTTTTGGGTACAACGTTGCACGACCGCGCAATTGACGTTTAAAATGCGACAGCGCTGAAAACTAAAAATTGGCCTGGGAAGGAAGGGGGTGAAATTGCCCTGTATTGAACCGGTTAATATCCCTCTAATATAAGCCTTATGGGCCTCCCACAGGGAGGACCCAAATATTTCTCCTGTATCGTTAATTTGAAAATATTGATTAAGTTCCTGTTCTATTATCTTTACATTTATTGCGTCTTGTAAAAGGTCTTCCTCCAATCTCCAGCCTACTGGGGTTCTCTGGATTTCTGAGACATACATACCCATCCTAACCGGGGCATGGTCCGACAGAGTAGTAGCCTCTATCTTAGATTCCACCACTCTGTCTAAGAGTGAATGTTCAGTCCATATATAAATCAATCCTAGAGTACGTCCCATGCACTGGGGAGTAGAACGAGAAATCTTTCTTATTTGGGTTCATAATCCTCCATATGTCCACTAATTGACAGGAATGCAACTTTCGTTTCAACTTCCTCAACCTCTCGTTCATTGTCCCCAGTGCACGTGACGTACTATCTACCTCTGGTGTCATACATAAATTGAAATCTCCCATCACAATCAGGCCCCCTTCTTTAAACTCCATTAATTTTTCCAGTGTTTTTACCAGGAATCCACTAGCCTCTATGATTGGCGCATATACATTAGCCAGGGTACACTTCCATCCCTCCAGAGAGCCCTTCAAAAAGATATACCTCCCTCCTTGGTCCATTAATCTCTCATTTACTTTAAAACTCACCCCATGTGTTGTTATTGAATCCCCATAAAACCAGTTTGGAAAAACTTTTGACCATAACTTAATCTTTGAATAACACGTTAAGTGGGTTTCTTGGAGGAACACAACCTCAGCTTTGTATCTCTCTAATTCCCCCAGGATCTTGTATCTTTTCGTAGGGTTGTTAAGGCCCTTTACATTATATGTCAAAAAATTCAACTTCCTCATCTCCTCAATATTTTTTGTTGGAGCTGCATTACTGAACTCACGCTAGGTTTTCCTTCCCCCCCTTTTTTCTTATCCTTTTTTATTTCCTTTTCTCTTCCTTGTGCACAGAGTTCCCCTTCTCCCTCCCCCCTCCTCCCCTTCCCTCCCCTTCCCTCCCCCCCTCCTCCCCTTCCCTCCCCCTCCCCTTCCCTCCCCCTCCCCTTCCTCCCCCCCTCCCCCCAGCCTTCCCTTGGCTCCCCATTCGCCCAGCACCATGGATACCATGGAGCTGACGAATCTCTTGTTGAGGTGAGAGTCTGATTGTGCCCCCTACCCCCCCATGCATGATGTTTTAGGCACAAAGGGTAACAGAGTTTAGGAAGGGGCATATGATTCTAATGGGGGATTTTAACTTCTGTATGGACCCGGGTTTGGACAGTACAGTCAGGGCACAGGGGAAGAACAGTATACAATTAAGAAGGATTAAACAAAAACTCGTCAGCCTTCAGCTGGTGGATATATGGAGGGTGCAACATCCACAAAAAAGGGACTATACGTTTTATTCCCCTGTGCACGGGTCATACTCCCAGATTGAGTATGGGCTGATCGATCATAGGGATATTGACAAGGTGGTTGATTCCTGGATAGGAAATATAACATACTCGGATCATGCACCAATGTCCATAAAAATTGCAATAGGTGAAGAGGAGGGACATTTTGGGCAGTGGCGCCTAAACGAAGAACTGATAAGAGGGGAGGATGGGTTCAATAGAATCAGTAAAGAACTAGAGGATTACTTTGCGGTAAACGATTCGGGAGATGTATCTGGGTCTTCCTTGTGGGAGGCTCATAAAGCCTATATAAGAGGAGTCTTAATCGAGCTAGGGACAAGGAAGAAAAAAGAGACGTGAGAAAATTCAAAAATTAACAGAGGAGTTAGGTAGTTTAGAACAGAAACACAAGAGGCAAATAGGTCATCCTCCACCAGAGACGTATAAAGAAAGCGTCATCAAAAGAGCCGAGTTGAAAACATCATTGGAACAAGAAGTCAGAGCAATACATAGTAAGATAGTAGGAGGTAGATACTGCTAGGCAAATAAACCAAGTAAAAAAAAATAAAAATAAACGGACAACTTTGTGTCATTTTTTTCTACATTTTCCAAAAACTTCTGAAAAAAATGAACCTTTCAAAAGACTCATTATGGCTCATTAATTATACGTTGGGGTGTTAGCTTTCCAAAATGGTGTCATTTTGTGGGTGTTTCCATTGTCCTGCTGCTCCAGGGCCTTCAAAAGTGTAATAGGTGGTTGAGAAATGAGATGTGTAATTTTTGGTCCTAGAACACCTGATGGTACTCCCTGCATGTTGGGCCTCTGTATGTGGCCAGACAGTGAAAAAGTGCCACATATGTGGTATCGTAATACTCAGGAGGAGTAGCAGAATGTATTTTGGGGTGTCATTTTTGCTATCTAAATGCTATGTGTTGGAAATATCTTATAAACTGACAACGTTGTGTAAAAAAAAATGTGTTTTCATTTTTTTTCCACATTTTCCAAAAACATCTGGAAAAAAATGAACCATTCAAAAGACTCATTATGGCTCATAGATTATACTTTGGGGTGTTAGCTTTCCAAAATGGGGTCATTTTGTGGGTGTTTCCATTGTCCTGGTGCTCCAGGGCCTTCAAAATTGTAATAGGTGGTTGAGAAATGAGATGTGTAATTTTTGCTCCTAGAACACCTGATGGTGCTCCCTGCATGTTGGGCCTCTGTATGTTGCCAGGCAGTAAAAAAGTCCCACACATGTGGTATCATAATACTCAGGAGGAGTAGCAGAATGTATTTTGGGGTGTCATTTTTGCTATCTAAATGCTATGTGTTGGAAATATCTTATAAACCGACAACTTTGTGTAAAAAAAAAAATGCGTTTTCATTTTTTTCCACATTTTCCAAAAACTTCTGGAAAAAAATGAACCATTCAAAAGACTCATTATGCCCCATATATTATATGTTGGGGTGTTAGCTTTCCAAAATGGTGTGATCTTGTGGGTGTTTCCATTGTCCTGGTGCTCCAGGGTCTTCAAAAATGTAATAGGTGGTTGAGAAATGAGATATATAATTAATGCTCCTAGAACACCTGATGGCGCTCCCTGCATGTTGGGCCTCTGTATGTGGGCAGGCAGTGAAAAAATCCCACACATGTGGTATTGTTATACTCAGTAGGAGTAGCAGAATGTATTTTGGGGTGTCATTTGTGGTATGCACATGCCATATGAGAGAAATAAGCTATTACAATGACAATTTTGTGAAAAAATAAAACTAAAAAAATAAATATCTTAATATTGCAAAGAATTGTGGGAAAAAATTACAACTTCAAATAACTCACCATGCCTCTTACTAAATACCTTAAAATATCTACTTTCCAAAAAGGGGTGATTTGGGGGGCATTTGTACTTTCCTGGCTTGTTAGGGTCTCAAGAAATGAGATAGGCCACCAGCACATCAGATGTGATACATTTTTTATGATTTGCACCATAGCATGTAGACTCTATAACTTTCACACAGACCAAATAATTTCCACTAGTTTTGGGTTATTTTTACCAAAAATATGTAGCAGTATAAATTGTGGCCAAAATTTATGAAGAAAAATTACTAATTTGCAAAATTTTATCACAGAAATTAAGAAAAATGTGTTTTTTTTTCAAAATTTTCAGTCTTTTTTCATTAATAGCTCAAAAAATAAAAAATGAGTGCATATAGAGTGTAGTGCTAATTATATCCAATGAGCATAAGGTTGTAATATTGCATACACCGAAAACATAAAAAGGAAAAAATACATGTATCTCAAACGTTACACTGCACTTATGGGGCGTACACACGGTCAGACTTTGTTCGGACATTCCGACAACAAAATCCTAGTATTTTTTCCGACGAATGTTGGCTCAAACTTGTTTTGTCTACACACGGTCGCACAAAGTTGTCGGGAAATCCGATCATTCTGAATGCGGTGACGTAAAACACGTACGTCGGGACTATAAATGGGGCAGTGGCCAATAGCTTTCATCTCTTTATTTATTCTGAGCATGCGTGGCACTTTGTCCGTCGGATTTGTGTACACACGATCGGAATTTCCGACAACGGATTTTGTTGTCGGAAAATTTTATCTCCTGCTCTCCAACTTTGTGTGTCGGAAAATCCGATGGAAAATGTCCGATGGAGCCCACACACGGTCGGAATTTCCGACAACACGCTTCGATCGGACATTTTCCATCGGAAAATCCGACCGTGTGTACGGGGCATTAGTGTAGAAGACCCTAACGGTCTTCAAATATCTGTTGAGTGTGTAAAAAGTATGGATTTTGGGGGGACCCCTATGCCATTTAAAAAAAAAAAAAAACTGGCACAGGGTTCCCCTTAATTTCCATATCAGACCCGAAGAGCCTGCTATGGATTTTAGGGGGACCCCCACTCAATTTTTTTTATATTTTTGTTCAGGGTTCCCCTTAATATTCATACCAGACCCAAAGGGCCTGGTAATGGACTGGGGGGATCCCATGCTCTTTTTTTCAATGAGTTTTATCCATATTGCCGAGACCCGACAATTCATTACAGCCGCAAGCAGTTTTAAATGCCAATTTTTCTTTTAGAAATGTCATTTTGCTGCAGTACTGTTCTAAACATGGGAAAAATGCGCAACTTTACAGGCATACTATAGACACTCCCCAGGCATGATATTTAAAGGAATATTTCATTTTTATTGTTACACTTTAAGCATTAAAAAAATCACTGCTCCCAAAAAAATGGCCGTTTAAAAAAAAAAATGTTTGCATTGATACATGTCTCCTGGGGCAGGACCCCGGTCTCCAAACACTTTTTATGACAATAACTTGCATAAAAGTCTTTAAAATTAGCACTTTTGATTTTTCATGTTAGTGTCCCATAGACTTTAACGGTGTTCTGAATTTTCCCTGAACATCGCAGTCTATAAACCGAATTCACCAAAAGAAAATTATGGATGAAATAGTGGCGCTAATCCCCAGGTGGGGAGATGCCAGACACTCTTATCCAGCCAGTGAGCTGAATACAGACGTGACTAGAGAAAAAATGAAAAAAAATATATTGTTAAATACCCCAAAAAAATTAATATTAAATAAAATAAACCACATGATTAAGTCTTTATGACGAAACATGTCGGGGCATGGCTACACGGCGATCTCACACGAGTGCTAGAGGAGGGAGTGAAGGGGGACAGAGTGGAGCTCCAGTGAAGGGACGGGTGCTGCGGACTGGTGAGATGAACGTGAGCACACACACCTCCTGGGTCCGCCGTGGCCTGCCTGTTGTTATTTCAGTTGCTATTGCTTGCTGTGCTGTGGGATTTCTCCATTTGCCGTGAAGTGACTTGCCTGGTATTTTATTTTAAATGTGAGTTCATTACAAGTTGTTTTATATGTGATTAAATCTTTTAAACGAGATTACACTATTGGAGCTTCTTTTATTTTTATGTCATACTACCAACCTGAGAAAAGTGGTGTTTCTATGGAGCAGTGGAGGTATATGCTCGCATGTTAACCCCCATGTAAGTGGGTTAGAGGCTCTGTCAGGCCAAACACGAGAGTGAGAGGCCTTAATAGCTGGTGAGTTTGAATTTCAGCAGGGAGTGGATTCACGTCACAGAGGTGTGGTGGATGTTTGAAAACACAGCTGAGCAGTTTTGGAGTCACCCTCACTCTTTTTTTGGACTTTCTTCAAATATTTTCACGATTCATTTTTTCACGATTGATTGGTTTTTGGACTTTATTTACTGTGTTCAATTTTTATAATATTTTTTTCTGGGATTTATATATTTGTATATCACTTTCACTGAGTGTTATAATTTGTACTAGTTCATATTGAATAATTTATTTTATTTTATTTAATATTAATTTTTTGGGATATTTAACAATATATGCTTTTTTCATTTTTTCTCTAGTCACGTCTGTATTCAGCTCACTGGCTGGATAAGAGTGTCTGGCATCTCCCCACCTGGGGATTAGCGCCACTATTTCATCCATAATTTTCTTTTGGTGAACTCAGTTTATATACATTTATTGTTAAGTGGCAGCTTTGGTAGGGTTTTGACATTTATTAACATAGCGCGGAGGTGGTAATACAGGTCAGGGGTGGCATAATTTGCACCTGGTTATCTCCAGTTTCCAACCGCAGATAGTCTACTGACTGGAATGGTACCAGCTGATTGGAGAAAAGCCAATGTAGCACCAATATTTAAAAAGGGCCCAAAATACATACCTGGGAATTACAGACCTGTTAGCCTAACATCAATAGTATGTAAACTCTTGGAGGGGATGATAAGGGACTATATACAAGATTTTAGTAATAAGAACAGTATCATTAGCAGTAGGGATGAGCTTCGAGTTCGAGTCGAACTCATGTTCTACTCGAACATTGGCTGTTCGCAAGTTCGCCGAACAGCGAACAATTTGGGGTGTTCGCGGCAAATTCGAATGCCGCGGAACACCCTTTAAAAGTCTATGGGAGAAATCAAAAGTGCAAATTTTAAAGGCTTATATGCAAGTTATTGTCATAAAAAGTGTTTGGGGACCTGGGTCCTGCTCCAGGGGACATGGATCAATGTAAAAAAAAGTTTTAAAAACGGACGTTTTTTCAGGAGCAGTGATTTTATTAATGCTTAAAGTCAAACAATAAAAGTGTAATATCCCTTTAAATTTCGTACCTGGGGGGTGTCTATAGTATGCCTGTAAAGGGGCGCATGTTTCCTGTGTTTAGAACAGTCTGACAGCAAAATGACATTTGGAAGGAAAAAACTCATTTAAAACTACCCGCGGCTATTGCATTGCCGACAATACACATAGAAGTTCATTGATAAAAACGGCATGGGAATTCCCCACAGGGGAACCCCGAACCAAAATAAAAAAAAAAAAATGATGTGGGGGTCCCCCTAAATTCCATACAAGGCCCTTCAGGTCTGGTATGGATATTAAGGGGAACCCCAGCCAAAATTTAAAAAAAAAATTGACGTGGGGTTCCCCCTAAATTCCATACCAGACCCTTCAGGTCTGGTATGGATTTTAAGGGGAACCCTGCGCCAAAAAAAAAAAAAAAACGGCGTGGGGTCCCCCTAAAAATCCATACCAGACCCTTATCCGAGCACGCAACCTGGCAGGAAAAGAGGGGGGGACGAGAGTGCGGCCCCCCCCCCCTCCTGAACCGTACCAGGCCACATGCCCTCAACATTGGGAGGGTGCTTTGGGGTAGCCCCCAAAACACCTTGTCCCCATGTTGATGAGGACAAGGGCCTCATCCTCACAACCGTGGCCGGTGGTTGTGGGGGTCTGCGGGCGGGGGGCTTATTGGAATCTGGAAGCCCCCTTTAACAAGGGGACCCCCAGATCCCGCCCCCCCCGTGTGAAATGGTAAGGGGGTACTTACCCCTACCATTTCACTAAAAAACTGTCAAAAATGTTAAAAATGACAAGAGACAGTTTTTGACAATTCCTTTATTTAAATGCTTCTTCTTTCTTCCTTCATCTTCTTCTTCTTCTGGTTCTTCTGGCTCTTCTGGTTCTTCCTCCGGCGTTCTCGTCCAGCATCTTCTCCGCGGCGTCTTCTATCTTCTTCTCCTCGGGCCGCTCCGCACCCATGGCATGAGGGGGGAGGCTCCCGCTCTTCTCTTCATCTTCTTCTCTTCTTCATCTTCTTCTTCATCTTCTTCTTCATCTTCTTCTTCCTTCTTCTCTTCTTCATGTCTTCTCCGGGCCGCTCCGCAGCCATGCTGTGTCATGGAGGGAGGCTCCCGCTGTGTGACGGCGTCTCTTCGTCTGACGGTTCTTAAATAACGGGGGGCGGGGCCACCCGGTGACCCCGCCCCCCTCTGACGCACGGTGACATGACGGGACTTCCCTGTGGCATTCCCCGTGACGTCACAGGGAAGTCCCGCCAAGTCACCGTGCGTCAGAGGGGGCGGGGTCACCAGGTGGCCCCGCCCCCCGTTATTTAAGAACCGTCAGATGAAGAGACGCCGTCACACAGCGGGAGCCTCCCTCCATGCCACAGCATGGCTGCGGAGCGGCCCGGAGAAGACATGAAGAAGAGAAGAAGGAAGAAGAAGATGAAGAAGAAGATGAAGAAGAGAAGAAGATGAAGAGAAGAGCGGGAGCCTCCCCTCATGCCATGGGTGCGGAGCGGCCCGAGGAGAAGAAGATAGAAGACGCCGCGGAGAAGATGCTGGACGAGAACGCCGGAGGAAGAACCAGAAGAGCCAGAAGAACCAGAAGAAGAAGAAGATGAAGGAAGAAAGAAGAAGCATTTAAATAAAGGAATTGTCAAAAACTGTCTCTTGTCATTTTTAACATTTTTGACAGTTTTTTAGTGAAATGGTAGGGGTAAGTACCCCCTTACCATTTCACACAGGGGGGGGCCGGGATCTGGGGGTCCCCTTGTTAAAGGGGGCTTCCAGATTCCGATAAGCCCCCCGCCCGCAGACCCCCACAACCACCGGCCACGGTTGTGAGGATGAGGCCCTTGTCCTCATCAACATGGGGACAAGGTGTTTTGGGGGGCTACCCCAAAGCACCCTCCCAATGTTGAGGGCATGTGGCCTGGTACGGTTCAGGAGGGGGGGGGGGCTGCACTCTCGTCCCCCCCTCTTTTCCTGCGGCCTGCCAGGTTGCGTGCTCGGATAAGGGTCTGGTATGGATTTTTAGGGGGACCCCACGCCGTTTTTTTTTTTTTTTTTTTGGCGCGGGGTTCCCCTTAAAATCCATACCAGACCTGAAGGGTCTGGTATGGAATTTAGGGGGAACCCCACGTCAATTTTTTTTTTAAATTTTGGCTGGGGTTCCCCTTAATATCCATACCAGACCTGAAGGGCCTTGTATGGAATTTAGGGGGACTCCCACATCATTTTTTTTTTTAATTTTGGTTCGGGGTTGCCCTGTGGGGAATTCCCATGCCGTTTTTATCAATGAACTTCTATGTGTATTGTCGGCAATGCAATAGCCGCGGGTAGTTTTAAATGTGTTTTTTCCTTCAAAATGTCATTTTGCTGTCAGACTGTTCTAAACACGGGAAACATGCGCCCCTTTACAGGCATACTATAGACACCCCCCAGGTATGAAATTTAAAGGGATATTACACTTTTATTGTTTGACTTTAAGCATTATTAAAATCACTGCTCCTGAAAAAACGGCCGTTTTTAAAACTTTTTTTTGCATTGATTCATGTCTCCTGGGGCAGGACCCAGGTCCCCAAACACTTTTATTGACAATAACTTGCATATTAGCCTTTAAAATTAGCACTTTTGATTATTCATGTTCGTGTCCCATAGACTTTAACGGTGTTCGCGTGTTCGAACAAATTTTTTTCCTGTTCGCATGTTCTGGTGCGAACCGAACAGGGGGGTGTTCGGCTCATCCCTAATTAGCAGTAATCAGCATGGATTCATGAAGAATCGTTCTTGCCAAACCAATCTATTAACCTTCTATGAGGAGGTGAGTTGCCATCTAGATAAAGGAAGGCCCGTAGACGTGGTGTATCTGGATTTTGCAAAAGCATTTGGACACAGTTCCCCATAAACGTTTACTGTACAAGATAAGGTCTGTTGGCATGGACCACAGGGTGAGTACATAGATTGAAAACTGGCTACAAGGGTGAGTTCAGAGGGTGGTGATAAATGGGGAGTACTCAGAATGGTCAGGGGTGGGTAGTGGGGTTCCCCAGGGTTCTGTGCTGGGACCAATCCTATTTAATTTGTTCATAAACAATCTGGAGGATGGGATAAACAGTTCAATCCCTGTATTTGCAGACAATACCTAGCTAAGCAGGGCAATAACTTCTCTGCAGGATGTGGAAACCTTGCAAAAAGACCTGAACAAATTAATGGGGTGGGCGACTACATGGCAAATGAGGTTCAATGTAGAAAAATGTAAAATAATTCATTTGGGTGGCAAAAATATGAATGCAATCTATACACTGGGGGGAGAACCTCTGGGGGACTCTAGGATGGAAAAGGACCTGGGGGTCCTAGTAGATGATATGCTCAGCAATGGCAGGCAATGCCAAGCTGCTGCTAACAAAGCAAACAGAATATTGGAATGCATTAAAAGGGGGATCAACTCCAGAGATAAAACGATAATTCTCCCGCTCTACAAGACTCTGGTCCGGCCGCACCTAGAGTATGCTGTCCATTTCTGGGCACCAGTCCTCAGGAAGGATGTACTGGAAATGGAGCGAGTACAAAGAAGGGCAACAAAGCTAATAAAGGGTCTGGAGGATCTTAGTTATGAGGAAAGGTTGCGAACACTGAACTTATTCTCTCTGGAGAAGAGACGCTTGAGAGGGGATATGATTTCAATTTACAAATACCGTGCTGGTGACCCCACAATAGGGATAAAACTTTTTCGCAGAAGAGAGTTTAACAAGACTCGCGGCCACTCATTAAAATTAGAAGAAAAGAGGTTTAACCTTAAACTACGTAGAGGGTTCTTTACTGTAAGAGCGGCAAGGATGTGGAATTCCCTTCCACAGGCGGTGGTCTCAGCGGGGAGCATTGATAGCTTCAAGGAACTATTAGATAAGCACCTGAATGACCACAACATACAGGGATATACAATGCAATACTGACACATAATCACACACATAAGTTGGACTTGATGGACTTGTGTCTTTTTTCAACCTCACCTACTATGTAACTATGTAACTATGTTCGGTGTTCGCAGAACATCCAAACAACCAAAGTTCGGCCCGAACTTATGCTCGGGCTGAACCATTCGCCCACCCCTAGTCACCAGTGCAGTATTTGTACATTGCTATCATAACCTCTCTCAAAGAGGATGAGTTCAATGCTTGTAGTCTTTCCCCATAGCTGAAATCCTCTAGTCGCTTTATTAGCTCTGTTGTCCTTATCTGGACTCGCTCCAGTTCCAGCATTTCCTTCCTGAGGATTGATGCCCAGATCTGGGCGGCATATTCAAAATGTGGCCAGACCAAAGTCTTGTAGAGTGGGTGAATTATCGTTTTATCTCTGGAGTGAATCCCCTTTTTAATGTATGCCAATATTCTGTTGGCTTTGCTTGCAGCAGATTGGCATTGTATGCCATTGCTGAGCCTGTCATCTACTAGGACCCCCAGGTCATTTTTTATCCTAGATTCCACCAGAGGTTCTTCCCCTAGCGAGTAACTTGCGTTCGTATTTTTAGCAACCAAATGCATTACTTTACTTTATTTTTCAACATTAGACTATTAAACTATTTGCCATGTAGTTTCCCACCCCAATATTTTTTATGTTCAATGTTTTTATTGAGTTTTTCACAAGGAACAGAGTGTGAACATTATCTGTCATACAGTTGACAAAATAAGGTGAATCACTTAATTGAGTACAAGTGACAGAACAAAGATATAACAAGGTGAACGATGTGAAGATATTAATTGTTAATTGTTAATTATGAAGTGAAGTGTATTATTCAGCCTCCCCAGACACCCCATATGGGCGCAAACTGTGTCATAGGGGGAGACAGCACACCCAACCTTTTTATAGAAACAAAACAAAGTAATGCAGAAACATTTACTAAAATAAAGAAACAAGAAGTAAATATAGTGAGTGTAGGTAACAAGATACACCAGTTGGTAGAAAAGTCAGTTTAACAAAGTTACCCTTAATACGTTGTCAATATAAACATACAAAGATAATCGCACCAGGCACTTATGTGGATAGGTAAGGTGCACTTAAAGAGGGCATGGAGAAGATCGGAAGGAAAGAAGGAAGGTGGGGGGGAGGGGGAGCGGGAGTAGGAACAGGAAAGTCACCATATGTTGGGTAATATATAAGTGCACAGACTGGGTTGTAATAAGGTCATAGCTAACAAATTATTAAGAATTCTGCCATAAATGCATTTTTTCTCGAAAGATACAAAGAAAAGGTATCAAGGTTTAATCAGAACAGAACGTAAGTGTATATATATATATATATATATATATATATATATATATATATAAAAAAACGTGAGTATTTATACTATTGCAATAGCCACGTCAATGAGACTTAGAAAAAAACTCAGTGTACCAGAAGGACCACTGAGACCACTCCACTTGAGCTGAGCGGAGTTGGCCTTTGCTTGAGGTGAACATACATTCATAAACAGTTGCATCAGGGCTAAAACCTCTGAGCATGAAGATCTTGTTTTAGAAAACCAATTGCGAGTGATGGTCAGTTTAGCTGAAAGTAAAATGTGAACAACTATACATCTGAGTGAGAGGTTGGATTTTTTTCTATCCCTAAATTCAAAATAGCAAGCTCTGGTGAGGGGAGTATCTGAATTTGAGTGACATCTTGGATAAGCCTGAATATATCAGACCAGTAGGTAGATATTAAATTGCATGACCACAATATACAGTGCCTTGCGAAAGTATTCGGCCCCCTTAAACTTTTCAACCTTTTGCCACATTTCAGGCTTCAAACATAAAGATATAAAATTTTTATTTTTTGTGAAGAATCACCAACAAGTGGGACACAATTGTGAAGTGGAACGAAATCTTTTGGATTTTTGAAACTTTTTTAACTAATAAAAAAATGAAAAGTGGGGCGTGCAAAATTATTCAGCCCCCTTGCGTTAATACTTTGTAGAGCCACCTTTTGCTGCGATTACAGCTGCAAGTCGCTTGGGGTATGTGTCTATCAGTTTTGCACATCGAGAGACTGAAATTCTTGCCCATTCTTCCTTGCAAAACAGCTCAAGCTCAGTGAGGTTGGATGGAGAGTGTTTGTGAACAGCAGTTTTCAGCTCTTTCCACAGATTCTCGATTGGATTCAGGTCTGGACTTTGACTTGGCCATTCTAACACCTGGATACGTTTATTTGTGAACCATTCCTTTGTAGATTTTGCTGTATGTTTGGGATCATTGTCTTGTTGGAAGATAAATCTCCGTCCCAGTTTCAGGTCTTTTGCACACTCCAACAGGTTTTCATCCAGAATGGTCTTGTATTTGGCTGCATCCATCTTCCCCTCAATTTTAACCATCTTCCCTGTCCCTGGTGAAGAAAAGCAGGCCCAAACCATGATGTTGCCACCACCATGTTTGACAGTGGGGATGGTGTGTTGAGTGTGATGAGCTGTGTTGCTTTTACGCCAAACATATCGTTTTGCATTGTGGCCAAAAAGTTGGATTTTGGTTTCATCGGACCAGAGCACCTTCTTCCACATGTTTGGTGTGTCTCCCAGGTGGCTTGTGGCAAACTTTAGACGAGACTTTTTATGGATATCTTTGAGAAATGGCTTTCTTCTTGCCACTCTTCCATAAAGGCCAGATTTGTGCAGTGTACGACTGATTGTTGTCCTATGGACAGACTCTCCCACCTCAGCTGTAGTTCTCTGCAGTTCATCCAGAGTGATCATGGGCCTCTTGGCTGCATCTCTGATCAGTCTTCTCCTTGTCTGAGCTGAAAGTTTAGAGGGACAGCCAGGTCTTGGTAGATTTGCAGTGGTCTGATACTCCTTCCATTTCAAAATGATCGCTTGCACAGTGCTCCTTGGGATGTTTAAAGCTTGGGAAATCTTTTTGT
The DNA here is from genome assembly GCA_037952835.1 of Lithobates septentrionalis. Lineage (NCBI taxonomy): Eukaryota > Metazoa > Chordata > Amphibia > Anura > Ranidae > Lithobates > Lithobates septentrionalis. The sequence goes on along the minus strand of JBBDGP010000781.1, from coordinate 5,805,148 downwards.
ATCCAAATCCGGCTTTAAACTTCTCCACAACAGTATTACGGACCTGCCTGGTGTGTTCCTTGGTCTTCATGATGCTCTCTGCGCTTTCAACAGAACCCTGAGACTATCACAGAGCAGGTGCATTTATACAGAGACTTGATTACACACAGGTGGATTCTATTTATCACCATCAGTCATTTAGGACAACATTGGATCATTCAGAGATCCTCGCTGAACTTCTGGAGTGAGTTTTCTGCACTGAAAGTAAAGGGGCCGAATAATTTTGCACGCACCACTTTTCAGTTTTTTATTTGCTAAAAAAGTTTAAAATATCCAATAGATTTCGTTCCACTTCACAATTGTGTACCACTTGTTGGTGATTCTTCACAAAAAAATTAAAATTTTATATCTTAATGTTTGAAGCCTGAAATGTGGCAAAAGGTTGAAAAGTTCAAGGGGGCCGAATACTTTTGCAAGGCACTGTATATATATATATATATATATATATATATATATATATATATATATATATATATATATATATATATATATATATATATTATTATAAAGTGTGCTATTGGTTCCGCAGTCCCTCCAACACAAAGGTGATGTGGAGGAATTTATAGTGTGACGGATATGAGGGGTTTAGTACAATCTGAAGGCGATCTTATAAGAAAGTCCCCATAGGTTGGCTGATTTGATAGCTTTATAGGGCGCGTTCAGGGCTGCTATCCACTGCTCATCTGTGAAGGATGTTCCTAGCTCGTGTTCCCATTTAATATGGGATTGAGTTTTAATGAAGGTTGTTTTGTCGTTTAGGATTTGGTAAAAAAGGATATGCCTTTAATGTGTGAGCTCTTATCGGACCAGTATTTCCAAACAAGTCTAGAGATGTTTTGGAATATTGCAGGTAAGTGAATTTGGCAGTGAGTGATTCTGATATATTGGAAATACTCAGACACAGGTAGATTAAAATCCTTTTGCAGCGTTGGGAATGTTTTGAGTACTCCGGCCGAGTATAGATCTGAAATTAAAAGAAGAGAAATGATGTCTAGTGGGATACGTAATGGGTTAGGGAGGTCCTATGAAGATTTTTGAGGATCAAGTGGTGGAATGCCGACCTTGAAGCTAGAATGGTAGGAGATAGGAGCTTATCTATGTTGCATTTGTGGGGAGTACTGACAATCTAACTGTGAAGGTTCCTATTCGGAACCTGTATGGATTCTATGCTTTTCCATAGGCTTTGTGATTGAGGTGCAAACCATACTTTTAATTGTGCTAATAGCATGGCCAGGTAGTAGTCCCTGAGGTCTGGTAGACCCACGATTTGTGTTTGATAAGCTTGGGATATGGGAACATCTCACTTTTTTCCCTTGCCCCATGAAGTGGCTTAATAAAGTTTGTAGTCTCCGAAAGTAGGAAGTGGGTATAGGGATAGGTAGAGATCGGAAGAGGTATAAAAGCTGTGGGAGCTTAAGCATCTTGAAGGATGCGGGCCTCCTCATCCATGAAAGTGTGAATTTAGAGAGGTTTGTTAATTCAAATTGTAGGGCCTTTAGGTACGGGATGAAGTTTTCCTGAAATAAAGACTTAGGATTAGCTTTGAGTTGTACTCCCAAGTTTTTAGTAGATTTATCAGCCCAGATATATGGGAAACGGTTGGAAAGAGTAGATTGGGTGGAGGGAACTGCACATTCATCTAAGGCTCGCCAGTTCCTAAATGTCTTGCAGGACAATTTTATGGGTCAGATGGTAGATGCACCAACTAGAAATAAAGCGTTACTGGATCTACTGATTACCAACAATACAGACCTGATCACGGATGTGGAAATACGGGGCAATTTAGGTAACAGCAATCACAGGTCAATTGGCTTCAGTATAAATCACACAAATAGGAAACATAAAGGGAATACAAAGACACTGAATTTCAAAAGAGCCAACTTCCCTAAACTACGAACCTTGCTAGAAGGCATAAATTGGGATAAAATCTTAGGAACAAAGAACACGGAGGAGAGATAGGTTTGCGAGCATATTAAATAAGGGCATTAGCCAATGCATCCCATTGGGTAATAAATTTAAAAGAGCGAACAAAAGTCCTGGATGGTTTAACTCCAATGTGAAAATGCATATAAAAGCAAAGGAGAAGGCCTTCAAAAAATACAAGGGTGAGGGATCGTCATCAGCATTCAGACTCTATAAAGAATGCAACAAAAAGAGTAATGCTGCGTACACACGATCGGACATTCCGACAACGAAATCCTGGGATTTTTTTTCAACAGGTGTTGGCTCATGCTTGTCTTGCGTACACACGGTCATACAAATGTTGTCAGAAATTCCGATCGTCCAGAATGCGCTGACGTACAACACGTACAACGGCACTATAAAGAGTTAGTTCAATAACCAGTGTGCCACCCTTTGGGCTCCTTCTGCTAATCTTGTGTTAGTAGAAGTTTGGTGAGAGACGATTCGCGCTTTTCAGCCTCATGCTTTTCAGATTGTTACTGCTCTTCAGTTTGTGCTTGTGGGTTCATGTCTGGTTTTCAGTGCGTGTAATCAGTTCGCATCTGGGTTTCAGTGCGTGCTATTTATAGTACGTGTTTGATTTTCAGTTCATTCTTGTCTGCTCGTTTCTGAATTTCAGCTCGCTCTTCTCAGGCCTTTCTGATTTTCAGTGCTTTCTGTTAGTTCATTCTGACCAGCTGACTGTTTTGAAGCCATGTTGCAGGTACGTACTCATTATAGAGTTTGTGCTGTGCAGGAGCTTGGTGTTGGGGTTCTTACTTTGACCCAAGCCCAGTCCATGAAAAGAGCGAGGAGGTGTTCATGGATGAAGAATTGGTTGCTCCAGTGTGACCAATTCTCGCACACGCCTTTGTTGCGGGAGATCCGAGAGAATAATCCTGATGATGTCAGGAATTATCTCCGGATGACGGACCCCGTTTTTCACCATTTGCTGGCTTTGCTGTCCCCGTATATTACCAAGCAGGACACCTGCATACGGCAAGCCATCACTCCTGAACAGAGGCTAGTGGCCACGTTGCAGTACTTGGCAACAGTGAGAAGTCTGTAGGACATCAAGTTCTCAACAGGCATCTCCCCCCAGGCTCTGAGGATCATTATTCCAGAGACCTGTTCTGCCATCATTCAGGCCCTGCAGAATGACTATATTAGGGTAAGTTTTCTCTTTTAACATCACATTCTATATATTTAATGTTTGCTAAAGTATTGTATTTCTTTCATCATTCCCTAATTACCATGATTGTAATATTCTGTGAATGTCCTCTTTGTCATCATGCGTGCTGGAAGTTTTTAATGCTCCATTTTTGTTCTTCATGCATATTTGCCTTCACTAACCTCCCCAACATGCTATCCTGGGCCCATACACACCTATATGTGCAAAATAATTCTGCGCTGCTCACAAAAGAAACAAAAAGCAGCTAACACAACCAACAAAGTGTATATGGAAAAAAACAACAAAAAAGTGTAGCGCTAAACAATATCATACATGACGATAGATTAGTAGGTATGTGGTGAAGGGAATCACCTATGTAAAAAACTATACATAGGTAGGTAGTCCTGGTATGGATATTATAACAAAAAGATAACAATAGTTAGTCCTTGTGTAGATATATTGCAGACAGGTAATTCCAATGCAAATAAGCTCACTACCACCGAGAGAAGGAAAGGCTTACCAGATGAGGTGGACCCGACAGGGCATACGCCGAATTGGGTCAGATAAGGCTTAGGTGGTAAGTGGCTGTAGGTGCCTGTGATCTCACGGATGGCTGGATTCCTCCAAGTGGCACTCGGGTCCTGGGAGGTGTGGAGAGTCCCAAGGGTGTAGATGATCCCGTGGGTCCTAGGAGGAATGGGGTATTCCATGGATGGATCCCTCCAGACAGCATTCCATGGATTAGGTGATGATGTTATTGTGGAAAAAAGAAAGGAAGGGCCACATGTAAATCCGAATACGAGAATTTTATTTAAAAATGAAAGGATATACACTCACGTGAAAATCCAAAGTAAAAACAGCGCTGTAACAAAGTGGCGACAGTGGGGTCCTACCCGACGCGTTTCGTCCTAAAAGACGTCATCTGGGGGGTTACCCCCACTGTAGCCACACACATATATATAGGGGATGCATCAATAGTCATGGGAATCAGCTCCACATTGAGAAAAACATCACTTCCGGTGTCGGCCAAAATGGCCGTCCGGCGTGCGTTCCAGATGTGCGTTCCACACCTCACTTCCGGGTTAGAAGGTGAACCGGAAGTAGGGGAACGATCTGAAACCAAAAACGAAGAAAGGGGATAAGGTTATATAGATTATGTCTAATCATGCTGCCAAAAGACCTTGTATCCTGTGAATAAGTGCAGCGAGCGCAGATCGGGAAAACTCCCGGTACTGCGCGTGCGCAGTGTGCGTACGCAAGGCGATGTCTCTAGTACATAAACATGGGAAGTGACGTAGCTGAGAGGAGAGGTGAAACAAGCGCCAAGGTTGGTCATGCGCAGTAGGGACAGGGGGAAACTTAGAAAAAAGGTGTGATACAATACCGCTGTCAGCGGACGTGATGACTTGCGCAGTGGAGGCAAAGGGGTGCTTTAGGGAAAGAAAGGATTGTATGATGCGCTCACACTCTAAGGGGAATACTTAGGAAAAAGTGATACCATACCGCTGTCGGCGGACGTGATAACATGCGCGGTGAGGGCAAAGGGACAGAAAGCTCTAAGCGGACATGAAAACAGTACAGAGACTGCCTGATAATGTGAATATATAATGAAAGGATGTGAAGCCTGAGATTAAGTGCACAAATGAAATAAACAAGCTGCACAAATGGGCATAAATACATAAAACAGTGTGCAGCACGCACCAAGTAAATCCACTGGTAATTTAAAACAAAAAAGGAGCCAGTGTTCAGGGGAATAGTGGAGCGGGCTCCCTTGAGAAGATTTATGAGGCATTATGCCCATATGCATAGATGCAAATAGCCAATACATTAAAGTACAAAATAATATAGACATGCATATAAGGCACTTCCTATAGAAAAAAGTAAACTAAAGAAGCGCACTAAAGTGCAATATTGGTATGTATAAAACAAGTTAAAATCTATGGATGAGCCCAACCAAGGCCGGAAATGAATAAACAGAGATAAAAACAAAAACAAAATGACGGGGCCCAAAGGGGGGGGGGGAATAGAAAAGAGAGAGTTTATTGTTAAGAGGTGGATGTCAGGCTCTATTGATGAAAGCGTTGACATCCAACTCCACATTGATGCCTGATGGAGAAAGGGTACGGAGCTCATGGATCCAGAAAGTCTCCAATCGTGATACACCTCTGGTCATGGCCCCACCCCTCCATGGGGGAACATATCGGTCTATCACTATAAATTGTGTACCCGCGAACACCCGATTGTGGTGTAATTTATAATGACGGGGAACTGTATGCTTAGTATCGCCACTCTTAATCAAAGCAATATGTTCCGCTACTCTTATAGAGAAAGAGCGGATGGTGCGGCCAACATATTGCTTACCACAATGACATGTAATTAGGTAAACGATGTGGCTGGTGGTGCAGGTGCAGAATCGTTTGATGGAATATCGTCTCTGTGTAACTGATGAAGTAAACGATGTAGTTTTTCTTCCTATACCAGAGTTATGTCAACATACAGTACATCTTCTACATGAGTAGAAACCCTCCATTTCGTAAAAAAGAGGTTGTTGTACAGGAGGATTAATGATGTTGGGGGCAATCTTGCTTTGTATAGTGGGGGCACCCTTAAAAATGACTTTAGCCCTGTCGGGCAGGACAGTGTTCAAAACCCGGTCATTCCTGAGGATGTCCCAATGCTTGGACATGATAGCCTTAACATGTTTGTATTGATTAGAAAACGTGGTCAAAAGAGACCACTTGAAAATCTCACTCTGCTCTGTTTTAGGCTTTTCAACAAGGAGTGACTCCCTATTGGTCTCAAGGGCACGTTGGAACTCCCGATCTACAAGTTGGGGGTCATAGTTCTTATCCAACAATTTCGCCTTCAAAAGAGCAGATTGTGTTTTAAAGGCCTCAGTGCTGGAACAATTTCTTCGTAATCTGAGAAATTGGCTTTTTGGAACTGAGTCCAAACAGGACCGGTGATGACAACTATCTGGCGGAATAAAACTATTCCGGTCCGTGGTTTTAAAATGAGTCTGGAAATGGAAAAGACCGTTACGGATCTCAATGTCCAGATCCAAAAAGTTAATTTTTTGTTTACTGGCTGTATATGTCAGGGAGATGCCATGATCGTTAGTGTTTAGATGTTCAAAAAACTGATCCAACGACTCGGCACTACCCTTCCATAGGAGGAGGATGTCGTCGATGTACCGCGCCCACATAGTTAGGGAAGGATACCTGTTGGCATAGACGACATCCTCCTCCCATTTGGCCATAAACAAATTGGCGAGGCTAGGGGCATATTTGGCGCCCATAGCCACGCCACGCAACTGATGGTAGTATTGCTGGTCAAACCAGAAATAACTTCGCTTAGTAGCGAATAGGGATGAGCTTCGTGTTCGAGTCGAACCCATGTTCGACTCGAACATCGGCTGTTCGACCGTCCGTCAAATTGCGAACGTTATGGGCCGTTCGCGCCAAATTCGTGTGGCGCGTCACGGCCCATAATTCACTGCGGCATCGCAGTGCATTGCTGGCTGATGATTGGCCAAGCATGCACTATGACCCGCATGCTTGGCCAATCACAGCGCCGTCAGTAGAGAGAGCTGTAATTGGCCAAAGCCAGGGTGGCTTTGGCCAATTATGGCTCAGGGGATTTAGTACACGCCCCACACTATATAAGGCCGCCTGCACGGCGGCCCTGTGTAGTGTGTTCCGGTGTGCTGATAGAGAGAGAGATAGACAGTGTCATTTGATTTGAGAGCTAGATTAGGCTAGATCTGTTCCTGCTCTTTACATTTAGTGCAGTGCGTCCTGCTCACAGTGTTCAGCTAGATCTGTTCCTGCTCTTTACATTTAGTGCAGTGCGTCCTGCTCACAGTGTTCAGCTAGATCCGTTCCTGCTATTTACATTTAGTGCAGTGCGTCCTGCTCACAGTGTTCAGCTAGATCTGTTCCTGCTATTTACATTTAGTGCAGTGCGTCCTGCTCACAGTGTTCAGCTAGATCCGTTCCTGCTATTTACATTTAGTGCAGTCAGTGCGTCCTGCTCACAGTGTTCAGCTAGATCCGTTCCTGCTATTTACATTTAGTGCAGTCAGTGCGTCCTGCTCACAGTGTTCAGCTAGATCCGTTCCTGCTATTTACATTTAGTGCAGTGCGTCCTGCTCACAGTGTTCAGCTAGATCCGTTCCTGCTATTTACATTTAGTGCAGTGCGTCCTGCTCACAGTGTTCAGCTAGATCCGTTCCTGCTATTTACATTTAGTGCAGTGCGTCCTGCTCACAGTGTTCAGCTAGATCCGTTCCTGCTATTTACATTTAGTGCAGTCAGTGCGTCCTGCTCACAGTGTTCAGCTAGATCCGTTCCTGCTATTTACATTTAGTGCAGTCAGTGCGTCCTGCTCACAGTGTTCAGCTAGATCCGTTCCTGCTATTTACATTTAGTGCAGTGCGTCCTGCTCACAGTGTTCAGCTAGATCCGTTCCTGCTATTTACATTTAGTGCAGTGCGTCCTGCTCACAGTGTTCAGCTAGATCCGTTCCTGCTATTTACATTTAGTGCAGTGCGTCCTGCTCACAGTGTTCAGCTAGATCCGTTCCTGCTATTTACATTTAGTGCAGTGCGTCCTGCTCACAGTGTTCAGCTAGATCCGTTCCTGCTATTTACATTTAGTGCAGTCAGTGCGTCCTGCTCACAGTGTTCAGCTAGATCTGTTCCTGCTATTTACATTTAGTGCAGTGCGTCCTGCTCACAGTGTTCAGCTAGATCCGTTCCTGCTATTTACATTTAGTGCAGTGCGTCCTGCTCACAGTGTTCAGCTAGATCCGTTCCTGCTATTTACATTTAGTGCAGTGCGTCCTGCTCACAGTGTTCAGCTAGATCCGTTCCTGCTATTTACATTTAGTGCAGTGCGTCCTGCTCACAGTGTTCAGCTAGATCTGTTCCTGCTATTTACATTTAGTGCAGTGCGTCCTGCTCACAGTGTTCAGCTAGATCCGTTCCTGCTATTTACATTTAGTGCAGTGCGTTCTGCTCACAGTGTTCAGCTAGATCCGTTCCTGCTATTTACATTTAGTGCAGTGCGTCCTGCTCACAGTGTTCAGCTAGATCCGTTCCTGCTATTTACATTTAGTGCAGTGCGTCCTGCTCACAGTGTTCAGCTAGATCCGTTCCTGCTATTTACATTTAGTGCAGTGCGTCCTGCTCACAGTGTTCAGCTAGATCCGTTCCTGCTATTTACATTTAGTGCAGTGCGTCCTGCTCACAGTGTTCAGCTAGATCCGTTCCTGCTATTTACATTTAGTGCAGTGCGTCCTGCTCACAGTGTTCAGCTAGATCCGTTCCTGCTATTTACATTTAGTGCAGTGCGTCCTGCTCACAGTGTTCAGCTAGATCCGTTCCTGCTATTTACATTTAGTGCAGTGCGTCCTGCTCACAGTGTTCAGCTAGATCCGTTCCTGCTATTTACATTTAGTGCAGTCAGTGCGTCCTGCTCACAGTGTTCAGCTAGATCCGTTCCTGCTATTTACATTTAGTGCAGTCAGTGCGTCCTGCTCACAGTGTTCAGCTAGATCCGTTCCTGCTATTTACATTTAGTGCAGTGCGTCCTGCTCACAGTGTTCAGCTAGATCCGTTCCTGCTATTTACATTTAGTGCAGTGCGTCCTGCTCACAGTGTTCAGCTAGATCCGTTCCTGCTATTTACATTTAGTGCAGTGCGTCCTGCTCACAGTGTTCAGCTAGATCCGTTCCTGCTATTTACATTTAGTGCAGTGCGTCCTGCTCACAGTGTTCAGCTAGATCCGTTCCTGCTATTTACATTTAGTGCAGTCAGTGCGTCCTGCTCACAGTGTTCAGCTAGATCCGTTCCTGCTATTTACATTTAGTGCAGTGCGTCCTGCTCACAGTGTTCAGCTAGATCCGTTCCTGCTATTTACATTTAGTGCAGTGCGTCCTGCTCACAGTGTTCAGCTAGATCCGTTCCTGCTATTTACATTTAGTGCAGTGCGTCCTGCTCACAGTGTTCAGCTAGATCCGTTCCTGCTATTTACATTTAGTGCAGTGCGTCCTGCTCACAGTGTTCAGCTAGATCCGTTCCTGCTATTTACATTTAGTGCAGTCAGTGCGTCCTGCTCACAGTGTTCAGCTAGATCCGTTCCTGCTATTTACATTTAGTGCAGTGCGTCCTGCTCACAGTGTTCAGCTAGATCTGTTCCTGCTATTTACATTTAGTGCAGTGCGTCCTGCTCACAGTGTTCAGCTAGATCCGTTCCTGCTATTTACATTTAGTGCAGTCAGTGCGTCCTGCTCACAGTGTTCAGCTAGATCCGTTCCTGCTATTTACATTTAGTGCAGTGCGTCCTGCTCACAGTGTTCAGCTAGATCCGTTCCTGTTATCTTCCTACTGACAGGCAGGCTTGTCTGGTTACAGTATATAAAGCTACCTGAAGAAAATTACAGGTGTTCTATCCCAGCTTAGTGCAGCTACAGGCCATTAGTATGTCTGGAAGGCCAAGAAGGAGAGGCAGACAGTCACAAGCCAATAAGAGAGGGCAAGCAGGCTCTGTGTCTAGTGCTGGTCGTGGAGACGGTGCATCCTCATCAGCACGTGGCCATGGGACACGCTTGGCCTTTTTTTCGGCAGCTGGCCGTGTTGAGCCGCAACATGCAGAAAACTTGGTCGAGTGGATGACCAAGCCGTCCTCATCCTCCTCATCCTCTCTCACCCATGCCCAGGGTGCTTTGTCTGGCAAAGCAGCGGCCTCTTCCCTCAGCTCAATGTCATCAGTGACTCCTTCCCTAGCTCCACCATGTCCTCATGAGGATTCCCTCGAACTGTTTGACCACAGTGTTGGGTACATGCTCCAGGAGGATGCCCAGCGTTTGGAAGGCTCTGATGATGATACTGAGCTCGATGAAGGCAGTAACATGAGCACGGACAGAGGGGGTGCCCAAGAAGGACAGCAATCTGGCAGTCATGCTCCCCCTGCTGCAGCATACTGCCAGGTTTGCTCCAGTGATGAGGAGGGAGGGGATGATGAGGTCACTGACTCAACGTGGGTGCCTGATAGGAGAGAGGAGGAGGAGGAGGAGGAGGAGGAGGAGGCGGCACATCACCAACGCGGCAGGATGCCCTCCAGGGGCCAGCCTAAGGGCAGCACATTGACTGCATCACACCCCAAAGCTCCACATGTGCAGGGCGCTGCAGTCTCTGCGCGTTATTCAAAAAGTTCTTTGGTGTGGGCCTTTTTTGAGACGAGTGCATCAGATCGCACCGCTGCTATTTGCAACATATGTCTCAAGCGTATCTCGCGTGGCCAAAACATCTCCCGCTTGGGTACCACATGCTTGACCAGACATATGTTGACCTGCCATGCAGTTCGTTGGCAAGCATATCTAAAAGACCCACACCAAAGAACAAAGAGGATCTCTCCTTGCTCCTCATCAGCTGAGATTTCCAACCCCACTAGACCTTCAGTCCTCTCTGAGACCTGCAGTGAGAGGAATGAAGGTGTAGAATTAGGTGTGTCACAGCCAAGTACTTGTGGGCAATCTGCTTTTGGTACACCGACGCCAGATTGTACCAGGCAAATTTCCCTGCCCCAGCTGCTGCACCGCCGAAAGAAGTTTGCTCCCAGCCATCCACATGCCCAGCGGTTGAATGCTAGCTTGGCAAAATTGCTAGCACTTCAACTGCTGCCTTTTCAGTTGGTAGACTCTGCCCCCTTCCGTGAGTTTGTGGAATGTGCGGTTCCTCAGTGGCAGGTACCCAAACGCCACTTTTTCTCACGGAAGGCGATTCCAGCTCTCTACCGGCATGTGGAAGGCAATGTCCATGCCTCGCTGGACAGGGCGGTCAGTGGTAAGGTGCATATTACCGCTGACTCATGGTCCAGCAGGCATGGACAGGGACGTTACTTAAGTTTCACGGCGCATTGGGTGACTCTGCTGGCAGCTGGGAAGGATGCAGGACAAGGTGCAGTAGTGTTGGAGGTTGTTCCGCCACCACGCCTCCAAAATGCTGATTGTGACACACCTCTCTCCTCCACCCCCTCCTCTTCTTCTTCCTCCATGGCCTCTTCCTCGGAACCAGCGGTGCTCCGTAGGCGTTCAAGGGGCTACGCAAGTACGCAGGCCAAAAGATGCCATGCGGTGCTTGAGCTGGTGTGCTTGGGGGACAGGAGCCACACTGGGGCAGAGGTTCTGTCAGCTCTGCAGGGGCAGGTTCAGAGGTGGTTGACGCCACGCCAACTTAAGGCAGGAATGGTGGTTTGCGACAATGGCACCAACCTCCTCTCTGCCCTCCGACAGGGACAACTGACCCATGTGCCCTGTTTGGCTCACGTCCTTAACTTGGTGGTGCAGCGGTTCTTGGGCAGGTACCCGGGCTTACAGGATGTCCTGAGGCAGGCCAGGAAAGTCTGTGTGCATTTCCGCCGGTCATATAATGCCAGTGCTCGGCTGACGGACCTCCAAAAGGAGTTTAACCTGCCCAAGAACCGCCTAATCTGTGACATGCCCACCAGGTGGAACTCGACATTGGCCATGCTGCAGCGGCTGCACACGCAGCAGAGGGCCATAAATGAGTACCTGTGCGACTATGGCACCAGGACAGGGTCAGGGGACCTTGGTTTTTTTTCCCCACGCCAGTGGGCCATGATCAGGGATGCATGCACTGTCCTGTCACCATTCGAGGAGGCCACGAGGATGGTGAGCACTGACAGTGCATGCATCAGTGACACTGTCCCCCTTGTCCACCTGTTGGAGCACACGCTGCGTGGAATAATGGACAGGGCACTTGAGGCAGAACAGAGGCAGGAAGAGGAGGACTTCCTTAGCTCTCAAGGCCCCCTTTATCCAGACAGTGTTCCTGCGTGCCCGCCGATCACACAGGAAGAGGACGAGGAGGAGGAGGAGGAGGAGGAGGAAGATTGTGTCAGTATGGAGGTGGAGCCTGGCACTCAGCATCAGCAGTCTTTAAGGGATCAGTCCCAAGGAACACATGGACTTGTACGTGGCTGGGAGGAGGTGGCTGCGGACGTTGTTGTCCTTAGTGACCCAGAGGACTCCGGACCGAATGCCTCAGCAAACCTACGCTGCATGGCCTCCCTGATCCTGCAAAGCCTGCGTAAGGATCCTCGTATTCGTGGTATCAAGGAGAAGGACCAATACTGGCTGGCAACCCTCCTTGATCCACGTTACAAGGGTAAGGTTGCGGACCTTATCTTGCCATCGCAGAGGGAGCAGAGGATGAAACATCTTCGGGAGGCCTTGCAGAAAGGTCTGTGCAACGCGTTCCCAGAGACTGGGAGGTTACAAACTCCTGTTTCTGGACAACGTGTTGCTGAGGCTTCGGTCAGTCAAAGAAGGAGCGGTGGAGAAGGTGGCCGTCTGACCGATGCGTTCAGACAATTTTTTGGTCCGCAGCCCCAAGGTATGATCGGTTCCAGCAACCATCGCCAGCTTCTGTTTTACATGGTGCAGGAATACCTAGGGGCAAGATCAGACTTGGACACCTTTCCCACCGAAAATCCTCTGGGTTACTGGGTCTTGAGGATGGATCACTGGCCAGAGCTTGCACAGTATGCAATTGAGCTACTGGCCTGTCCTGCATCCAGCGTTCTTTCGGAACGCACATTCAGTGCTGCTGAAGGCGTGGTAACCGATCACAGGGTGCGTCTGTCCACTGACTCGGTCGATCGGCTGACCTTCATAAAAATGAATCAGTCTTGGATCACCACCAGCTACCAAGCACCTGATGCTGATGTAACTGAATAATTTTTTTCAGATCCCTTCAAAGACTGCCTATGCTGATGCTGAGTGACTATCCCTGAGTAATTATCCTCTTCCTCCTCAATCATCACGCTGATAGCTTGTAAGAACATTTTTGGTTCTGGGCGCCACCACCAGTGCCTAAGGCACAATTTTTCAGCCCCTGTATAACAGGGGCGTGTAATTACAATTTTTGATGTAATACTTTGCAGCAGGGCTCGTTCCTGCATTCCAACTAGAGTGTCTGTGAGGGGTTGCAGTGTTGTGGCACCAGCACCAGTGCCTAAGGCCTAATTTTTCAGCTCCTGTTCAACAGGGGCATGTAATTACAATTCTTGATCTAATATTTCACAGCAGGGCCCTGTGAGGGCTTACAGTGTTTTGGCCACAGCAACACCTAAGGCCCAAATTTCTGCTGAGTATATAGGGCAGGACCCTACTTTCAAACATCTAACTTACAAACGACTCCTACTTGCAAACGGAAGGAGACAACAGGAAGTGAGATGAAATCTACCCCTAGGAAGGGAAATTCTCTCATGTAAGAGTTAATATGGGAAAACAATTTCTCCTTTCCACTGATGCTTTCCAATCCTTGTTCCACAAAAAAACCCAAATTTTCAAAAAACATTTTTCATTGGGACAAAAAAGTGAGGTGAAATCTTCTGAAGAGGAGGAAAGACGCAAAACAAATGTCACAGGGGTGATAACCCTTCCCTATGTTTTCCAAAAAGCTTAGAAAAGATTTTTTGGCTGGAGCTAAACACGTTAAAAATGTTCAAAATTACAAACAGATTCTACTTAACAACAAACCTACAGTCCCTGTCTTGTTTGCACCGCCTGTATACTGCTGTTCAGAGTATATAGGGACCTTTCCTTATTTTAATTTGGGTGCGGGGTTCCCCTTAATATCCATACAAGACCCAAAGGGCCTGGTAATGGACTGGGGGGTACCCATGCCGTTTGTCTCACTGATTTTCATCCATATTGCCAGGACCCGACATGACATTAAACCCGCAAGCAGTTTTAAATGAGATTTTTTCCTTTAAAAATGACATTTGGTGCAGGGACTGTTCTAAACATGGGAAACACGCGTCACTTTACAGGCATACTATAGACACCCCCCAGGTACGATATTTAAAGGAATATTTCACTTTTTTTTTTTTACTTTAAGCATCATTAAAATCACTGCTCCCTGAAAAACGGCCGTTTTTAAAAGTTTTTTTTTGCATTGATACATGTCCCCTGGGGTAGGACCCGGGTCCCCACACCCTTTTTAGGACAATACCATGCAAATTAGCCTTTAAAATGAGCACTTTTGATTTCGAACGTTCGAGTCCCATAGACGTCAATGGGGTTCTAACGTTCGTGCGAACTTGCGGTCCGTTCGCGGGTTCTGGTGCGAACCGAACCGGGGGGTGTTCGGCTCATCCCTAGTAGCGAACTCTAAAAGTTCCATAATGAAAGAGCACTGGAAGGATGCAATGCTAGGGTCTCTCTCAAGGAAGTATCGAACAGCCTCCAAGCCCTTATCTTGAGGTATACAGGTATACAGGGAGGCCACATCAGCAGTGGCAATGATGTGGTCACCCTGTAATTCTAAATTTTCAAGCCTGCGTATGGTAGCCCCTGTGTCCTTCAAGTAGGACGGCATACGCCTTACAAGTGGCTGTAAATAAAAGTCAATATACCGGCCTATGCGTGAAGTGACAGAATCTATGCCACTCACGATAGGCCGGCCGGGGGGTTGGACTGGGTTCTTGTGTACCTTTGGTAGGTAATATATAGTTGGAACCCTGGGTGCCAGAGGCACCAAAAACTCTCTCTCCTTTCTGTTTAGGATTCCATGGTCATAACCCTTCTTGACAATGGTGGTCAACTCTCTTTTAAAACGGTTGGTGGGGTTGTTGGGCATTATTATATATGTATCGGGTTCGTTAAGAATCCTGTACATTTCCGACATGTAGTCTTTCTTGTCTAAAACCACAATGCCACCCCCCTTGTCCGCTGGACGAATCACAAGATCTTTCTGTGAGCACAGGGACTTCAAACCAGTGTTGGACAAGGAGTGGTGGAATGTGCGTTTATCCGGAAGTTTGGATAGATCCTTAAGGACTAAGTCCCTAAACAAGCTGATGGCAGGCGCCATAGGGACTGGTGGGATAAATAATGAGGGATTGGACAGGCCAGAGTGAACTGTACCCGCCGTGGCGCATCTCTCATTTCTGACAGGGTTGGAAGTAAGGTAGCGTTGGATGTGTAACTTCCGTATGTATTTATGAATATCTATAAACGTGCCAAACCTATCGAGCTTCTTAGGGGGGGCAAATTTAAGTCCCTTATCCAATACAGACAGTTCCTCCTTGGTCAATGGCTTGGCACTTAGATTAAAAACACCTTGGCCCCTTAAGTTCTCCTTCGTTTTCCTCTTTTGGATTCTCCAACCTCCCCTTGTACCTCTCTTGGGTCGGGACCCCTTTTTCTGGGTCTTTGGACCTTGTGAAAAACCTGTGCATGTCGTGGATTGGTGTTGGATGGAGGATAATCCTGAAAAGACTGTTCATGTCTGGATCCAGGATTATATCCATACTCATCCCCATAATCATCATCCCAGGTGTTCCTAAGGGGTAAAAACCTATTTTGAGTGGTCAGGGGTGGTTGTTCATAATGATGGGAATTCTGGTAGTACGCATCCATGTACGTCCCCTGTCGGGATTGGGAGGCCTCGCGTTGTCCTGAATATGGTTCTGGGGGATACCTTCCGCGGCCCCGTTGGCCTCTACCACCCTGTTTCCCTCTGATGTTACCCCTACTTCTCTGGTTGACATAAGGGGTATGGGGGTCATAGGGGTATCTGTTCATGCGTGATGGAGATTCATATCTTAGATTATCATTCCTTCTCACATGAACAGGGGTACCTGGGGGTTGTGCCCCCGTGTCAGCTATTCTGGCTGTTGAGGTACTAGGGGGACAAGATCCAGAGGGTGCAGGGGTAGTATCATTGGAGTTTGCAGAATACAACTTCTGCCACCCAAACACATTCCCTGTTCTATAATCCCCTACATTTCTAGAGTACTTTTTTTGTTTTTTATTCCTCTGTTCCTTGTCCTCCTTCTCAAGGTGTTTCTGGAGGTTGGAGGAAAGAACAGAGTACTCTGAGGAATTTTTGTGGGCTAAAAGTTTATCTTTAATCTCCTTGATCTCGCCATCCAACAAAGATAGTTTATGTCGTTTTTTGGAGATGAGGACGCCAAGGAGATTAATCCCTGCCTCATTAAAGTATTTGTACCAAGATTCTACATCAGGTTCTCCTTGGGGGGGGGTGTACATCCCATCGGAGGCTTCTGGGAACCATACGCTCCGAGACATACTGTTCCAAGAACACCATGTCCCACTGTAGATGCAGTTCAGAGGACATGATGTTCTTGAGCCTCAAAAATAAACCGCCTATTTCGGTATCATTACTAGTGACAACAAAGACTCCGTCCGTATTAACGGTCCGAGATGCCCTGTAGTCAAAGACATCCATTATATTATCAAATGGACTGAGCTGCAGCAGAATGTGTTATCAAAACAAACGTGACCAATATGTGCAAAATAATTCTGCGCTGCTCACAAAAGAAACAAAAAGCAGCTAACACAACCAACAAAGTGTATATGGAAAAAAACAACAAAAAAGTGTAGCGCTAAACAATATCATAAATGACGATAGATTAGTAGGTATGTGGTGAAGGGAATCACCTATGTAAAAAACTATACATAAGTAGGTAGTCCTGGTATGGATATTATAACAAAAAGATAACAATAGTTAGTCTTTGTGTAGCTATATTGCAGACAGGTAATTCCAATGCAAATAAGCTCACTACCACCGAGAGAAGGAAAGGCTTACCAGATGAGGTGGACCCGATAGGGCATACGCCGAATTGGGTCAGATAAGGCTTAGGTGGTAAGTGGCTGTAGGTGCCTGTGATCTCACGGATGGCTGGATTCCTCCAAGTGGCACTCGGGTCCTGGGAGGTGTGGAGAGTCCCAAGGGTGTAGATGATCCCGTGGGTCCTAGGAGGAATGGGGTATTCCGTGGATGGATCCCTCCAGACAGCATTCCATGGATTAGGTGATGATGTTATTGTGGAAAAAAGAAAGGAAGGGCCACATAGTGTAAATCCGAATACGAGAATTTTATTTAAAAATGAAAGGATATACACTCACGTGAAAATCCAAAGTAAAAACAGCGCTGTAACAAAGTGGCGACAGTGGGGTCCTACCCGACGCGTTTCATCCTAAAAGACGTCATCTGGGGGGTTACCCCCACTGTAGCCACACACATATATATAGGGGATGCATCAATAGTCATGGGAATCAGCTCCACATTGAGAAAAACATCACTTCCGGTGTCGGCCAAAATGGCCGTCCGGCGTGCGTTCCAGATGTGCGTTCCACACCTCACTTCCGGGTTAGAAGGTGAACCGGAAGTAGGGGAACGATCTGAAACCAAAAACGAAGAAAGGGGATAAGGTTATATAGATTATGTCTAATCATGCTTCCAAAAGACCTTGTATACTGTGAATAAGTGCAGCGAGCGCAGACCGGGAAAACTCCCGGTACTGCGCGTGCGCAGTGTGCGTACGCAAGGCGATGTCTCTAGTACATAAACATGGGAAGTGACGTAGTTGAGAGGAGAGGTGAAACAAGCGCCAAGGTTGGTCATGCGCAGTAGGGACAGGGGGAAACTTAGAAAAAAGGTGTGATACAATACGGCTGTCGGCGGACGTGATGACTTGCGCAGTGGAGGCAAAGGGGTGCTTTAGGGAAAGAAAGGATTGTATGATGCGATCACACTCTAAGGGGAATACTTAGGAAAAAGTGATACCATACCGCTGTCGGCGGACGTGATAACATGCGCGGTGAGGGCAAAGGGACAGAAAGCTCTAAGCGGACATGAAAACAGTACAGAGACTGCCTGATAATGTGAATATATAATGAAAGGATGTGAAGCCTGAGATTAAGTGCACAAATGAAATAAACAAGCTGCACAAATGGGCATAAATACATAAAACAGTGTGCAGCACGCACCAAGTAAATCCACTGGTAATTTAAAACAAAAAAGGAGCCAGTGTTCAGGGGAATAGTGGAGCGGGCTCCCATGAGAAGATTTATGAGGCATTATGCCCATATGCATAGATGCAAATAGCCAATACATTAAAGTACAAAATAATATAGACATGCATATAAGGCACTTCCTATAGAAAAAAGTAAACTAAAGAAGCGCACTAAAGTGCAATATTGGTATGTATAAAACAAGTTAAAATCTATGGATGAGCCCAACCAAGGCCGGAAATGAATAAACAGAGATAAAAACAAAAACAAAATGACGGGGCCCAAAGGGGGGGGGGAATAGAAAAGAGAGAGTTTATTGCTAAGAGGTGGATGTCAGGCTCTATTGATGAAAGCGTTGACATCCAACTCCACATTGATGCCTGATGGAGAAAGGGTACGGAGCTCATGGATCCAGAAAGTCTCCAATCGTGATACACCTCTGGTCATGGCCCCACCCCTCCATGGGGGAACATATCGGTCTATCACTATAAATTGTGTACCCGCGAACACCCGATTGTGGTGTAATTTATAATGACGGGGAACTGTATGCTTAGTATCGCCACTCTTAATCAAAGCAATATGTTCCGCTACTCTTATAGAGAAAGAGCGGATGGTGCGGCCAACATATTGCTTACCACAATGACATGTAATTAGGTAAACGATGTGACTGGTGGTGCAGGTGCAGAATCGTTTGATGGAATATCGTCTCTGTATAACTGATGAAGTAAACAATGTAGTTTTTCTTCCTATACCAGAGTTATGTCGACATACAGTACATCTTCTACATGAGTAGAAACCCTCCATTTCGTAAAAAAGAGGTTGTTGTACAGGAGGATTAATGATGTTGCGGGCAATCTTGCTTTGTATAGTGGGGGCACCCTTAAAAATGACTTTAGCCCTGTCGGGCAGGACAGTGTTCAAAACCCGGTCATTCCTGAGGATGTCCCAATGCTTGGACATGATAGCCTTAACATGTTTGTATTGATTAGAAAACGTGGTCAAAAGAGACCACTTGAAAATCTCACTCTGCTCTGTTTTAGGCTTTTCAACAAGGAGTGACTCCCTATTGGTCTCAAGGGCACGTTGGAACTCCCGATCTACAAGTTGGGGGTCATAGTTCTTATCCAACAATTTCACCTTCAAAAGAGCAGATTGTGTTTTAAAGGCCTCAGTGCTGGAACAATTTCTTCGTAATCTGAGAAATTGGCTTTTTGGAACTGTGTCCAACCAGGACCGGTGATGGCAACTATCTGGCGGAATAAAACTAAAAAACGCGTCGGGTAGGACCCCACTGTCGCCACTTTGTTACAGCGCTGTTTTTACTTTGGATTTTCACGTGAGTGTATATCCTTTCATTTTTAAATAAAATTCTCGTATTCGGATTTACACTATGTGGCCCTTCCTTTCTTTTTTCCACAATAACATCATCACCTAATCCATGGAATGCTGTCTGGAGGGATCCATCCACGGAATACCCCATTCCTCCTAGGACGCACGGGATCATCTACACCCTTGGGACTCTCCACACCTCCCAGGACCTGAGTGCCACTTGGAGGAATCCAGACATCCGTGAGATCACAGGCACCTACAGCCACTTACCACCTAAGCCTTATCTGACCCAATTCGGCGTATGCCCTGTCGGGTCCACCTCATCTGGTAAGCCTTTCCTTCTCTCGGTGGTAGTGAGCTTATTTGCATTGGAATTACCTATCTGCAATATATCTACACAAGGACTAACTATTGTTATCTTTTTGTTATAATATCCATACCAGGACTACCTACTTATGTATAGTTTTTTACATAGGTGATTCCCTTCACCACATACCTACTAATCTATCGTCATTTATGATATTGTTTAGCCCATACACACCTAGCCTAGTCACTTAAAAATGTATTTTGTCAGCTCCATAGTAGTGCTTTACCTTAAACACCATCTAAAATGTGTTTAAAGGTTGTTTGCATCCTTAAATTCAGCCAGAGTGCCAGAGGCTTTTTTTTGGGGTCACAAAATCATTTGGAACCCTCCCCCCAACCGCTAAGTCAACCAATATGAATCCTTTAGCTGCTGACTTTGCTAAACCCATACACACTATACCTACCTCTTTTGTGGTCAGATTTATGGATGAATTCACCAAAGCAAATGTAGTGAAAGGGCCTGCCTGAATACTTTCAAATGGTATTGTTTAACCACTTGCCGACCGCCTCACGCCTATATACGTGAGCAGAGCGGCACGGGCAGGCAAAATCACGTACCTGAAACGTGATTGCCTTCCCGCGGGTGGGGGGTCCGATCGGACCCCCCCCCGGTGCCAGCTGCGGTCGGCATTTGGTTGGAAGCGATGAAAGACGAGGGGGAGGCCATCCGATCGTGGCCCCCCCCCTCGCGATCGCTCCCAGCCAATGAGAAACATCCCCTGCCTCTGTATAGTACACAGAGGCAGAGGATGTGATGTCATCTCTCCTCGGCTCGGGAGTTTCCGTTTCAGCGCCGAGGAGAGATGACATGTAAGTGCACCAACACACACACACACACAGTAGAACATGCCAGGCATACATTACACCCCCGATCCTCCCCCGATCGCCCCCCGATCCCCCCCCAATCACCCCCCCCCCTGTCACAAACTGACACCAAGCAGGTTTTTTTTTTTTTTTTCCTGATTACTGCATAGTGTCAGTTTGTGACAGT
Source organism: Lithobates septentrionalis (assembly GCA_037952835.1). NCBI lineage: Eukaryota > Metazoa > Chordata > Amphibia > Anura > Ranidae > Lithobates > Lithobates septentrionalis. Next base: position 5,784,461 of record JBBDGP010000781.1, on the reverse strand, counting down.
TAGCAGTGTTAGGGTAGTGAGATTTACCCCCCTGTAGGTCTAGGGTACCCCCCTTACCCCCCCTAATAAAGTTTTAACCCCTTGATCACCCCCCTCACCAGTGTCACTAAGCGATCATTTTTCTGATCGCTGTATTAGTGTCGCTGGTGACGCTAGTTAGGGACGTAAATATTTAGGTTCGCCGTCAGTGTTTTATAGCGACAGGGACCCCCATATACTATCTAATAAATGTTTTAACCCCTTGATGGCCCCCTAGTTAACCCTTTTACCACTGATCACCGTATAACCGTTACGGGTGACGCTGGTTAGTTCGTTTATTTTTTATAGTGTCAGGGCACCCGCCGTTTATTACCGAAAAAAGGTTTAGCCCCCTGATCGCCCGGCGGTGATATGCGTCGCCCTAGGCAGCGTCAGATTAGCGCCAGTACCGCGAACACCCACGCACGCACCGTACACCTCCCTTAGTGGTATAGTATCTGAACGCATCAATATCTGATCCGATCAGATCTATACTAGCGTCCCCAGCAGTTTAGGGTTCCCAAAAACGCAGTGTTAGTGGGATCAGCCCAGATACCTGCTAGCACCTGCGTTTTGCCCCTCCGCCCGGCCCAGCCCAGTCCAGCCCACCCAAGTGCAGTATCGATCGATCACTGTCACTTTTTTTGTAGCGTTTTGGTGAACTGGCAAGCACCAGCGGCCTAGTACACCCCGGTCGTAGTCAAACCAGCACTGCAGTAACACTTGGTGACGTGGCGAGTCCCATAAGTGCAGTTCAAGCTGGTGAGGTGGCAAGCACAAGTAGTGTCCCGCTGCCACCAAAAAGACAAACACAGGCCCGTCGTGCCCATAGTGCCCTTCCTGCTGCATTCGCCAGTCCTAATTGAGAACCCACCACTTCTGCAGCGCCCGTACTTCCCCCATTCACATCCCCAACCAAATGCAGTCGGCTGCATGAGAGGCATTTATATATCCTCCCAAGTACCCCTACCCAACGAACCCCCCCAAAAAAGATGTTGTATCTGCAGCAAGCGCGGATATAGACGTGACGCCCGCTATTATTGTCCCTCCTGTCCTGACAATCCTGGTCTTTGCATTGGTGAATGTTTTGAACGCTACCATTCACTAGTTGAGTATTAGCGTAGGATACAGCATTGCACAGACTAGGACACACTTTCACAGGGTCTCCCAAGATGCCATCGCATTTTGAGAGACCCGAACCTGGAACCGGTTACAGTTATAAAAGTTACAGTTACAAAAAAAAGTGTAAAAAAAAAAAAAAACACAAACAAAAATAAATAAAAATAGTTGTCGTTTTATTGTTCTCTCTCTCTATTCTCTCTCTCTATTGTTCTGCTCTTTTTTACTGTATTCTATTCTGCAATGTTTTATTGTTATTATGTTTTATCATGTTTGCTTTTCAGGTATGCAATTTTTTTATACTTTACCGTTTACTGTGCTTTATTGTTAACCATTTTTTTGTCTTCAGGTACGCCATTCACGACTTTGAGTGGTTATACCAGAATGATGCCTGCAGGTTTAGGTATCATCTTGGTATCATTCTTTTTAGCCAGCGGTCGGCTTTCATGTAAAAGCAATCCTAGCGGCTAATTAGCCTCTAGACTGCTTTTACAAGCAGTGGGAGGGAATGCCCCCCCCACCGTCTTCCGTGTTTTTCTCTGGCTCTCCTGTCTCAACAGGGAACCTGAGAATGCAGCCGGTGATTCAGCCAGCTGACCATAGAGCTGATCAGAGACCAGAGTGGCTCCAAACATCTCTATGGCCTAAGAAACCGGAAGCTACGAGCATTTTATGACTTAGATTTCGCCGGATGTAAATAGCGCCATTGGGAAATTGGGGAAGCATTTTATCACACCGATCTTGGTGTGGTCAGATGCTTTGAGGGCAGAGGAGAGATCTAGGGTCTAATAGACCCCAATTTTTTCAAAAAAGAGTACATGTCACTACCTATTGCTATCATAGGGGATATTTACATTCCCTGAGATAACAATAAAAATGATTTAAAAAAAAAAATTAAAGGAACAGTTTAAAAATAAGATAAAAAAGCAAAAAAATAATACAGAAAAAAAATAAATAAATAAAAAGCACCCCTGTCCCCCCTGCTCTCGCGCTAAGGCGAACGCAAGCGGCAGTCTGGCGTCAAATGTAAACAGCAATTGCACCATGCATGTGAGGTATCACCGCGAAGGTCAGATCGAGGGCAGTAATTTTAGCAGTAGACCTCCTCTGTAAATCTAAAGTGGTAACCTGTAAAGGCTTTTAAAGGCTTTTAAAAATGTATTAATTTTGTTGCCACTGCACGTTTGTGCGCAATTTTAAAGCATGTCATGTTTGGTATCCATGTACTCAGCCTAAGATCATCTTTTTTATTTCATCAAACATTTGGGCAATATAGTGTGTTTTAGTGCATTAAAATTTAAAAAAGTGTGTTTTTTCCCCAAAAAATGCGTTTGAAAATCGCTGCGCAAATACTGTGTGAAAAAAAAAAATGAAACACCCACCATTTTAATCTGTAGGGCATTTGCTTTAAAATAATATATAATGTTTGGGGGTTCAAAGTAATTTTCTTGCAAAAAAAAATTATTTTTTCATGTAATCAAAAAGTGTCAGAAAGGGCTTTGTCTTCAAGTGGTTAGAAGAGTGGGTGATGTGTGACATAAGCTTCTAAATGTTGTGCATAAAATGCCAGGATAGTTCAACCCCCCCCCAAATGACCCCATTTTGGAAAGTAGACACCCCAAGCTATTTGCTGAGAGGCATGTCGAGTCCATGGAATATTTTATATTGTGACACAAGTAGCGGGAAAGAGACAAATTTTTTTTTTTTTTTTTTTGCACAAAGTTGTCACTAAATGTTATATTGCTCAAACATGCCATGGGGATATGTGAAATTACACCCCAAAATAAATTCTGTTGCTTCTCCTGAGTACGGGGATACCACATGTGTGGGACTTTTTGGGAGCCTAGCCGCGCACGGGACCCCGAAAACCAAGCACCGCCTTCAGGCTTTCTAAGGCCGTAAATTTTTGATTTCACTCTTCACTGCCTATCACAGTTTCGGAGGCCATGGAATGCCCAGGTGGCACAACCCCCCCCCCCAAATTACCCCATTTTGGAAAGTAGACACCCCAAGCTATTTGCTGAGAGGTATAGTGAGTATTTTGCAGACCTCACTTTTTGTCACAAAGTTTTGAAAATTGAAAAAAGAAAAAAAAAATTTTTTTTCTGGTCTTTCTTCATTTTCAAAAACAAATGAGAGCTGCAAAATACTCACCATGCCTCTCAGCAAATAGCTTGGGGTGTCTACTTTCCAAAATGGGGTCATTTGGGGGGGGGTTTGTGCCATCTTGGCATTTTATGGCCTTCAAAACTGTGATAGGTAGTGAGAAGTAAAATCAAAAATGTATGCCCTTAGAAATCCTGAAGGTGGTGCTGGGTTTTCGGGGCCCCGTACGCGGCTAGGCTCCCAAAAAGTGCCACACATGTGGTATCCCCGTACTCAGGAGAAGCAGCTGAATGTATTTTGGGGTGCAATTCCACATATGCCCATGGCCTGTGTGCGCAATATATCATTTAGTGACAACTTTTTGTAAATTTTTTTTTTTTTTTGGTCATTATTCAATCACTTGGGACAAAAAAAATAAATATTCAATGGGTTCAACATGCCTCTCAGCAATTTCCTTGGGGTGTCTACTTTCCAAAATGGGGTTATTTGGGGGGGGTTTGTACTGCCCTGCCATTTTAGCACCTCAAGAAATGACATAGGCAGTCATAAACTAAAAGCTGTGTAAATTCCAGAAAATGTACCCTAGTTTGTAGACGCTATAACTTTTGCGCAAACCAATAAATATACGCTTATTGACATTTTTTTTACCAAAGACATGTGGCCGAATACATTTTGGCCTAAATGTATGACTAAAATTTAGTTTATTGGATTTTTTTTATAACAAAAAGTAGAAAATATCATTTTTTTTCAAAATTTTCAGTCTTTTTCCATTTATAGCGCAAAAAATAAAAACGGCAGAGGTGATCAAATACCATCAAAAGAAAGCTCTATTTGTGGGAAGAAAAGGACGCAAATTTCGTTTGGGTAGAGCATTGCATGACCGCGCAATTAGCAGTTAAAGCGACGCAGTGCCGAATTGTAAAAAGTGCTCTGGTCAGGAAGGGGGTAAATCCTTCCGGGGCTGAAGTGGTTAAAGTTTTGTTCTCCTTATCTTGATAGGTAATTGCAGAATGTACAAATGTGATTCTATTTGTACAGTGTGTATTTATATTTTTGTATTATGACACTTCTTACCTGTCCAGTGGGCTGCCAATAGTGTAAGTAAGGAGGGGCTGGCCAAATTCACACACATTATTTATGCATTCAGCTCTCAATGAAGTGGAGATGGTTACCTGTCCAAAGCATACCCCCCTAAAATTTTTACAATGGGCCATCAGAGGGGGTGAGGAATCTGATAAGTGGACCTTAGATTCTTTAAATACTCCTTCAAATAAATTTATATTTATGTTGGCCAAGAATGTTTGTGTCTAATCTGCTTGCAATCTTATGTGCAAAAGTCCTAATTAATTTTTTTCTTGTTTGATTCCACAGTTTCCTTCAACACCACAGGAATGGCAGACTGTGGCTTCCTAATTTGCCCAGAGGTGGGACTTTCCCAACTGCGAAGGGGCAATAGATGGGAAACATGTCCACATAGTCCCACCCCCCAACTCTGGGTCATACTATTACAACTACAACAGGTTTAATAGTATTGTGATGTTGTGATGGTGGTGTCGGCGACATATGATTTTCTTTATGTGGATGTGGGGAAGAATGGCCAAGTGTCGGATGGTGGAGTCATCGCCCGGACCGAGTTCTATGGATGGCTCCAGAGTGGTGGCTTGGGATTTCCACCTCTGGAAGACAACGTGGCTGGTCTGCCATTCGTCTTTGTCGCTGATGAAGCGTTTGGGCTGGGTGATCGCCTGATGCGGCCATTCCCGATGAGGACCCTCACCCCAGACCAGAGGGTTTTAACTACTGGCTGGCCAGAGCCAGAAGAGTGGTGGAGAATGCTTTTGGGATAATGGCCAGCCAGTTCCACCTATTCCTTACGCCAATCAACATGGCAGAATATAAACTTAACCGTATAATCCTTTTATGCTGCATTCTCCACAACTTTTTAAGGAGAAATTTGATGAACTATGTGGCCTCAGTTGGGCCTGAGGCTGGATTTCAAGACCAAACCCTGATGGCGCTTGATGCTGACCGTCCTGGCTTGCCCCCCCAAAGCGCCCGTGAGGTCCGTCAAAAATATATGGAGTACTTTGCAGGTAGGGGGGCCATTGATATGCCAGAAAATGTTTAACAGACCTTTTTTTAAATAAATTTGTATTTTAAAATGTAATAATATTTTACTTTGATTTAATGCTTGTGTTTCTTTTAGCTGTCTCCTAGATTATCCAATGTGCTTTTTTTGCCCATTTTCTGCAATAGTGCAAACGTAATTTCTTTGATACATGAACAGAAAAAAACAAATGTCGCCCACGGGACTTTAAATGAGTTGTAAATGGTGATCAGAGGGTAAACAGATATAGAGGTACAAAATATTTTATTGAAAACAACAGCATAATCCATAATAGGACATGAGCATGGGTGAACAGGTTCATAAAACAGCAACATTGCATAGTAATCCTAAAACATAGCCATAATATAATAGTAATACATGTAATACAGGTATACATAGTACATCTCTAACCCGACGCGTTTCGCAAGCTTTCCTCGCTTCATCAGGGGCTGATGTGCATAACTGCTGTCTGTAAAAACAGATAAAAGTAATAAGAGTATCGGTTATGATTGGTTAAAAGCAAGAAGCCAGAACCGATCATCCCATACTTACTAATGAGACCAAGGCTACTGACACAGAACCCAGGCAGGGGTCGGCGGAGGGCATCTCCCCCGGGAGCTGAAGAGGCCGAGGACCCAACCAGAGGACCGAGGCCAGGCATGGGGGGCAGCATGGCAAGTGAGAGAAAGAGAGAGGAGAACATGAACCCAAATTGTTCCCAAATGTACTGCAGGGCAACTCACTGTATAAAAATATAAAATATAGGGTAGTATAAGATTAAAGGGTTTGGAAGTATGAGATATATATAATGGCATCAAATGCAAGGTATGCTAGTAAACAGGGTCTAAGATAATAACATTGGTATTGTCATAAAAATATAAAGTATATGCTACTTGCATAGTATGCATAGGGTGTCCCGCAGAACAGAGAGAAGAAGGAGGGTACAGAGTGAAGGAATGAAAGAGAAGGGAAAGGGAAAGGGGAAGAGGAAAAGGGGAAAGCAAGGGGAGGTGAAGTGAAAGGTGACAGAAAAAAGAGAAAGAAAAAGAAGAAGAAAAGAAAAGGGAACAGGACCAGGGGGAAGGAAGAGAAAGAAAGTGGGAGAAGTGGGGGGAAATGAGACACAGTGAAAGGAAGGACAAATATATTATTATTTATTATAAATATATTATTAATATATTTGTCCTTCCTTTCACTGTGTCTCATTTCCCCCCACTTCTCCCACTTTCTTTCTTTTCCTTCCCCCTGGTCCTGTTCCCTTTTCTTTTCTTCTTCTTTTTCTTTCTCTTTTTTCTGTCACCTTTCACTTCACCTCCCCTTGCTTTCCCCTTTTCCTCTTCCCCTTTCCCTTTCCCTTCTCTTTCATTCCTTCACTCTGTACCCTCCTTCTTCTCTCTGTTCTGCGGGACACCCTATGCATACTATGCAAGTAGCATATACTTTATATTTTTATGACAATACCAATGTTATTATCTTAGACCCTGTTTACTAGCATACCTTGCATTTGATGCCATTATATATATCTCATACTTCCAAACCCTTTAATCTTATACTACCCTATATTTTATATTTTTATACAGTGAGTTGCCCTGCAGTACATTTGGGAACAATTTGGGTTCATGTTCTCCTCTCTCTTTCTCTCACTTGCCATGCTGCCCCCCATGCCTGGCCTCGGTCCTCTGGTTGGGTCCTCGGCCTCTTCAGCTCCCGGGGGAGATGCCCTCCGCCGACCCCTGCCTGGGTTCTGTGTCAGTAGCCTTGGTCTCATTAGTAAGTATGGGATGATCGGTTCTGGCTTCTTGCTTTTAACCAATCATAATCGATACTCTAATTACTTTTATCTGTTTTTACAGACAGCAGTTATGCACATCAGCCCCTGATGAAGCGAGGAAAGCTCGCGAAACGCGTCGGGTTAGAGATGTACTATGCATACCTGTATTACATGTTATACTATTATATTATGGCTATGTTTTAGGATTACTATGCAATGTTGCTGTTTTATGAACCTGTTCACCCATGCTCATGTCCTATTATAGATTATGCTGTTGTTTTCAATAAAATATTTGTACCTCTATATCTGTTTACCCTCTGATCACCATTTACACCTCATTTAAAGTCCCGTGGGCGACATTCGTTTTTTTCTGTTTCTGTTATTAGGGATGGAGGTGGTTTATGTTAGGGGTCAGTTCCCAGACATTCTCTTTGCTTTCTTTGATACATGAGGTGACAATCTCTTCTTCAGCTAACTATTATGTTGCGGGTCTGCTACACACACACCTTGTTTTTGTTGTTAATGTATATAATTCATTAATGCTTAAAATGTTCATCATTTTCCGCACCATGAATTTATTTTTTAGAGTTACAAAAATGGCCTAATTGATGCAAATTATTAAGCACTGTAGGTGTTATTTACTAAAGTAAAATCCACTTTGCACTACAAGTGCACTGAAAGTGCACTGAAAGTGCACTTGTATTGTAAAGTGAAGTTGCCTTTGGTAAATAATCCCCATTGTCACTGTAAACAACAACTTAAACAAAAAACTGCTATTGAGCATTGAAAGAAGAAGCCACACATTGTTGAGTAGAAATTTTTTTACTCTGTGCACATTCACATGTGCGTTTAGAAAATATTTTTTTCACAAACCAACATATTTTTTAAATACAATTTTTTTGTTGACAGTAGAAATATGCTTTTTTGTGGTAAACAGGCATGTTTTTTTAAACCACACAACAATGCACAACTCAGGAACTTACAAAGTTCAACTTTGATAAATTGAAGGCAATATCAAACATTAGTATGTCCAAACTGTGTTGATATTGCCTTCATCAGATGGGGTAAAGTCACCCCTAAGAAAGCCAAATTTTGAAGATGCACACAAATTGAGAGTCAAAATGGGGATTTCCCTCCTGATCCCATGCCTAATGTCAACATGTGCTATCTCCCATCATAGGGGATCTATGGATGTGTTTCGGGGGGTGCAACCCCTTCCTCTCATCTACTTGAGTTGCAAGGAAGGGGTTGCGCCCACAAAATGCGTACATTGATATCCCGTGACGGAAGATAGCACATGTTGACCCACTGTGTGCATCTTCAAAATTTGGCATTCAAAATTTTGGAGAAAAGTTAGAGAAATAGAAAGAATTTGATAAATGTTGGTGTGTTTTCGATTCTGTCTAAAACATCAATGATATTTCTGAGTCTTTTTTCAACATCATTGATGTCTTCCTTGATCTTCTGTAAATCCCAATTGCACACCATGATATCCCCAATGAGGACGTGTGCACTTGCACTTGTGAAATGTGTTTCTTAGTCAACAACATCCACATCACCTAAAAAAAACCCACACCATTGTATTATAAATATGCAGGCATCCATCTATTACCTGAAGCTGTAGTCTCAGACACTCACCTGTTGTGGTCACTATTTCACCCAATTCATAAACCTCTCCCTCCTCCACATCCTTGTGTTGATTTTTTGGATTTCCCCTTCTTTCGGAGGTTGGGGGTCCCTGGTGACCTCAGACATCCCGAGTCTTTTCTCCCCTATGTGAATAAAATAAAGGTATACTTAGCACACAGATATTTGAGGCAAGAAATATGAATATGAAACATTGCTGGGAAGTCTGTTTTGGCAGAGTTCAAAGATGATCACATGTTTTTTTTCCCTTTACAAAGCTGGAATTATTACCTTTTTTGTTAAAGTATCACACATGTAGAGACTCCTAGTATCCACTGGAGCACCTGTGTGGGACACCCTATAAAGTTTGTTCTGGTGTCGCACACTAGTGCTCCTGCGTCCAGATGTGTAAACAGCTGCTGGGTGTCCTCTCCTTACACTGAATAAAGTTGCATTTCATTTTAGTTACAAACCCATCTAGACAACAATGTACTAAACTTTTTTTAAGACAAATAGGCATGACCAAATGTAGTTAACCTGCATCTGCAAAAAACATTGTATTAGTGGGCGAAGAAACAATGTTTACTACGAATGATTTACTGTGCCCACAAACCTGAAACTTGCCATTTTAAACTGTACAACAGTAAAGAAAAGCACAGGGAGCAGCACGAACGTAATAATAATAATAATAGGAACACATGACAAAGTACTTACTTTTTTGCAGCACTCTCTTGATTCTTCTATACTGATCTTGCTCCCTCAATTTGAGGTCTGACTATTGTTTCCTCAGTTGATCCTTGGATCGCCGTACCCCAAAATTCTTCGGCAGACTTTTCACAACTAGTCATGATCTTGGCCTTTCTCACATTTGGGTTTGGGTACGGTCCATGCTTCCCGACATAGTCAGCCCACTTGAAGATGTCCACCATCTCCACCATCTCACCAAAGGACATATTAGAGGCCTTAAATATCCTCTGGGATCAGGACGCTCGTGGCTCCGGGCTTTTGTCGTTGCTGCTGCTGTCTTCATGCACTTGTTCTTTCTCCGCCATGTACTCTCCCACTGCACCGAAAGAGAAGGGGCGGGGAATATACTAGATAGAAGGTCAGGGGCGGGCAGAGTTTCATGCATGCGCAGTGTATATAAAGTGTAACACGCATGCATTGTACGTACGATCTGTGAGTGGAGGAAGGAGTAGCAGAAGCGCCAATCGTGATAATGAAGGTACAATTTTAACTTGGGCCTATACTGCTTATAGATTGAGGCCTATATTGGGACAAAATTATGAGAGTTTAGCCTGACATTAATTGTTGGAATTCGTGAAGCCGCAGATCCCCGCAGAAAACATCAACTATTTGAAGGCCACAATTGGTGGCAAGAGGAGCACATATAATAGGGAGGGCAAGAAAGTCCAGGATTCCCAGAGGTCAGGAGCTGCAGCAGATGACATTTATGTACCCAGGCTGTGGTACTATGACAGACTGTATTTTCTGGCAGACCAGAGGGAACCCAGGCCAGCACTCTCCAGTCTTCTTTCAACACTTCTTTCCACCCCAGCTGAGGCTTGCAACGTCCAACCTGGGCCTTCCAGCCAGGAAGATGTGGAGCAGCCCAGCTTGAGCCAGGTATAGCATTGTTCAACATATTTCTTGTGCAAAAATTAATGAAGTTAACTAGATGTTATTATCAATCACTAATTTCTGAATTAACAAAGTATTTTACATATCAATAGACAGTAGTGGCCACAAATGATTGGGACAAGAATGAAAAATGCTGGGGTCAGAATGATAGCCTTTTCTATTTGTTAACATTTAATTTGCAACAGTCATGAGCTGAAAATTGTGTGTGATTGATGAACCAAACACTAAAACTATAGTCCCTCCCTCCACCTTCTAAAAAAAGGGCCCAGGAAGAGGAGTAACCTGGAGGAGGCAGCACTTGGGCTATTTTGGGAGGCTACTGCGGCCCTCAGAACCCCCCCAATATTCAAGAGGACTATGCCTGCATGGCAGCCTGCAAAATAAATGAAATGGAGGAGCGCAACGCCTCTTCTATGAGGAAGTGATCTTACAAGCCCTAAATAAGGGGTTGAGGGGCAAACTCACAAGCCAAAGCCAGGTTTGTGAGTTTGACCATCGTCCTCCTCCTCCTCCTCCTCCACCTCCTGCCACAACTCCAACTCCTGGAAACAAGCATGTAAGGAAGATAAGAGAGTGATGGCCTGGGTTCAGTCTGGTCTGACAAAAGATGCAGGCTATTGTAAGACCCCAGCCTGGGGACATATATGTCATCTGCTGCTGTTCGTGATCTCTCAGAGTCCTGGGTCGGATTGTGCTCCCTATTATATGGACTCCTCATGCTACCAATTTTGGCTGTAAAATAGTTGATGTGTGCCCTGGGGTACAAAGGCTTTGCCAATTTCACCAGTTTATCCAGCGTTGCCTTCCTCTTTATTTGGTTATGACCCATAATAAATGGCTATTTTTTGTTCACAAATACTTGCCTATGTGTTTTACTTCAAAAAGGACAGTTTGTTTGTGAGTAGGCAGGTACTTTCAAAAAAGACAATTGTAAGGATAATTTAGCTTGCTGTCCACCATTTTAAAAGACTGTACCCATTTTAGAATAATATGTATATGTGACGTTTATGAGAAGTTAAGTTTCAATTTCTTATAAATGGTTTGATTTCCCCGAAATTATGTACGAAGCCTTTTCCTGTTGTTAGTTTCTGTATGAGTTATTAATATTCTATTTTTACTTGTTTTAAACATCCCGTATGCCTGTATGTTTGTATCTTTACCATATATTAATGAAAGGGTTGGACTTTTGTTGTGATGTCATTTTGGTTATATAAGTGGAAACATGGAAATAAAATGACCAGACCATTCTGAACTGCATGTACTGACTGTGTGTCATAATTTCTTATCAGAATGGTCTCCAGATCTGAATGGGTTTGAAGGGACCCTCTAGGCAGGATATCATACGAGGGTTCACTTTCTTTTAGAACATACTTACACCCCATCAGCTTTGGTGTCAGAATGTGGGGCGGTCATCATTCATGGGATGATCATCATCCAAGTTTCTAAGTCCGGTGAGTGATTTATTTATTATTATTTCTCTTACCATGACTTTGAGTTTAAAAGACTGTTTCCCTATTAGGGATTAACAGAAGGTGTAGTGTTAAAAACATTTATGTAAATGTATGAACGTCGGTAGAAGTCCGTTCAGGTGATGGCAGTGTAAGGAACTCTGAGATAGTTCCAAAAGGGACTCTGAGATAGTTACAAGGGGTTCTAAGAAGCCCAAAGTAATATAATACAGTACTGTAGGAAGTTTGATAAAGATATCTGATAGAGTGTGCCAGAAAAACCCAAACCTCTTTGCTTGCCTTTCTGTTGCAAACCACGGGTTTAAGTTTTAAGGTTTAATTTACATAACAAATTTGTGTTTCAAGAAGGACTGACGGTGAAGGGAGTAATGTCACTTATTCGAAGAGCAGGGCAGACTTATCAAGTCTGTCCCAGGTCTTTGAAGTATTGTGAAATTAGGGTCGTTTTTACCATTTAAAATATGGGTAGAGCGTTAATAACACTTTCTTAAGGTAATACATAAATTGGTGAGGCTAACTTTTGATTAAAACATGCTATTTGAAAAATTATTTTTGCTACTGTCATCTCTTGCAAAGGGGAAGCCAGGTGCAAAATTTGGATATTTGGCTTTTTGCCAACAGGGTTCAAGTACTAATATCTCACTGACCGTAATAGATAGTGGGGAATTGTTTGCGGCATTGGTACTACCGCAATTGAAGGCACTGTTTGAACCTGTTGGCACACTGCAAAAGAAAAAAAGAGACTCAGTATCTATTTAGAATGTTTAGAAAGAAAAATAAATATGTATGTTTTGGAGATCGGCTGAACCTATGCTCCCTATAGTATCCTAGCCCATACATTGTTCATGATGGGTTTAGCAGAGTCATGGGATGGTAAATTAAGGGTTAAATCAACCTTCTCTATGCCTGTACCATGTGCCCTAGCTCCTGCCCTAATTCTCTGTGCCCCGCCACCTCCATCTTACATACCACAACGCAGAAGTTGAAAGCTGCAGAGGCTGCACACGCTGTAGAGGGTCAGAGTACAAAACACGCAGTTTTAAAACAAGCAGCAGACACAGAGGAAAAAGAGGAAGTAACTACGCAGTTAGTTAATGCAAAGTTTTCCTTTCATGACACAAGACGCCGGACTTAACACTCAAGATGAAATGCACAGTCTTTTAAGCACAGTCTTGTCAGTAACCTTGTTCCTAAATATGCATTTACTGTGAGACAGCAGATATCAGACTGGGCTACAAAGAGTATGACTGACTTTCAAAAAAAAACAAAAAACGTTGACTGAAAAAGATGCAGCGGGATATTTTGACATCCCAAAACAAACACCAGTACCAACACATTATCAAAATGATTTCTTAGGAAATCAAAGGGGAAACTTTTATAAAAAGAGGGAGGGGGCAAGGACAAAGAGGGAGGTACATACAGAGAAAAAGAGGATTTCTTAAAGAAAGGAATCTGAGCAAAGCACATGCTGTAGATCTGTAGTATATCTGTAGTGTTTACTTATCTTTCTCCAAAGCTCTAAGTGTGGTTTTTCTATGTGCTTCCTCTGTTATCAGCATGAGTCAATTCTGAGAAGTTTTCCCAACACATGTGTGGACGGAGCTCAGAACGGAGCTTGTCTATTCAGAACATAGTTCTGCTGTGTGTGAAGGGGGTGTGTCCTTTCCTCAAATCAGCTCTCACACGGTAACTGAAGTCTCTCCGCCCCCTTCTCTGTGCTCCTGACAGATGAAAAAAGATTTTTAACACAATCTACCCTTTTGAAGGGGTGTAGAGAGGAGAAGACTGCAGATAAACAATTAAAACCTATGTAGGAGGCTTTGTTTCATCTCTGTGTATCATCTGAGACTGTTCACTTCAGTGGGTATGTGTGAGGGTACTTTAAGGGGGTACCTCGTGTAAAAAGAAGCAAAGAAAATCATACCAGACCTTTAATCATAGCATGCAACCTGGAAGACCACCAAAAGGGGTTTTCTCCCTCCTGAACCATATCAGGCCACATGCCCTCAACATGGGGGATACCTTTCCACGTGGGACACCCCTGTTGATGAGGACAAGGGTCTTTTCCCTACATTCGTGGCCATGGATTGTAGGGGACTACGGGCAGGGGGCTTATTGGAATCTGGAAGCCCTCTTTAATAATAAGGGGGCCCCCAGATACCACTCTCCCCATAGTACCCCTACTCATTTACAAAAAAAAGACTTGTAATCAAGAAATAAAGACACCCAAACATTGACAAATCATTAAACAAAAAGTTTCAAATCCCCAAAAATATATCATCAGTCATAATGCCTGTCACCCTCCAACTCTCAGACAACATCATGAAGGACAGTCATTCTCAATGATCTTTGAGGTGTCAAGGGTGCAAGTACCCAAGGCTTGCTTAGGATTTAGTGACAGTGGGAAGCTTGACCATACAGTATACACATTTCTGGTACAACTTTCCTTTAGAGTTACCAAAATCATTTAATATAAAGTCAAACCTAAACACTTTCAATTTGTATGCAATCAGGCAGGCCCTTGCAATACATAGTTGAAGGTAAATCTAAAGGAATTTCATAAGAAAATTGTATAATATATGGTCAGCTTAAGACTTGCACTTTAGTCTCAGATCTCCATGTGGGCCAGGACTATCTCTAGCCTGCTGACTGGACAATAAATAAGCAGTAGCACACTGATGACTCATCAGTCTACTTATTTTATTCCTGTACATATATTCCCTGTGTTAGGCTGAAAGTAATGTGCATTGGAGTATAGTTTTTATTGACACTGCCACCCCCCACTTTCCCATTACATTTTTTATAAATATATATACATATACACAGTATATTCCTGGATTTCACCTTTAAACAATTGATGTAGAAACATTGTATAAAGAAATGTACAGATTCCACATACTGTACATACCTTTTTATTTTATTCTATTTCATTTCCTATGTTATATGTTTTATTTTGTAAAGGTATTTAATTAATGTATGGCCATAGGTATATTTAGCCTGGTCTGGCCTGCAAAGGAAACAACAGAGATGAAAGTAAAGGAAACATGGGATGTATGGAAAAAATATTATGTTAGACTTCAGACTGATCCCATGGATCTCCCTTAGATACTAGGTCCAGTAGCTTCAGCTTCTGTTAAGTTAAGATAAAGTTCCTTTCTTGCTTAGCCCCATCCCTGTCTTTTCACTAACAAATGTCAGAATTTCAGAGAAAAGCAGACTTACTGGCATTTGCTAGATGAAAGAGTGAAAGGAAAGGTTTCATCTAAACTTGGGCAGAAATTGAGGCTCCAGCTGGGCTTAAGATTCAAGGGGGCTGTGCACAAAGATTCATTTGAATGCCTGCCCATTAGCCCTATTGCAACCTTAAAAAATATTTAGGCAAGGTAGGGTTTGATTGAGTGCTAAATTTAGTGTCCTAAAATTGATATAGACATTAGACAATTGAAGCTGAATAGAAAGGAACTCCAACAGCAACACATTTTCTTCTGTGCAACTATACATGTATGTCTATATTTTATTAGCTTGCATAGATTTGGTTATGACTAAGGCCTTATAGGCTGAAACACGTCAACTGTTTTCATTTGCGTTTGGTCACTGTGGCTTGTCAATAAAAACAAAGATTTTTTAAAGAGCAACAACCAATCTTTTTTCCTACATTACTTTACTCAGCCAGTGACTGTGGATTGAGCACCCGGGAGCTCTGCTATCTATATGTTTTATGGGTAGTAGCACTGACTTTTCTGTTTATACCATAGATTTGACCAAGCCTGCAGCAAAGCATTTATACTGTCCATGACAAAGAGAACAATGTGTTGGTTGTAAACTATAATTTCACTGTTCATAAACCAGCTCAAATTACAGTATAAAACAACTCTGTAAGAACATAACTGCAGTTATAGACACAGGGCTTGATGAGAGAACTGGATATTTAAATTACGTTTTTAAAAAACAGCAATACAGATGTTTAATTACAGCCACAAAAATAGCTGGATAAAAAAAAAATCAGAATACTGTATATACAGTATCTCACAAAAATGAGTACACCCCTCACATTTTTGTAAATATTTTTAATATCTTTTCATGTGACAACACTGAAGAAATTACACTTTGCTACATTTGCTAAAGTAGTGGGTGTACAGCTTGTATAACAGTGTAAATTTGCTGTCCCCTCAAGATAACTCAACACACAGCCATTAATGTCTAAACGACTGGCAACAAAAGTGACTACACCCCTAAGTGAAAATGTCCAACTTGGGCCCAAAGTGTTAATATTTTGTGTGGCCTCCATTATTTTCCAGGACTGCCTTAACCCTCTTGGGCATGCAGTTCACCAGAGCTTCACAGTTTGCCACTGGAGTCCTCTTCCACTCCTCCATGACAACATCACAGAGCTGGTGGATGTTAGAGACCTTGCGCTCCTCCACCTTCCGTTTGAGGATGCCCCACAGGTACTCAATAGGGTTTAGGTCTGGAGACATGCTTGGCCAGTCCATCACCCCTCAGCTTCTTTAACAAGGCAGTGGTGATCTTGGAAGTGTGTTTGGAATACTGCCCTGTGGCCCAGTCTCTGAAGGGAGGGGATCATGCTCGGCTTCATTATGTCACAGTACATGTTGACAGTCATGGTTCCCTCAATGAACTGTAGCTCCCCAGTGCTGGCAGCACTCATGCAGCCCCAGACCATGATACTCCCACCACCATGCTTGGCTGTAGGCAAGACACACTTGTCTTTGTACTCCTCACCTGGTTGCCGCCACACACGCTTGACACCATCTGAACCAAATACGTTTATTTTGGTCTCATCAGACCACAGGCCATGGTTCCAGTAATCCATGTCCTTAGTCTGCTTGTCTTCAGCAAACTGTTTGCGGGCTTTCTTGTGCACCATCTTTAGAAGAGGCTTCCTTCTGGGATGACAGCCATGCAGACCAATTTGATGCAGTGTGCGGCGTATGGTCTAAGCATTGACATGCAGACCCCTCACCCCTTCAACCTCTGCAGCAATGCTGGCAGCACTCATATGTCTAATTCCCAAAGACAACCTCTGGATAGGATGGTAAGCACGTGCACTCAACTTCTTTGGTCAACCATGGCGAGGCCTGTTCTGAGTGGAACCTGTCCTGTTAAACCACTGTATGGTCTTGGCCACTGTGCTGCAGCTCAGTTTCAGGATCTTGGCAATCTTCTTATAGCCTAGGTGTCAGAAACCATGAGCCCAGCTCTGACAGTACCCCTTCTTCAATGACCCCTCCCCCTCGGAGAACCACCAGGCTTGAGGGGAAAATGTCTATGGAAATCACAGAGGAGGACAGGGACATGTAGGCCCGAGGATGAGACCCAAGAGCGTTCCTCCGGACCGTACCCTTTCCAATGCACCAGGTACTGAATGCGCCCACGGAACCTATGGGAGTCAACAATGGACTTTACCATATACTCCTCATGGTTCTCAATCTGTACAGGGTGAGGACGTGGCACCAAGGTGGTAAAGCGTTTGCAGACCAAAGATTTTAATAAGGAGACATGAAATACATTTGAAATACGCATATTAGAAGGAAGGTCTAATGCGTAAGCCACTGGGTTAATCCTGCGAAGAATACGGAAAGGCCCAATGAACCGAGGTGCTAACTTCAGTGAGGGAACACAAAGTTGGAGGTTGCGAGATGACAGCCAGACCCTGTCCCCAACCTGGTAGGAAGGCACAAGCAGGCGTCTGTGATCATCATGGAGCCTGTACCTACCATTAGCATGATGCAAAGCCTCCTGGACTTGTGCCCAAGTGGAACAAAGACCAAAGTCAGGCAACATGGAAGGTTGGAAACCATAGTTTGCCATAAACGGTGATAATCAGGAAGCAGAATTCAAGGCACTATTGTGAGCAAACTGCGCCTACAGTAAGAGGTCTGACCACTTGTTATGATGGTCAGAAACATAGCAACGTAGGAATTAAACCAAGGACTGATTGGCTCGTTCTGCGGCCCCATTAGACTTCGAGTGATACGCAGAGGAGAAAGCAAACTGACTTTCCAACTGTGCACAAAAGGCTCGCCAGAACCGGGACACAAACTGACTATCCCTGTCTGAGACAATCACCTTGGATAGCCCATGTAAGTGAAAGATCTTCCAAGCAAAAACAGAAGCCAGTTCCTTAGAAGTGGGCAACTTCTTTAGTGGAATACAATGACACATCTTTGAGAACTGGTCAACCACCATAAGGATAACAGTGTTGCCTTGGAAGTTGGGTAACTCCACAATGAAATCCATACACAGGTGGGTCCATTGGGTATGGGTTGTAGGAGGCCCACTGGAAGGTGTCGTGGAGTCTAATGCCCTGTACACGCAACCGGTTTTGCAGTCGGAATAAACTCTGAAGGTTTTTACGATGGAGTTCCGACGGAATTCCGCTCAAGTTGTCTTGCATACACACGGTCAAATAAAATTCCAACCGTCCAGAACGCGGTGACGTACAACACATACGACGGGACTAGAAAACAGAAATTCAATAACCAGTAGCCAATCGCTTCCGTCTTCTACTTGCTTCAGAGCATGCGTCGTTTTTGGTGCATCGGAACAGCAGCGGAGCGGTTTTTCCGATCGTAATTTTTTCCGTCATAAAAATATAGAACATGTTCTCTAAGTCCGTCTGAATTTTCAACAGAAAAAGTCTGATGGGGCATACACACGTTTGGAATATAAGATGAAAAGCTCCCATCAGACTCTTTCTATGGGAAATTCCGCATGTGTAGATGCAGCATTACTCTGAGCACACACGGAACAGACAGCTTTGAAAGCAGTTACATCAGCACGTAGACTAGGCCACGAGAATTGTTGGGTAATGGCCAAAATGAGTTGATTCTTCCCAGGGTGGCCAGCTGCCTTGGGAGAATGGTAAGTCTGGAGCACGGTAGTACGGAGACTCTCTGGGACAAAGCAGTGGCCACAAGGTTTATCAGGAGGAGCATGAACCTGAGCAACAAGAATTTTGTCACCCAAAGGAGAAGTGAGACTGGTGTGAACCATAGCCAGAATACGATCAGGAGGAATCACAGGAACCGGAACCGACTGCAACTTGGAAGTGGAGGAAAATTGTCGTGACAAAGCATCAGCCCTTACATTCTTAGTACTGGGTAAGAATGAGACAATGTAATTGAAACTTGACAAGAAAAGAGCCCACCGCGCCCTTCTGGGAGAAAGGCATTTAGCCTCAGACAAGAATGTGAGATTCTTATGGTCAGTAAGAATGAGAACCGGCACAGTGGTACCTTCGAGGAGATGTCTCCATTCTTTCAGGGCTAAAAAGATCGCCAACAGCCTTCTGTCACCAATCTCGTAATTGTACTCCGCAGGTGACAATTTCTTGGAAAAGTAGCCACAAGGATGCATAATGCTGTCAGAGGTAAGACATTGAGACAGAAGGGCACCAACACCAGTCTCAGAAGCTGGATCAGGATGTGCCAACACAGGAGCAGAAACAAAGGCAGCCTTGAGACTCTCAAAGGCCTTAATGGACTCCGGAGACCAACTCTGTGGGTTACCGTCCTTTCTGGTCATATCAGTCAGGGGATTGACCAGAGATGAGAAGTTACAAATAAACTTCCCATAATATTTGGCAAAGCCCAGGAAACGCTGCAGAGGACGTAAATCCATGGGTCAGGGCCACTGAAGGACTGCCAAAAGTTTCTTTGGGTCCATCGAAAAACCAGCAGTAGAAATGACATAGCCCAGGAATTTAACCTGTTCAAGATGGAACTCGCACTTCTCCAGTTTACAATAGAGATTGTTCTCTCTTAGTTTCTGAAGCACACGACAGACACCTGTGTGGTGGCTCTCCAGGGACTTGGAAAATATGAGGATATCATCGAGATAAACCACCACACATAACTGCAACAAATTTCGGAGGACATTGTTAATAAATTCCAGGAAAAGTGCCAGGGCATTACAAAGGCCAAAAGGCATTATGAGGTACTCATAATGGCCTGTTCTAGTATTAAACACAGTTTTCCATTCGACACCCTCCTTAATCCTCATGAGATTGTATGCTCCTCTGAAATCAAGCTTCCTGAAAACCGTTGCTCCCTTGAGGTGGTCAAATAACTCTGTAATCAATGGAATCGGATAGGCATTCTTAATCGTGAGACGACTGAGACCTCTATAATTAATACAAGGTCTCAGTTCACCCTTCACTCTTCTTCTTCACGAAGAAGAAACCAGCACCAGCAGGAGACAAGGATTTGCGGATAAACCCCGAGAAAGTGCGTCTGCAACACACTCCTCCATGGCCTTATCTTCTAAGACTGACAAAGGGTAAACTCGGCCACGAGGGGGTATGGCACCAGGTTAAAGGTCAATTGCGCAATCATACGGCCGGTGTGGAGGCAAACTACTGGCTTGACCTTTGTCAAAGACATCGCTAAAATCACGGAACTCCTACAGCAGGGAGGAGAGTGAAGAGGTGCACAGGACCTTGGCTACCTTCTGGAAGAATATCTCACTGCATTGTGGTGACCAGGAGAGAATCTCAGCACGGAGCCAATCAAAAGAGGGGTTGTGCCTCTGTAACCAAGGATAACCAATAACTAGCGGAAACTTAGGTGAGGAAATAACTTGGAATTGGATTATCTCATGGTGAAGAGTCCCTACGGCCATGGACAATGGAACCATCTCATGAGTCACATGGGCAGACTGTAGAGGTCTTCCATCAAGAGCCTCAATGGCAAATGGAGTGTTACTCAGCTGCAGTGGAATCAAGTGCTTCGATACAAAGGCAGCATCAATGAACAGGCCAGAGTTGATTAGAGCCTGTATCTTGACAAATGACTCAGCCCAAGAAAGGGTGACCGAAACCTGGGGCTTATCCTTCTGGGTAACTGGGGATGAAACAATGCCACCTAAGTTCTTTCCATGACAGGACCTCAAGGTTCTGGCATTCCCTGGATGCATAGGACAGGACTTCAAAAAGTGACCTGCCTGGCCACAATAAGGGCACAATCTCTCCCTCCTCCTAAAGGCTCTCTCATCCACAGAGAGACATGTGAAATCCAAGTGCATGGGTTCACCTTCACTGCCCGACTCAGTACCAGGAGGCATGGGAGGTGAGGGAGGCACGGGTGAGACTGCAAAGCTCAGAGACAAATGTACAGAAGGCTTCCGCAAGCGCTCCTTAAAAGAGAGTCTTTCTCTGAGTCTGGAGTCAATGAGGATGGCCAACGTGATCAACTTCTCCAGCTCAGTGGGTCTATCTCGGGCTGCTATCTCATTCTTGATGGTATCCAAGAGACCATGAGAAAAAGCGGCCATGAGGGCCTCATTGTTCCACGCAACCTCTACTGCCAGAGTACGGAATTCAATGGTGTAGTCGGCAACAGTTCTCGTACTCTGTTCGACGGACATGAGGCTCTTGGCAGCAGAAGTGGAGCGTGCGGGAACGTCAAATACCCTTTTAAACAAAGCCAAAAACTTAGGGTAACTCAAGACAACAGGCTTTTGCGTCCCCCATAGAGGGTTTGCCCAGGCCAAGGCTCTCTCAGAAAGCAAAGATATCACGAAACCTACTTTGCTTCTGTCTGTGGGAAACGCCTGGGGCGGCATCTCAAAGTATATCTCAACCTGTTTAAGGAACTCTCTGCATTGGACTGTATCGCCCCCAAATCGCCGGGGAAGCAGAGCAGAACCAGACATACCTCTAATAGAGGTAACACTCGAGGTGGGTGCCTGCACATAGACTGGAGCAGCAGCAGGGTCGGCCTGCAACATAGGTTGTATCGGGGTGGCCACAGTGGGAGATTCCAGGTGAGCCGTGTGACTCAGGAGCATTTGTAATGCCACGGCGAACTGATCCATGCGGTGATCCAGTTCATCCAATCTCGAAAAAATATTACCAACAAGTGGATTGACTGCATCTTCTGAATTCATGGCCTTCACCTACTGTCAGAAACCGTGAAATCGGACCAAGACAGAAGTACAGTTAAATCACACTTGTTTAATAATAAAAGTAAAAAGAACAAACGTAGTCAAAACATAGCCAGAGTTCAGTAACCGGAACGGATAGTCAGCCAAGCCAGAAGTCAGGGATCAAAGTAGTGGAACAGCAAGCAGGATCTGGAGCCAGAAGGGATGTCAGCAAAGCCAGTCTTTAAACAAGAACGTAGGAGATAGTTTCTTGTGATGTGACCAAGGCAAAGGCAGAGCTTCTCTGGACGGCTTAAGTAGGCAGGACTGATGAGCAGAATCATCAACAGCTGAGTAACTGGAGAGAGATGGGAGCTGGCAATTAGCCGACAGCTGAGCGGCCAGCTCAGAGAAGGAAGGGCTGAGCCCAGCCCTGACACTAGGCCATCTTTATGTAGAGCAACAATCCTTTTTTCAGATCCTCAAAGAGTTCGTTCCATGAGGTGCCGTGTTGACCAGTATGAGAGAGTGAGAGCGATAACATCAAATTTAACACACCTGCTCCCCATTCACACCTGAAACCTTGTAACACTAACGAGTCAGGTGACACCGGGGATGGAAAATGGATAATTGGGCCCATTTTGGACATTTTCACTTAAGGGTGTACTTCACTTTTGTTGCCAGCAGTTTGGACATAAATGGCTGTGTATTGAGTTATTTTGCGCAGACAGCAAATTTACACTGTTATGCCCCGTACACACGGTCGGATTTTCCGATGGAAAATGTCCGATCGGAGCGTGTTGTCGGAAATTCTGACCGTGTGTGGGCTCCATCGGACATTTTCCATCGGATTTTCCGACACACAAAGTTGGAGAGCAGGAGAT
Organism: Lithobates septentrionalis; assembly: GCA_037952835.1. Lineage (NCBI taxonomy): Eukaryota > Metazoa > Chordata > Amphibia > Anura > Ranidae > Lithobates > Lithobates septentrionalis. The sequence goes on along the minus strand of JBBDGP010000781.1, from coordinate 5,761,835 downwards.
AAAATTTTCCGACAACAAAATCCGTTGTCGGAAATTCCGATCGTGTGTACACAAATCCGACGGACAAAGTGCCACGCATGCTCAGAATAAATAAAGAGATGAAAGCTATTGGCCACTGCCCCGTTTATAGTGTTTTACGTCACCGCGTTCAGAACGATCAGATTTTCCGACAACTTTGTGTGACCGTGTGTATGCAAGACAAGTTTGAGCCAACATCCGTCGGAAAAAATCCTAGGATTTTGTTGTCGGAATGTCCGAACAAAGTCCGACCGTGTGTACGGGGCAATATACAAGCTGTACACTCAATACTTTACAATTTCTTCAGTGTTGTCACATGAAAAGATAGAATAAAATATTTACAAAAATGTGAAGGGTGTACTCACTTTTGTGAGATACTGTATATACGTACGTATAACCAATGTGCTGGTTGTAAACTATAATTTCACTGTTCATAAACAAGCTCAAATTACAGAACACTTTACAGTACAAATCTACTCTGTAGACCATAACTGCAAGTATAGACATGGGAATTTTATGAGAGAACTGGACATTTAAATCTCATTAAAAAAACAGCAATACAAATATTTAATTACAGCCACAAAAAAGCTGGGTAAAAAAAAATCTGAATATATGTTACACAACAAGACCACAGCTTTCTACAGTCATGAACTGCACTGCACTAGATAAATGTAAACAGTAAAGAACTAGAGGATAATTAAAGTGAGTAAATATCTATTGGCACATGCACTCTGGAGTACTCTCATCACTTTTGTAGATCGTTACTGTAAGAAAGACGAATCGGATGCAAATTACAAGTCATGAGCTTCTGTGCATCACTTAAAAAGTATCCCAAAGAGCTTACCACTGGGAAGTCAAATATTTGATTACCTGGTTCTACAGCTCTATCATTTAATAAACCCAGGGCACTTAACATAACCAATATATTTTATCAAAATGATCTATTACACATACCCAACATTAAATTAAATATACTTGCTGTTTCTTAGTTTGTTTGTTTTTTTGTTCCATTTTTCTTTCCTATTAAAGATTGGGTCAACAAAAAAACACTGGTTCATCCTCATCTAGAAAATCCAGTTTATTTGGTTTGAATCTTGGCTCATACAAATCAATTTATTAACCACTTAATCCCCGGACCATTTTGCTGGCCAAAGACCAGAGCACTTTTTGTGATTCGGCACTGCGTTGCTGTAACTGATAATTGCGAGGTCGTGCGACGTGGCTCCCAAACAAAATCGACGTCCTTTTTTTCCCCACAAATAGAGCTTTCTTTTGGGGGTATTTGATCACCCCTGCAGTTTTTATTTTTTGCGCTAGAAACAAAAAAAGAGCGACAATTTAAAAAAAAGCATTATTTTTTACATTTTGCTATAATAAATATCCCCCAAAAAACTATTAAAAAAAATCATTTTTTTTCCTCAGTTTAGGCCGATACGTATTTTACATATTTTTGGTAAAAAAAATTGCAATAAGCGTTTATTGATTGGTTTGCGCAAAAGTTATAGCCTTTACAAAATAGGGGATAGTTTTATGGCATTTTTATTAATCATTGTTGACACATTTTTGGGACCATTGTCATTTATACAGCAATCAGTGCTATACAAATGCACTGATTCCTGTGTAAATGACACTGGCAGTGAAGGGGTTAACCACTAGGGGGCAGTGTAAGGGTTAAGTATGTCCTGGGGAGTGTTTCTAACTGTGGGGGGCGTGGCTACATGTGACACGTCACTGATCTCTGCTCCTGATCACAGGGAGCAGAGATCAGTGACACTGTCACTAGGCAGAACGGGGAGATGCTTGTTTACATTAGCATCTCCCCGTTCTTCTCTGTGAGGCGATCGCGTGTATCCCCACGGCGATTGAGTCCGCGGGACCCGCCACCCGACTCACGGAGGTCCCAGCTGGTGCACGTGTGCACCGCCAGAGGCGTGCATGCGATGGCACGGCAGCAAATTTAAAGGGATGTACAGGTATGCCCATTTGCCCAGCCGTGCCATTCTGCTGACGTACATCGGCGTGCGCCAGTCGGGAACCGGTTAAAGGCCAAATGAGTTTTCTTTAATAATTAGCTGAATACATTCCAGACACATTAAAACAGAAGGTTGAAAGTCTTTGTTTTGTTTAGAAAGTAGTTGCAGCCTAAGCATGCTGCAGAGAAGGACCCTTGCTTCTATGCAGAAACATTGGTTCCAAGAAAAGCTAACCAGACAATTTTATGATGCACTATTTTTATTTGTGCTTGTGATCTACAGATTTATTGCAGTATGTGAATGGTCTCTGTAGGAGCGAGTGGATGTTGCTTCATGCTCTTGTAGCAGATCATGTGAGAAGCTTTGTGTAGTCAGGTGCTAGGTTCCAGCAATATGGAGATGGAGATATTGCCCTTTATTTTTCTCTCCCTCTACTGAGATACTGTTGTTATGCTGCACCATCCTCCTCAGCATGAGGAGAGCTAAAGCCAAGCAAGCCTATAGACTTTTATGCAGGTCACTGAGAATCCCGAGTGTTGTAGTTTGAAAGGACAGCCATATAATGGCTACATTATAATGGTTACACTACAGATCACATGTAGTAGGAGCAGTGGAATGAGGAGTTTTATTAGTTTGCCCTGGAATGTTCTTCCTTTTGGCACCGAGGGCGTAAGAGAGAAAGTACCTCTATCTGAATATTCGCCTGCCAGCAGGAGACCGTACCAGTGGAGATCTGAGCCAGTGACTGATAGTGAGGACACCTGGGGGCAGTGCAGCATTGGCCACATCACAGTGCTTGCACCGCCTCTGCAGGTAGACTGGATCATCCAGTCATCCTCTGCTTCCCACCACTGATCACTGGAGGCTTTCGGGGACCCCCCTTCTACACCAAGAGGTAATCACAGCATCCTGGGGACTGATTAGAGGGCTACTCGCTCGTTGCTGATACCGCTAGTAGAGACTGAGTCACATAGAGCAGGACACCAAGTGTAACCAATCCATACTGCATTTAAACTGTACCCTATAATTATAATGATAATGAGCTGGAAGGAGTCGACATGGACCTTACTGTAGCTGTCGAATGGTGCCAGCAAATGGTCAACTAGAACTGTGTGCAGTGCTTGATGTGTCAGAAGATGAATTTATTGAGGAGCAGATTCACTAAGCAGTAAAGACACTAACTCCAGAGCAGAGGTTGTTTGTGCTAGACATGAAGATGGATCTAGCTTATGCTTGTACCTATTTGCTATTAGAGTAGAGAAGGAACATCCTTGCCCATTTCCATTTGACAGAGGAAGTTGAAGCCCACTTAATCCAGCTACAAGTGTCAGGTACTAATCCTGAGAGCCCAAGACAGACTGTGACTGAGACTGAAACGAACATCCTCACTCTTGCATCTATGTCAGGGCTGCCTCCTGCTTCCTTCTTCACTGATGTAGGGAAGTTAGTGGAGAACTTTGTCAAGAATGGTTCTGTTTCCATTAATCATGGGTTTTAGGAAGCTACGGTTCCTCTGAGGAAAGACTCCAGTTCCATCTGGGGAAAAGAACTTGAAACATAAATGGACCAGACTTCACATGTCCTAAAACAGTGGGACATTGCTGACACTTTAAAGAAACAGAGACTTGGTGAGAGTCTAAGGGGCCCTGCTTCTAGGAAAGAAGGACTTTGTAGCCTTGGAGTATATTGAGACAGTGTATGCTGTGTATGGATGAGTAGAGAAACTCTCAGATCCGTTATACAAGTTTGAATACACTAACCAGTGAAGAGAGAAGAAGGTTTTTGACTTCATAACTTGAGTGAAAAAGATCCTACATTAAATCTTTAAATAAAAAGTATAGATCCATGAGAGGCTGACAAGATTGATTGAATCTTACAAGGAAGGAGCTCACTCAAATCACCCTATAGTGCTGAAGCTTCTTCTCAAAGGACCCAGCTCTGCACCCACCTATCGAGAAGTAGTGAGGAAAATTAGAGAGGAAGAGGCTCTGTTAGTCGAGAATAGGGATGAGCTTCGTGTTCGAGTCGAACCCATGTTGGACTCGAACATCGTCTGTTCGCCCGTTCACCGAATTGCGAACGATATGGGCCGTTCGCGCCAAATTCGGGTGGCGCATCATGGCCCATAATTCACTGCGGCATCGCAGTGCATTGCTGGCTGATGATTGGCCAAGCATGCACTATGACCCGCATGCTTGGCCAATCACAGCGCTGTCTGAACAGAGAGCCGTAATTGGCCAAAGCCAAGGAGGCTTTGGCCAATTATGGCTCAGGGGATTTAGTACATGCCCCACACTATATAAGGCCGCCTAAACGGCGGCCCTGTGTAGTGTGTGTTCCGGCGTTGAAAGAGATAGACAGAGAGACAGTGTCATTTGATTTAAGTGAGATAGATTAGGCAGGACAGTCAGTGAGTTAGCTGCACTTACAGTGTATTGTGTATATATATGCATCCCAGGTGCTTATATATATATATATATATATATATATATATATATATATATATACACACACACACACACTGTATTCAGTTTAGCTAGATCCGTTCCTGTAATCTTCCTATTGACAGGCAGGCTTGTCTTGTTACAGTATTTACAGCTACCTGAAGAAAATTGCTGGTGTTCTTTTGATCCTATTAGTACCACAGTCAGGCAGCTAGACTATTTACAGTTAGTGTAGTGTGTCCTCCTCACAGTGTTCAGTTAAAGCTACAAGTTAGTTTAGTGTGACCTCTGCACATTGTTCAGCTAAAACTATAAGGTAGTGTAGTGCATCCTCCTCACAGTGTTCAGCTAAAGCTACAAGTTAGTTTAGTGTGACCTCTGCACAGTGTTCAGCTAAAGCTACAAGTTTGGGTAGTGCGTCCTCACAGTGTTCAGCTAAAGCTACAAATTAGTGTAGTGCGTCCTCCTCACAGTGTTCAGCTAAAACTACAAGTTAGTGTAGTGCGACCTCTGCACAGTGTTCAGCTAAAGCTACAAGTTAGTGTGGTGCGACCTCTGCACAGTGTTCAGCTAAAGCTACAAGTTAGTGTAGTGCGTCCTCCTCACTGTGTTCAGCTAAAACTACAAGTTAGTGTAGTGCGAGCTCTGCACAGTGTTCAGCTAAAGCTACAAGTTAGTGTAGTGCATCCTCCTCACAGTGTTCAGCTAAAACTACAAGTTAGTGTAGTGCGAGCTCTGCACAGTGTTCAGCTAAAGCTACCTGTAGAATAGGGATGAGCTTCGAGTTCGAGTCGAACTCATGTTCGACTCGAACATTGGCTGTTCGCAAGTTCGCCGAACAGCGAACAATTTGGGGTGTTCGCGGCAAATTCGAATGCCGCGGAACACCCTTTAAAAGTCTATGGGAGAAATCAAAAGTGCTAATTTTAAAGGCTAATATGCAAGTTATTGTCATAAAAAGTGTTTGGGGACCTGGGTCCTGCCCCAGGGGACATGGATCAATGCAAAAAAAAGTTTTAAAAACTGACGTTTTTTCAGGAGCAGTGATTTTAATAATGCTTAAAGTCAAACAATAAAAGTGTAATATCCCTTTAAATTTTGTACCTGGGGGGTGTCTATAGTATGCCTGTAAAGGGGCGCATGTTTCCTGTGTTTAGAACAGTCTGACAGCAAAATGACATTTTGAAGGAAAAAACTCATTTAAAACTACCCGCGGCTATTGCATTGCCGACAATACACATAGAAGTTCATTGATAAAAACGGCATGGGAATTCTCCACAGGGGAACCCCGAACCAAAATTAAAAAAAAAAAATCACGTGGGAGTCCCCCTAAATTCCATACCAGGCCCTTCAGGTCTGATATGGATATTAAGGGGAACCCCGGCCAAAATTAAAAAAAAAAATGACGTGGGGTTCCCCCTAAATTCCATACCAGACCCTTCAGGTCTGGTATGGATTTTAAGGGGAACCCCGCGCCAAAAAAAAAAAAAAAACGGCGTGGGGTCCCCCCAAAAATCCATACCAGACCCTTATCCGAGCACGCAACCTGGCAGGCTGCAGGAAAAGAGGGGGGGATGAGAGTGCGGCCCCCCCTCCTGAACCGTACCAGGCCACATGCCCTCAACATTGGGAGGGTGCTTTGGGATAGCCCCCCAAAACACCTTGTCCCCATGTTGATGAGGACAAGGGCCTCATCCCCACAACCCTGGCCGGTGGTTGTGGGGGTCTGCGGGCGGGGGGCTTATCAGAATCTGGAAGCCCCCTTTAACAAGGGGACCCCCAGATCCCGGCCCCCCCCCTGTGTGAAATGGTAAGGGGGTACTTACCCCTACCATTTCACTAAAAAACTGTCAAAAATGTTAAAAATGACAAGAGACAGTTTTTGACAATTCCTTTATTTAAATGCTTCTTCTTTCTTCTATCTTCCTTCATCTTCTGGTTCTTCTGGTTCTTCTGGCTCTTCTGGTTCTTCCTCCGGCGTTCTCGTCCAGCATCTCCTCCGCGGCGTCTTCTATCTTCTTCTCCTCGGACCGCTCCGCACCCATGGCATGGGGGGGAGGCTCCCGCTCTTCTTCTCTTCTTCTCTTCTCTTCTTCTCTTCTTCTCTTCTTCTTCTCTGGGCCGCTCCGCAACCCATGCTGGCATGGAGGGAGGCTCCCGCTGTGTGACGGCGCTCCTCATCTGACAGTTCTTAAATAACGGGGGGCGGGGCCCCGCCCCCCGTTATTTAAGAACTGTCAGACGAGGAGCGCCGTCACACAGCGGGAGCCTCCCTCCATGCCAGCATGGATTGCGGAGCGGCCCGGAGAAGAAAATGAAGAAGAGAAGAAGAGAAGAAGAGAAGAAAAGAAGAAGAGAAGAGCGGGAGCCTCCCCCCATGCCATGGGTGCGGAGCGGCCCGAGGAGAAGAAGATAGAAGACGCCGCGGAGGAGATGCTGGACGAGAACGCCGGAGGAAGAACCAGAAGAGCCAGAAGAACCAGAAGAACCAGAAGATGAAGGAAGATAGAAGAAAGAAGAAGCATTTAAATAAAGGAATTGTCAAAAACTGTCTCTTGTCATTTTTAACATTTTTGACAGTTTTTTAGTGAAATGGTAGGGGTAAGTACCCCGTTACCATTTCACACAGGGGGGGGGGCGGGATCTGGGGGTCCCCTTGTTAAAGGGGGCTTCCAGATTCCGATAAGCCCCCCGCCCGCAGACCCCCACAACCACCGGCCAGGGTTGTGGGGATGAGGCCCTTGTCCTCATCAACATGGGGACAAGGTGTTTTGGTGGGCTACCCCAATGCACCCTCCCAATGTTGAGGGCATGTGGCCTGGTACGGTTCAGGAGGGGGGGGCCACACTCTCGTCCCCCCCTCTTTTCCTGTGGCCTGCCAGGTTGCGTGCTCGGATAAGGGTCTGGTATGGATTTTTGGGGGGACCCCACGCCGTTTTTTTTTTTTTGTTTTTTTCGCGCGGGGTTCCCCTTAAAATCCATACCAGACCTGAATGGCCTGGTATGGAATTTAGGAGGACTCCCACGTCATTTTTTTTTTCATTTTGGTTCGGGGTTGCCCTGTGGGGAATTCCCATGCCGTTTTTATCAATGAACTTCTATGTGTATTGTCGGCAATGCAATAGCCGCGGGTAGTTTTAAATGAGTTTTTTCCTTCAAAATGTCATTTTGCTGTCAGACTGTTCTAAACACAGGAAACATGCGCCCCTTTACAGGCATACTATAGACACCCCCCATTTACGAAATTTAAAGGGATATTATACTTTTATTGTTTGACTTTAAGCATTATTAAAATCACTGCTCCTGAAAAAACGGCCGTTTTTAAAACTTTTTTTTGCATTGATCCATGTCCCCTGGGGCAGGACCCAGGTCCCCAAACACTTTTTATGACAATAACTTGCATATTAGCCTTTAAAATTAGCACTTTTGATTATTCATGTTCGTGTCCCATAGACTTTAACGGTGTTCGCGTGTTCGAACGAACATTTTTCCTGTTCGCATGTTCTGATGCGAACCGAACAGGGGGGTGTTCGGCTCATCCCTACTGTAGAAGGTTGGTGGTGTTTTTTCTGATCCTATCACTACCGCAGGCAGCTAAATAAGCTACACGTTATTTTTTTTAGAGCTCTGCACAGTGTTCACCTAAAGCTACCTGTAGAAGGTTGGTGGTGTTTTCCTGATCCTATCACTACTGCAGGCAGCTAAATAAGCTACAAGTTAGTTTTTTGCGAGCTCTGCACAGTGTTCAGCTAAAGCTACCTGTAGAAGGTTGGTGGTGTTCTCATACAACAGGCAGGCAGTTGATTTTGCTAGCTGCAGTATCAGTATATATATATATATATATATATATATATCCCAGCTTAGTGCAGCTACAGGCCATTAGTATGTCTGGAAGGCCAACAAGGAGAGGCAGACAGTCACAAGCCAATAAATCTGGGTTTAGTACATGCCCCACACTATATAAGGCCACCTGCACGTCAGCCCTGTGTAGTGTGTTCAGGCTTGAGAGAGAGAGATAGAAAGAGAGAGAGACAGTGTCATTTGATTTAAGTTAGATAGAGTAGGCAGTTAGCTGCACTTATAGTGTATTGTATATGTATATATATATATATATATATATATATATATATATATATATATACACACACACACACACACATACATTTTATATATATATATATATATATATATATATATATATATATATATATATATATATATATATATATATATATATATATATATATATACATACATATATATACATATACACATATATATACATATACATATATATATACATATATATATATATATATATATATATATACACACACACACACTGTATTCAGTTTAGCTAGATCCAGTTCTTCTCTTCCTAATATACTGACAGGCAGGTAGGTGTTTTTACAGTATTTCCAGTTACTGTACTGTGTACAGTTGCACCTACAGTATAGCTACCTGCAGCCAGGTGCTTGTGTAGGCTCTTGAAGTATTTCCAGTTACTGTACTGTGTACCCCACACAGTTACACCTACAGTATAGCTACCTGCAGCCAGGTGCTTGTGTAGGCTCTTTGAAGTATTTCCAGTTACTGTACTGTGTACCCTGCACAGTTGCACCTACAGTATAGCTACCTGCAGCCAGGTGCTTGTGTAGGCTCTTTGAAGTATTTCCAGTTACTGTACTGTGTACCCCTCACAGTTCCACCTACAGTATAGCTACCTACAGCCAGGTGCTTGTGTAGGCTCTTTAAAGTACTTCCAGTTACTGTACTGTGTACTCCACACAGTTGCACCTACAGTATAGCTACCTGCAGCCAGGTGCTTGTGTAGGTTCTTGAAGTATTTCCAGTTACTGTACTGTGTACCCCGCACAGTTGCACCTACAGTATAGCTACCTGCAGCCAGGTGCTTGTGTAGGCTCTTTGAAGTATTTCCAGTTACTGTACTGTGTACCCCACACAGTTGCACCTACAGTATAGCTACCTACAGCCAGGTGCTTGTGTAGGCTCTTTGAAGTATTTCCAGTTACTGTACTGTGTACCCCGCACAGTTGCACCTACAGTATAGCTACCTGCAGCCAGGTGCTTGTGTAGGCTCTTTGAAGTATTTCCAGTTTCTGTACTGTGCACCCCGCAGAGTTGCACCTAAAGTATAGCTACCTGCAGCCAGGTGCTTGTGTAGGCTCTTTGAAGTATTTCCAGTTACTGTACTGTGTACCCCACACAATTGCACCTACAGTAGAGCTACCTGCAGCCAGGTGCTTGTGTAGGCTCTTTGAAGTATTTCCAGTTATTGTACTGTGTACCCCGCACAGTTGCACCTACAAAAGAGCTACCTGCAGCCAGGTGCTTGTGTAGGATCTTTGAAGTATTTCCAGTTACTGTACTGTGTACTCTGCACGGTTATCCCTACAGTAGAGCTACCTGCAGCCAGGTGCTTGTGTAGGCTCTTGTAGTATTTCCAGTTACTGTACTGTGTACCCTGCACGGTTGCACCTACAGTATAGCTACCTGCATCCAGGTGCTTGTGTAGGCTCTTAAAGTATTTGCAGTTACTGTACTGTGTACCCCGCACAGTTGCACCTACAGTAGAGCTACCTGCAGCCAGGTGCTTGTGTAGGCTCTTTGAAGTATTTCCAGTTACTGTACTGTGTACCCCGCACAGTTGCACCTACAGTATAGCTTCCTGCAGCCAGGTGCTTGTGTAGGCTCTTGAAGTATTTCCAGTTACTATACTGTGTACCCCACACAGTTGCACCTACAGTAGAGCTACCTGCAGCCAGGTGCTTGTGTAAGCTCTTTTAAGTATTTCCAGTTTCTGTACTGTGTACCCCGCAGAGTTGCACCTAAAGTATAGCTACCTGCAGCCAGGTGCTTGTGTAGGCTCTTTGAAGTATTTCCAGTTACTGTACTGTGTACCCCACACAATTGCACCTACAGTAGAGCTACCTGCAGCCAGATGCTTGTGTAGGCTCTTTGAAGTATTTCCAGTTATTGTACTGTGTACCCCGCACAGTTGCACCTACAAAAGAGCTACCTGCAGCCAGGTGCTTGTGTAGGATCTTTGAAGTATTTCCAGTTACTGTACTGTGTACTCTGCACGGTTACCCCTACAGTAGAGCTACCTGCAGCCAGGTGCTTGTGTAGGCTCTTGTAGTATTTCCAGTTACTGTACTGTGTACCCTGCACGGTTGCACCTACAGTATAGCTACCTGCATCCAGGTGCTTGTGTAGGCTCTTAAAGTATTTGCAGTTACTGTACTGTGTACCCCGCACAGTTGCACCTACAGTAGAGCTACCTGCAGCCAGGTGCTTGTGTAGGCTCTTTGAAGTATTTCCAGTTACTGTACTGTGTACCCCGCATGGATACACCTACAGTATAGCTACCTGCAGCCAGGTGCTTGTGTAGGCTCTTGAAGTATTTGCAGTTACTGTACTGTGTACCCCGCACAGTTGCACCTACAGTAGAGCTACCTGTAGCCAGGTGCTTGTGTAGGCTCTTTGAAGTATTTCCAGTTACTGTACTGTGTACACCGCACAGTTGCGCCTACAGTATAGCTACCTGCAGCCAGGTGCTTGTGTAGGCTCTTTGATGTATTTCTAGTTACTGTACTGTGTACCCCGCACAGTTGCACCTACAGTATAGCTACCTGCAACCAGGTGCTTGTGTAGGCTCTTTGAAATATTTCCAGTTACTGTACTGTGTACCCAGCACAGTTGCACCTACAGTATAGCTACCTGCAGCCAGGTGCTTGTGTCAGCCCTTGAAGAATTTCCAGTTACTGTACTGTGTACCCCGCACATTTGTACCTACAGTATAGCTACCTGAAGACAAGTTCAGGTGTTATCATACTTATAATACTACAGGCAGGCAGTTGATTCTGCTAGCTGCAGTATAATCGGTATATATATACATATATATATATATATATATATATATATATATATATATATATATATATATATATATATATCCCAGTTTTGTGCAGCTCACTGCAGGCCAATAGTATGTCTGGAAGGCCAGCAAGGAGAGGCAGACAGTCACAAGCCAATAAAAGAGGGCAAGCAGGCTCTGTGTCAACAGTGCTGGTCATGGACACAGTGCATCCTCATCAGCACATGGCCGTGGGACACGCTTGGCCTTTTTTTCGTCAGCTGGCCACGTTGAGCCGCAACATGGGGAAGACTTGGTCGAGTGATTGACCAAGCCATCCTCATCGTCCTCATCCTCTCTCACCCAGACTTAGGGTACTTTGTCTGGCAAAGCAGCGGCCAATGCGGCCTCTTCCCTCGGCTCAATGGCATCAGTGACTCCTTCCCTAGCCCCACCATGTCCTCCTGAGGAGTCCCTCGAACTGTTTGACCACAGTGTTGGGTACATGCTCCAGGAGGATGCCCAGCATTTTGAAGGCTCCAATGATGTTACTCAGCTAGAGGAAGGCAGTAACGTGAGCCCAGATAAAGGGGGTGCCCAAGAAAGACAGCAATCTGGCAGTCATGTTCCCTCTGCTGCAGCATACTGCCAGGTTTGCTCCAATGATGAGGATGGATGAGATGATGAGGTCACTGACTTCATGTGGGTGCCTGATAGGAGAGAGGAGGAGGAGGAGGAGGCGGCACATCACCAACGAGGCAGGATGCCCTCCAGGGGCCAGCCTAAGGGCAGCACACTGACTACATCACACCGCAGAGCTCCGCATGTGCAGGGCGCTGCTGTCTCTGCGTGTTATTCCAAAAGTTCTTTGGTGTGGGCCTTTTTTGAGACGAGTGCATCAGATCCCACCACTGCTATTTGCAACATATGTCTCAAGTATATCTTGTGTGGCCAAAAAATCTCCGGCTTGGGCACCACATACTTGACCAGACATATGTTGACCTGCCATTCAGTTCGTTGGCAAGTGTACCTAAAAGACCCACACCAAAAGAACAAAGAGGATCTCTCCTTGCTCCTCATCAGCTCCAACCCCACTATACCTTCAGTCCTCTCTGCGACCTGCACTGAGAGGAATGAAGGTGTAGAATTAGGTGTGTTACAGCCAAGTACTTGTGGTCAATCTACTATTGGTACACCGACGTCAGATTGTACCAGGCAAATTTCCCTGCCCCAGCTGCTGCAGCGCCAAAAGAAGTTCGCTCGCAGCCATCCACATGCCCAGTGGTTGAATGCTAGCTTGGCAAAATTACTAGCACTTCAACTGCTACCTTTCCAGTTGGTAGACTGTGCCCCCTTCCGTGAGTTTGTGGAATGTGCGGTTCCTTAGTGGCAGGTTCCCAAACGCCACTTTTTCTCATGGAAGGCGATTCTGGCTCTCTACCGGCATGTGCAAGGCAATGTCTTGGCCTCGCTGGACAAGGCGGTCAGCGGTAAGGTGCATATTACCGCTGACTCATGGTCCAGCATGCATGGACAGGGACGTTACTAAAGTTTTACGGCACATTTGGTGACTCTGCTGGCAGCTGGGAAGGATGCAGGACAAGGTGCAGTAGTGTTGGAGGTTGTTCGCCCACCACGCCTCCAAAATGCCAGTACTGGTGATTCTGACACACCCCTCTCCTCCACCTCCTCCTCTTCTTCTTCTTCCTCCATGGCCTCTTCCTTTGCTTTGTCCTCGGCACCAGCGGTGTTCTGCAGGCGTTCAAGTGGCTACGCAAGTACGCAGGCCAAAAGATGCCATGCGGTGCATGAGCTGGTGTGCTTGGGGGACAGGAGCCACACTGGGGCAGAGATTCTGTCAGCTCTGCAGGGGCAGGTTCAGAGGTGGTTGAAGCCAGGCCAACTTAAGGCAGGAATGGTGGTTTGCGACAATGGCACCAACCTTCTCTCCGCCCTCCGGCAGGGACAACTTACCCATGTGCCCTGTTTGGCTCACGTCCTTAACTTGGTGGTGCAGCGGTCCTTGGGCAGGTACCTGGGCTTACAGGATGTCCTGAGGCAGGCCAGGAAAGTCTGTGTGCATTTCCGCCGGTCATATAATGCCAGTGCTCGGCTGGCAGACCTCCAAAAAGGAATTTGACCTGCCCAAGAACCCCCTAATCTGTGACATGCCCACAAGGTGGAACTCAACGTTGGCCATGCTGCAGCGGCTACACATGCAGCAAAGGGCCATCAATGAGTATCTGTGCGACTATGGCACCAGGACAGGGTCAGGGGAACTTGTTTTTTTTTCCCACACCAGTGGGCCATGATCAGGGATGCATGCACTGTCCTGTCACCATTTGAGGAGGCCACAAGGATGGTGAGCAGTGACAGTGCATGCATCAGTGACACTGTCCCCCTTGTCCACCTGTTGGACAATAATGGAATAATGGACAGGGCACTTGAGGCAGAACAGAGACAGTAGGAGGAGGACTTCCTTAGCTCTCAAGGCCCCCTTTATCCAGACAGTGTTCCTGCGTGCCCGCCGATCACACAGGAAGAGAAGGAGGTGGAGGATTGTGTCAGCATGGAGGTGGAGCCTGGCACTCAGCATCAGCAGCAGTCTTTAAGGGATCATTTACAGTCCCAAGAAGCCCATGGACTTGTACGTGGCTGGAAGGAGGTGGCTGCGGATCATGTCGTCCTTAGTGACCCAGAGGACTCCAGACCGAATACCTCAGCAAACCTATGCTGCATGGCCTCCCTGATCCTGCAAAGCCTACGGAAGGATCCTCGTATTTGTGGTATCAAGGAGAGGGATCAATACTGGCTGGCAACCCTCTTTGATCCACGTTACAAGGGTAAGGTTGCAGACCTTATCTTGCCATCACAGAGGGAGCAGAAGATGAAACATCTTCGGGAGGCCTTGCAGAAAGGTCTGTGCAATGCATTCCCAGAGACTGGGAGGTTACAAACTCCTGTTCCTGGACAACGTGTTGCTGAGGCTTCGGTCAGTCAAAGAAGGAGCGGTGGAGAAGGTTGCCATCTGACCGATGCATTCAGATAATTTTTTTGTCTGTAGCCCCAAGGTATGATCGCTTCCAGCAACCATCGCCAGCGTCTGTTTTACATGGTGCAGGAATACCTAGGGCAAGATCAGATTTGGACACCTTTCCCACCAAAAATCCTCTGGGTTACTGGGTCTTGAGGATGGATCACTGGCCAGAGCTTGCACAGTATGCAAATGAGCTACTGGCCTGTCCTGCTTCCAGCGTTCTTTCGGAACGCACATTCAGTGCTGCTGGAGGCTTTGTAACTGATCACAGGAGGCGCCACCGACTCGGTCGATCGACTGACCTTTATAAAAACAAATCAGTCTTGGATCACCACCAGCTACCAAGCACCTGATGCTGATGTAACTGAATATTTTTTTTTGAAATGTCAGATCCCTTCAAGACTGCCTATGCTCATGCTGAGTGACTATCCTGTTATGCTGAGTGATTATCCTCTTCCTCCTCAATGATCATGCTGATAGCTTGTAAGAACATTTTTTGGTTCTGGGCACTGCCACCAGTGGCTAAGGCCCAATTTTTCAGCCCCTGTTTAACAGCAGGGCTCGTTCCTGCGCTCCAACTAGAGTATCTGTGAGGGGTTGCAGTGTTGTGGCACCAGCACCAGTGCCTAAGGCCCAATTTTTCCTTGTCAAAAGAAGTTTATTGAGTATACAATATTATAAAGATACATAAAGTAAGTTTACAAGGATCTATAAAGTAAGCTCATTGTTTTACAGTAGGGTTTATATAGGTAAATATCATGAAATTTCAAATATTAAACCTTGGGTTCACGTAAACCTAAATTAAAGATATATATCATTTCCTTAGTTACTTTTGTAGGTATTTAAATGATTTATACCTACTATACATATTGTTTACAGGTAGAGTGTATATAGGTCAAATAAATTCTGATAATGAGCTTTAATCGTAAGGTGGAGAAAAGGAAAGAGAAAGAAGAAAAAGGGTAGAAAGGCAGAGGTATGGTCCACAAGGTTGTCCCGCTCGTCAGTTTATTATTCTTTTTAGTTCTCTTTGAAGCCTTAGAATGGGTGTCTCTGTAAGTCATTTAATCTGTTACCATGGCAACAGGACAGAGTCATTGAAATTTGACAGGAACTGTTGTTTTATCCAAGGATGCCAAAGTTTTTCAAATTTTGGAATTTGATTTTGATCGATGGCTACCATCTTAGCATGGGACATTGTATCATTCATTCTGTGAATTGTTTCTGCTAGTACCAATGTAGGAGATTTCCATGCCTTGGCCACTGTTTGTTTTGCAGCCGTTATTAGTTGGATCATAAGTTTGAATTGAGAGAGTGTTAACCATTCTGGTTTTAGATTAAGTAAAGTTATATATGGATCTGGTTGTATTATTTTTTTAAATATTTTAGATGCAATCACGAAGACTTCCTTCCAGATGGTTTGGATTACTGGGCACGTCCACCATATGTGTAAATGTGTGCCTATTTCTGGGCATCCTCGAAAACAAAGAGCTGAGGTATTAGGTGAATATTTTGCCACTCTAGCAGGTACAAGGTAACAGCGAGTTAGGACTTTATAATTTGTCTCCAGTGCTAAGATGTTGGGTGAAGATGACTTAGATGTGAGCCATATGTTAGACCAGTCCGTGTCTTCTAAAGTTCGTCCCAGGTCCTCCTCCCACCTCTGAACGTAAGAGGGTCTATTAAGATTTACTACTCCATATAATTGATGAAAGTGATGAAATTGTACCTTTAGCAAATGGATCTTTTGTACAGATTGATTCAAAAATGGATAATTGGGATAATGGTGTATCCCCCTTTAGGAATGGTGTATAGAAATGTTTGATTTGGAGATATCTAAATATCTCAGAGTTTGGTAGATCATATTTTTCTCTAAGCGATGGGAATGAAAGGAATGATTCAGATGCTATGAAGTAATTTAGTGTCTAAATGCCTGATGTTGTCCAAGCTTTAAAAGAATTTGGGTAGATCCATGCCGGATAAAAGGCCGGATTTCTGATAAAAGAAAGGAGAGGATTGTGTGGAGATTGTAACTGATATTTGGTTTTTAGTTTACCCCAGAGAGATAAGAAGTGTTTAGTTATGGGATTATGAATTTTAAAGCGGTCTTTAGGATCAAGCCATAACAAGTTTGATATTAATAGAGGGTCATTTTCTGAAGCCTCTATAAATACCCATAATGGGATTTCCTGTTTTGCATGGTATTTGGACAGACTGGCCAAATGTGCTGCTCTGTAGTAGTTAGTAAAATTAGGGTATCCCAGGCCTCCTTTATTTTTGGGAAGATGTAGTGTGTGTATAGGTATACGTGGTTTAGCAGAGCCCCATATAAACGAAGTTGCTCTTTTTTGTACTATTCTCAAAAAATAGGAAGGAATTGGAATAGGGAGGACTCTGAATAGATAAAGCAATTTGGGTAGAATAGTCATTTTGATTGCATTAATCTTCCCTATCCAGGATAAAAGGAAGTTGCGACCATTGTTTTATTAGATTTGTGATCTGTCTTAATACAGGAGGATAATTGGTTGAGAATAAGTCAGAATGAGATGCTGTTAAATGAATTCCAAGATATGGGATTGATTTTTCTGCCCATGTGAATGGGAGTGCAGCCCTAGCCGGGATCAATTCCATGTTTGTGAGCGAAATATTAAGCACTAGGCATTTCTTAGGATTAATCATAAGGTCGGATAGGGCTGCAAATCCATCAAGAGCTGGTATTAAGTTAGGACCAGAGACCTGTGGTGATGATAGAAAAAGTAATATATCGTCTGCAAATATACATAATTTGTGTGTAATACCTCCTACTTCAATGCCAGTTATAGTTTGGTTTGTTCTGATGTATTGGGCCATGGGTTCGAGTATAAGGGCAAATAATAAGGGAGATAATGGGCAACCCTGTCGGGTACCTCTTTCGATATTAAAGGCATCAGATTTGTATCCAGCATATTTTATATAGGCTTTGGGTTTATTATATAATGCTTTGATCCATGTTAAAAAGTGGGGTCCAAAACCCCATTTTTGTAATGAATATTGCATATATTGCCAGGATACTGTGTCAAATGCCCTCTTAATATCGAGAGATAGAAAACATAAAGGGATTTTCCGTTTTTTAGCAATATGTGCCAATAACACTGCCCTGCGTATATTATCGCCTGCCTGTCTATTTGGCATGAAGCCTACTTGATCTCTATGTATTAATTTTCCTATAATGCTATTGAGGCGTTTTGCTATTATTTTTGCTAATAATTTAATATCAAGGTTTAACAGAGAGATAGGCCGATAATTCACACAGGAAGTATCATCAGAAAGGGGTTTTGGGATCATACAAACAATTGCCATTAGTGTTTCTTGCCGAAAAGAATGTCCTTCTAGAAGTTTGTTAAAAGTTTCAGTGAGAATGGGAGAGAGTATTTCTGAGAATGTTTTATAGTATAAAGCCGAGTAGCCATCTGGGCCTGGTCTTTTGTTAAGTTTTAGGTCTTTTATGGCGTTAGTAACTTCATCTATAGTTATAGGCTCATCCAAACTGCTTTTTTGATTCTGAGACAACTCAGGTAAGGTTATTTTTGAGAAGAAGGATTCAGCCTCTGTAGGATTAAATTCATTGTTTGTCTTGTATAAAGTTGCGAGATGTGAGTGAAATTTATGGACTATTTTAACTGGATTACAAGTATAAACATTTTTTGATAATTTCAAACGTATTGGTTTGAAAGATTTGTTAGTTGAATTTAATGCCTGAGCCAAATATGTACCTGGTTTGTTTGTATTCATGTAGAAATTGTGTTTGGAGCGTTTGAGGGATTTATCAACTGACTCAGTGAGAAATAGATCGTATTCCAATCTAGATTTTTCCAGATGAGATTTTGTACTCTGAGATGGATTATCTTGGGATGATATGTAGGCTGCATTAAAATTGAGTTCTAGTTTTTTTGCTAGATTTTTGCATTCCCGTTTAAATAGTGCCATTTGTCTTTGTATTGTACCACGCAAGACAGGCTTATGAGCTTCCCACAGTGTTATTGGGGAAATGTCTGTTGTATTATTAATTGATATGTATTCCTTTAAAGCTTGTTCAATGGCCATCTGATGTAGTGGGTGTTTGAGCATTATGTCCGGTAAGTACCACGTTGGGTCATGCGCTTTTGGTATGGCTGAGGCTATAGTAGTGTATACTGCATTATGGTCAGACCACGGAATCGGAATTATATCTGATGCAATAATTTCTGGTATCATTCCTATTGTTAGAAAAATATGATTTATTCTGGTGAAGGTTTGATGAGGGTGCGAGAAATAAGTGAATTTCTTTTTCATTGGGTTACTTTCTCTCCACGAATCTACCAGATTGTATTTGGAAAGAAGTTCAGAAAAAGGTAATCTAGAGTTTATTTTGGATGGTGTAAAAGGTGATTTATCTAGATATGGGAGGAGGACCTGGTTCGAATCCCCGCACATTATCACTGTTCCTATTTTGTGTGTATTAATCACTTGTAATATATGTGAGAGGAATGGTGTAGGTTGTTTGTTAGGAGCGTAGTAGGAAATCACCGTGATTGCTGTATCCATTATATAACCCATGAGTATCAGGTATCTACCTTCTGGGTCTTTAATTTCTGATGATAAGGTGAATGGTGTGGATCGGTGAAATGCAATTAGAGTACCCCTTTGTTTGGTACAGGCAGAAGCCGTGTAAATTTGTTGATAAAAAGGAGAAATATATTTTGGAGTAGAATCTTTGGTGAAGTGTGTTTCTTGGAGGCATACTATGTGAGCCTTCTTGTTATGGAAAGTACGGAAGGCTTTGGTCCTTTTTTGAGGGACATTTATTCCCTGAACATTCAGGGAAAGTATATTCAGTGGTGCCATGGCAACAGATCAAATAGTTTTGACTTACTTTTTGTTATGCAGAGCTGACTGCGCAGATCAACCTGTGTGGACTGAAGAGATGAAAAGATAGAAAAGAAACCAGAGAATTCTGGAGTAAAGAGTAAACAAAAAACATATGAGATTAGATGATACATTGTATAAATTATTTTTTGCAAGTAATCACAATTTACCCGTGAAAGAGAATAAATATCTCTCTCAGGAGAATAAGTGCCTTCGTCACACTCCCACATAATATGGTTGGGAGAATGAGGAGGGCTAATGGGGGTACACGGATCTTTCGCTTACAGGAGAGAAGTGCTATGTCAAAAGACATCAAAATGATGATTTATTAATTGGAGTGCAGAATATAGTTTTTGTTGAAATTATTTAATCCAGGGTGGTTGTATATGGTTAGTCTTGCCCTAGGCTAAATAATTCAGTTAGAAAGGTACTGTTAATAACTTTGGTATTGATGAAGATAGTTTGAATTATTTTGGGATTTTAACCCTTTTAGAGTAAACAATTACATATTTTATTCATATGTAACTGTTTAGATATGTTAACTCATAAAATTGAGGTTGTATTGCTTCAGATTAGAATAAACAAAAACATAGTTCTAGGAACTAGTTAGGTAATAATATATTTGTTTTAAGAAAAGAAAGAAAAAGCTTCCATTACTTCTGGATTATTGAACATATTTGTCCTAAAAAGTAATAAATCTATTGTTATTACCTGAAAATATATAACTGAACAAGAATTTCCTTATTTCACTTATATATTCTAAGGCTATATGAATCAGAAGTAATAAGAAATATAACTGGAATGTAACATGATCCCACACAGTGTGTGACTATCAGAATGCAGTTACATTCAGTTATAAATACAGGTTTTTTATAGAGAACCATCTCTTAGTATAATAAATGAAGAGATATCAGGAATTAGGATGTCAGTCCATTGAATCTTCTTGGTCCATGGATGATGTGGCATAACGGCCTCTTTTGTGAGAATGATGATTCCCATTTTGTTCTGAAATTTTCTGGGTGCTGCCTGAAGGTGAAGATGATGCCATTCTTCTGCGTGTGGGAGAGTTGCTGCTTGTGGGTTCTGTCAGATTTAATTTTAAAAGGGTTTGTTGTAGTTCATCTGCTGATCTGCTTCTGTAAATTGTACCTTGGTAGTTAAATCTGACTGAAAAGGGGAAGCCCCATTGATACATAATGTTGTGGCGTTGCAGTTCCATTAGTTGGGGTTTCATGGATCGTCTTTTAGTAATAGTAAGTTGGGATAGGTCAGCAAAAATTTGATAATCGTGTCCTTGAAAAATAAGTTCCTTTTTTTTCTCTTGCAGCAATTAGTATTTGTTCTTTCGTTCTGTAATAATGAAATATTGTGATTATATCACGTGGGGGTCCATCTTTCTTTTTGGCTGTGAGGGCTCTGTGTACTCTGTCCAGTTCTAAACGTTCAATAGGGATATCTGGCTTTAGTTCTTGTAATAGAGCAGTAATAGTAGATTGCAGGTCTGTCACAGTTTCAGGTATTCCCCTTATGCACAAGTTTGAACGTCTGGCTCTATTTTCGTAATCTTCGAGCTTAGTTTGAAGTATTAAATTCTCTTCTTTTAATTGTTCCAATTCTGTTATATTTTCTTGGGTTGTAATTTCAATTTCATCCATTTTTATTTCTAAGGCTGCGGTGCTGTTTCCCAGCTCTCTTATTTCTTTGGTTAGGCTGTTTGTTATTTGGTCTGAGGTTTGTTTTAAAGCCTTATGAAGCATCTTTTCAAATTGTAATAATATTACTGGGGATGCTGAGGAGGCTTGTGGAGAAGTTTGTGAGAGGATTTGTTCTGTATCTGACTCAAATGGAGAGTCTTGCTGTGACATTTTCTGTCTGTGAGAGCGCCCTGATGCTGTATATTGTGAGGTGACTGGAGCTGCTTTAGTTGCAGTGAGTGCCTGTGAGCTCTTTGTGAGGTGATTTTTATTTCTGCCACGGCATCCTCCCAGTACCATATTTCCTGCCCAAACTTTCACAGTTTGTTCCCTGGGGCAAAAAGGTTCAAATGGATACCTTTTGAGCCTGCAGGCTCCGCTTTGTCCTTCTCTTCTCTCCTCAGCGGTGTGGAGCTCTAACAATGCATGTCTGCTCCGCTAGGCTCCGCCCATGCACCCTCAAGGCCCAATTTTTCAGCCCCTGTTTTACAGGGGTGTGTAATTACAATTTTTGATGCAATTCTTTGCAGCAGGGCTCGTTCCTACGCTCCAACTAGAGTATCTGTGAGGGGTTGCAGTGTTGTAGCACCAGCACCAGTGCCTAAGGCCCAATTTTTCTGTCTCTGTTCAACAGGGACATGTAATTACAATTCTTGATCTAATATTTCACAGCAGGGCCCGTTCCAGCGCCCACCAAGAGGAACTGTGAGGACTTACAGTGTTGTGGCACCAGCACCACCACCATCACCAAAGGCCCAATTTTTCTGCCCCTGTTCAACAGGGGCATGTAATTACAATTCTTGATCTAATATTTCACAGCAGGGCCCTGTGAGAGCTTACAGTGTTGTGGCAACACCAACACCTAGGGCCCCAATTTCTGCAGAGTATACAGGGCAGGCCCCTACTTTCAAACATCTAACTTACAAATGACTCCTACTTGCAAACGGAAGGAGACAACAGGAAGTGAGATGAAATCTACCCCTAGAAAGGGAAATTCTCTCCTGTAAGAGTTAATATGAGACAAATGTTTCTCCTTTCCACTAATGCTTTATCACCAATCCTTGTTACACTAAAAACCCCAAATTTTCTAATAACATTTGTTATTGGGACAGAAAGTGAGGTGAAATCTTCTGAAGAGGAGCACAGACAGCAAAACAAATGTCATAGGGGTGATAACCCTTCCCTATGTTTTCCAAAAAGCTTAAAATAGATTTTTTGGCTGGAGCTACACTTTAAAAATGTACCAGTTCAAAATTACAAACAGATTCTACTTAACAACAAACCTACAGTCCCTGTCTTGTTTGCACTGCCTGTATACTGCTGTTCAGAGTATATAGGGCCTGGTGGCCCCACGCCTTTCCTTTTTTTTAATTTAGGTGCGGGGTTCTCCTTAATATCCATACAAGACCCAAAGGGCCTCGTAATGGACTGGGGGGGTACTCATGCCATTTGTCTCACTGATTTTCATCCATATTGCCAGGACCCAACATTACATTAAAGCCGCAAGCAGTTTTAAATGACTTTTATTCCTTTAAAAATGTCATTTTGTGCAAGGACTGTTCTAAGCACGGGAAACATGCGCCACTTTACAGGCATACTATAGACACCCCCCAGGTATGATATCTAAAGGAATATTTCACTTTTTTTTACTTTAACCACTTGCCTCCCACCATATAGCAGAATGACGACGGCAAAGTGGTTTCAATATCCTGACCGGACGTCATATGATGTGATCATGATATTAAGCCACTGCGCTCCCCCAGGGGCGCGCATTGCGGCAATCGTTGTTGCGGTGTGTCAGTCTCAGCAACTCCAATCTAGGTAAAGAGTCTCTGACGGAGACTCTTTACCACGTGATCAGCCGTGTCCAATCACGGCTGATCACAATGTAAATAGGTAGAGCCGGTGATTGGCTTTTCCTCACTCGCATCTGACAGACGCGAGTAGAGGAGAGCTGATCAGCTGCTCTCCTGACAGGGGGGTCTGTGCTGATTGTTTATCAGCACAGCCCCCCCTCGGATCCTGCCCAGGACCACCATCATGCCGCCCAGGACCACCAGGATGGCCATCCACACTGGACCACCAGGTATGCCCCCCTAGACCCCCAGGGAAATACTAATTTGTGCCCAGGCAGCTGCCAATCAATGCCCACTCACAATGCCTACCACTAACAGTGCCACCAGGGATGCCTCATTTTAGTGCCGCGTATCAGTGCCCATCAGTGCCACGTATCAATGCCCATCAGTGCCACCTATCAGTCCCCAGCAGTGCCACCTATCAGTGCCAGCCATAAGAACCCATCTTTGCAGCCTTTCAGTGCCCATCAGTGTCGCCTATCAGTGCCCATGAGTGCCCACCAGTGCCACCCATGAGTGCCCATCAGTGCCGCCTATCAATGCCCATCAGTGCTGCATATCAGTGTTACCAATCAGTGCCACCTATCAGTGCCCATCAGTGCCGCATATCAGTGCCCATCGTCATTGCCCGTCAGTGCCCGCTCATTGGTGACACCTTATCAGTTCCTGTCAGTGCCCCCGTATCAGTGCCCATCGGTGAAAGAGAAAACCTACTCATTTACAAAATTTTATAACAGAAACAAAAACAAAAGCAAAACTTTTATTTTTTTCAAAACTTTCGGTGTTTTTTTATTTGTTTAGCAAAAAATAAAAACCGCAGAGGTGATCAAATACCACCAAAAGAAAGCTCTATTTGTGGGAACAAAATGATAAAAATTTAGTTTGGTTACAGTGATGGATGACCGCGCAATTGTCATTCAAACTGTGACAGCGCTGAAAGCTGAAAATTGGTCTGGGCAGGAAGGTGTATAAGTGCCCCGTATTGAAGTGGTTAAGCATCATTAAAATCACTGCTCCCGAAAAAACGGCAGTTTTTAAAACTTTTTTTTGCTTTGATACATGTCCTCTGGGGCAGGACCCAGGTCCCCAAACCCTTTTAGGACAATACCATGCAAATCAGCCTTTAAAATTAGCACTTTTGATTTTGAACGTTCGAGTCCCAAAGACGTCAATGGGGTTCTAATGCCGCGTAAACACGGTCGGACTTTTCGGCTACAAAAGTCAGACAGCCCCTCCGGCAGACTTTCAATGGACTTTTGTCGGACTTGCAGCAGACTTTCTAACGAACGGACTTGCCTACATATGATCACACAAAAGTAGGACGGATTTGTACGTGATGACGTACACCGGACTAAAATAAGGAAGTTGATAGCCAGTAGCCAATAGCTGCCCCAGCGTGGGTTTTTGTCCGTCGGACTAGCATACAGATAAGCGGATTTCTGGGTCCGGCGGAGTTACGACGTAAAGATTTGAAACATGTTCCAAATCTAAAGTCCGTCAGGTTAGTGGCTGGGAAAGTCGGCCGAAAGTCCGGGGTAGCCCACACACGATCGGATTGTCCGCCGGATTTGGTCCGTCGGCGTCTGTCGGACTTTTGTAGACGAAAAGTCAGACCGTGTGTACGCGGCATTACGTTCGTGCGAATTTTCGGTCTGTTTGAACCAGGGGGTCTTCGGCTCATCCCTACTTAGCACCCATTTGTATCAGGATGCCATGCATATACGCCTTATGGGCATTTCACACAGTAAAGGCATCAGTGTCAGACGAGGGGTTCAGCTGAAAAAATTTCCAGCGCCGCTGAAGGAGCACATCGCCAGTCTGAGTGTCAGTCAGAATTTTATTGCCAAATACACATAGGTAGGTAAGTATTTTCCTCTGATATTGTGATAGAAACAGCAGCATGGTCTGGCCATGAGATATCCGAGATATCAGTGCAAGTGACCTTTTGTAGGAGCCATTTGTCTACTAGTTTGAGATCGATACGTGAGTAATGCCGCGTACACACGAGCGGACTTTACGGCGGACTTTGCCCGGCGGACTGGATTTCGTCGGACAATTCGATGTGTGTGGGCTCCAGCGGACTTTGTTTTCTCAAAAGTTGGACGGAATTAGATTTGAAACTTGTTTAAAATTTATCCGTTGAAATCGAGTCCGGTCGAAAAGTCCGCCGTCTGTATGCTAGTTCGACGGACTAAAAAGCCACGCTAGGGCAGCTATTGGCTACTGGCTATGAACTTCCTTGTTTTAGTCCGGTCGTACGTCATCACGTACGAATTTGACGGACTTTGGTGGATTGTGTGTAGGCAAGTCCGTTCATTCAGAAAGTCCGTCGGAAAGTACGTCGAAAAATCCGCCGGGCAAAGTCCGCCGTAAAGTCCGCTCGTGTGTACGCGGCATAAGAGTTGTGCCTGAGTGAATCGTATTTGTAATCTTTTTCCGATGTATGCATCATACATATCTTCTGCGAGTAACAGAGAATGTAAAGAAGAGGGCCGAACTCCTTTAGTGGCAGACGTGTCTAGATTGGGATCCTCCACCAACTTAAAATCACCACATACTATAAGATTGCCACTCCTGATTTTGTGTAAACGAGCAAACAACTTAAGGTGTAACCTTCCCTGGTGAGAATTAGGAGCATAAACACCAGCGATGGTATTGAAATTACCATTAATATCACAAACTAGGATAACATATTTACTTTCTATATCAATAATTGAAGAGTGTATATTGAGGTTTTTTTTAGCAGTAGGAACTCCCCTCTTTTTCGAGGAGTAATTCGCTACAAAAATGTGGGGGAAGTCCTTATGGAGACATTTCAGGGCTGCAGAGGCTTGAAAATGGAAAATTGAATACTTACCTTTCCGTAATTTTCCTTTCCTGGTGCCTGCCCATGGCAGCATACCAATGGTTGGTTGCTCCGCCCCCTACCAACCCACAGGACCACTTTAACTCAATAAAAAAGAGTTGCTCCCCTCAGTCAGTATTCTTGTAACTAGATCTCATAACGCTAAGGTTCATTGAAGGGAGGGGGTGAAAAAAAATACCCCCAAATAAGGTTGTGGGACTTTAACGGCAACAGCGTAATGTAAAAACAATTTTATTCCATAGAAATTTTTATATATTTATACAAAACATTAGCATAGTTAATAAACATAACACAGTGAACACAATAAAAAGCTGAAAAACAGCTGTACTGATGTGCATTTGATAAGGATGCTTGTAATGTCTTCCACGAAGGCCTACGCGTTTCGGGACTGAAACTGACCGTCCGTTCGTCAAGGGCAACTCGTGGGACAAGCTCTTACTGTATGGTGAAATACAAGATTGGAAAAATATAAATAAATACAACATTTTCTACCGCATAATATTGTCATATCATTGCATAGAGAACATGAAGTCTATGAAACCAAAACAAGAGAAACTGCCTACCCAAACATGACAGTGTTGGAGCACCTATTGCCCAAATCACGGTGGCGGATATGTCAAAACCACCCACGGATCCAAAAACCAGAGCCTGGGTGTGTGTGGCTGGCCCCACTCTGCCCACACTGATCCACCCCCAAAAAAGAGACACCGAATCACGGAGCCCGTCCAAGAGGGTACTGTGTCAGGAAGGCACAGACCCAAGTGGATGTCTGAAAAGGATAATAAAAAATATGGTATTCAATTAAAGATTATCTAAGTCAAAAATGTCAGTCCAAGGGTCATAGTTGGCTCAGTAAATAGTATCGTACCTGAGTGCTAGAAAATATACAGTGGTGAATCTAGGGTGAGTAGAAAAAAGGGCTATATGAAGGGAGTGTGGGGTACCAATTGAATGGTCATTGATTAGCTCGCATGAACATATTGATCTTCACACCAGCAGAGTCTGCAATCAAACAGAGAGAGTGCTGTGTGAGAGAAGGTAAATCAATGTAAAGTAAGTAAAGTGCCTGGACTTATATAAAGCGACAAGGCAAAAGCTTACATACCGGTATAAGGCTCTTTAGTTAGTGGGTGTCAGATCTTGCAGCATCTATGTCCAAACAGTTCACCTCCGTTTAGGGCAATGACAGACTGACACTGATCACTGCAGCATTTAAAAGACTGAGAGGGGTCGGGCATGACACTGATCTGTCAATTAGCATGGATCACGTCAATTAGCATGGAAGAGGGCAAAGAAAAAGGAACCTCCAGGTGAGAGTGATTTCGCGGCGACACCGCACTCTCTGCGGCATCCCCACATTCTCACTCCAGCCAGGATTAGCCCAGAACTCCTCCCACTCTTCTGTGAGAGGAGACAGAGTGCAGCCAACTGTATCTAAGCAGCCAGGAGCGTCGTAACAATATAATAGCCGGCTACATAGTAAGACCACAGGATAGGAGGATCATGTCAAGCACAGATGCATCCATGGTTCTCCATATTTATTATGTGAACATATTAAACAAAAAAGGGGACCTACTGTATATTCAGAGCTTTTGGAAGTAGGGGGCAACATGTAAAAGGTGTCAAACAGGACCGGGGGGGACCCCGAGCCATCACTGCACGGCGCACCCCACAGGTGTAGGCCTGAGAGGTGGGTCATGCAGCGGTGACCCACGATGCAGAGAGGGTAGCCGAGCCAGGCATCTAGATGCCCGCAAGGATGCCACATGAAAAAGGCCCCCCAAAAGGGACACAGAGTCCCTGGGAGGCCCCCCTGCGGGGCAAAGAGGGGCCAACAGATGTACCCAAACATATAGTGCACCATAACCGGACATGGCAATGAGAAATCCAACAACTGCAGGGCATGAAAACAGGTCAAATGTACATCATCAAGGAACTAAAACACGATGAGCATGTCAGGGGTAGACAAATCTAAGTAAATGATTAAAACATAACATTACACAGGTGACCAACCTAGATTGGACGATCGGACAGTATATTAGATCAAAGGAGGGGGGGAGGGGGAGAAACCACGATATAGGAGACTATAGATCTTTCTCACATTCTCCTGATGTAAACCCCTCTAAAAATGGCCTATAACTAAGCTGTTCATTTAGGCCCGGGGGCGAGGTGGCAGCAAGGTCAACAATCCAACGGACTTCCCATTGTAAGTGGACCTTGTTCCAGTCCCTGCCCCTGGGGTTGGGATGGATTCTATCCAGGATCAAAAATTGAATTCCTGGAAAGATCCCATGATGTTCATGAATTACGTGCCTTCCCAGAGGGAGATCTGGGTTTGCCTTTTTCATGGAAGTGATGTGCCTGGAGGCTCGCAGGGAGAACTTCAGTTTGGTCATCCCAACGTAGAAGCATTGGCACTGACAGGTAAGAAGGTATATCACTCCCTTGGTCTTGCAGTTGAAAAGGTGATGGGGTTGGTACGGTCGGCCATTGGGGAGAATGATATTTTTACTGGTGTTCATGTATCTGCATATAGAGCAACCAAACCTTTTACATGGATCGTTTCGGAAGTCGCCTACAAATTCACTCTGGACCAATTGGTCTCTTAGTGAGCTGGTGCGTCGATATGTAATGGCTGGTCATGCAGTTAAATGTGGGCGTAGCATGGGGTCATCATATAAGTTGTGCCAAAACTTGTTAAGAATTAATTTTATGGATTTGTGTTGATTGCTAAACCTCATAATGAGCCTGACTGTAGGGTAGTCATCGGACTTCCTTTGATGGCTAAACAGTAGCTCACGTCTGGTATGTCCATTGGCTGGCTTGAATGCCTTTTTCAGAGTGGAAAGAGAGTAACCTCTACGAAGAAGTCTGTGCGGAAGCCTCACGTAGGTATGATTCTTGATCGGAGCAATTCCGCCTTAACCTCAGATACTGGCTGTAGGGGATGGCACGGAGAAGGGGCCGAGGATGGGCGCTCGAGGCATGCAAGATAGTGTTGCCAGCCGTGGGCTTCCGAAACAGCCCACTTGATAGGCTGCCATCCTCATTTTTTGTAATGGTAGTGTCTAAAAAGGTGACACTGGTCTCGCTATAGGTGAAAGTGAACTTCAAATTGAGAGTATTCTGTTGCATGGAGCAAATGCATTCCTCCAGCTCCTTCTCCGAGCCATCCCACAGCATCAAGATGTCGTCAATATATCGGAACCAAGCTAGTACATGTTGTGTATGTGATCTGAGAGACTCATCAGCAAGAAACGACTTTTCCCATTCCCCCAGGTACAGATTGGCGTACGATGGGGCACACGAGGTCCCCATCGCAACGCCCTGTACCTGGAGGAAATGGGAGCCGTCGAAGGAAAAAACGTTGTGGTGGAGAATGAACTCCAATGCCATGATAATGAACTCACATAGTTTTTTGTCGTCTGTGTGTCTGCTCAATGACGCGTCTAATAACGGCCAGGCCTAACTGGTGAGGAATGGAACTGTATAAAGCTTCTATGTTGATCGCCACCAACAAGGAGCGCTGTGGAACATGAAGCCCATCTAGACTTTGTAGGAGATGGATAGTATCCCGTACAAAGGAGGGTAAATTCTCAACAAAGGGTTTGAGGTACGAGTCGACATACAAGCTGAGGTGTTCAGTAATGACCCCATTCCCCGATATGATGGGTCTTCCTGGTGGGACCAAGGGATTCTTGTGGACCTTGGGTAGGCAGTAGAATGTTGGGATCTTAGGGTGTTTTATGCGCAAGAATTCCCAGGTGTCTTGATCTATGATTCCCTGAGAGAAGGCTCCATCCACAAGAGCATAAAACTGAGTTTCAAATCTGATGATACTCGATCTAGGGATGGATTTATACCAGTCTCGATTTGCCAAGACTTTTTTGCACATTGTTCTATATTGGTCATTGGACATAATGATCATTGGACATTGAAGGGAGGGTGTATGCTGCCATGGGCAGGCACCAGGAAAGGAAAATTACGGAAAGGTAAGTATTCAATTTTCCGTTTTCCTGGTGCCTCCATGGCAGCATACCAATGCTAAATAACTTGCTTACAGGGAGGGTACTGCAATAAAGAAATTTAATAAGAAGAACTACAGTACAGATGACTGCAAGGTCCTTTCCCCAAACTCTCGGGAAGTAAGGACTGCTGGGTCCACACTATAGTGGGACATGAACGTGCTGAAGGACGACCAGCTGGCCGCTCGGCAAATTGTCTCAGGGGACAAAGCTTCCCAGGAGGAGGCTATTCCATGCGTTGAGTGCGCATTGACCGCATCTGGAACTGGAAGACCACCAGCCCGATATGCTCTTTGTATTAACCTTACAATCCAGCTTGCCAATGTCGTCTTGGATGCCGCCATTCCCTTCCTGGCACCTTTTGGAAGGACAAATAGCCGCTGATCTTTCCTGAACTGCTGCGTCAAATTTAGGTAGTGACTTAGGGATCTGGCTATATCCAACTCATGCAGTTTTGAGGAGGCTGGATCCTCTCCGAATGCTGGAAGAACCCACTCTTGGTTCAGATGGAAGACTGAAGGTACTTTAGGGATGAACTGATGAATAGGCTGCAACACCACCCTGTCTGGGAAGAAGGTAATGTAGGGTTCTTGTGACCCTAATGCTTGGATCTCTGATACCCTGTGACCCGAAGTGATGGCAACTAGAAAGACTGCCTTCAGAGAAATATCCTCCAAGGTGCATTCTTCTGTGGGAGCAAACAGAGGTTTTGAAAGGACACTAAGCACGATAGACAAATCCCATTTGGGGTATAAAAATTGAAATGAGAGTAAAGTATGTACAAGGTGCCAACATCCTTAGTTAAAATGGAACAAGAGAAAATGTGCACTATACGTACATCGAGGTCACCCTTGGGGGATTTTTACTGGCAAAAAGTAGATATATAGTATCAAGAATATTTTGTATAAAAATGCACAAAAGTGCCAATTTTATTAAACATGTAGAAAAATATATGTAAAAAGTAACAATACAAATACAATTATACAAGGTGCAGGTACAAACATAATATGCACATCCAATTGTATACAGTAGATATGACAACCCTGTGCCTACAACCCGCAGCCTGTAGGGTGAAAGGTCAAGCGGATTACGTGCTGTACACCCTAGTTAAAGTCCTTGTAGATCCTAGTTAAAGTCCTTGTAGAACTTATTTTCAGGATAGGGCTTATTTTCAGGGAAACAGGGTAGAGCTTATTTGGGGGGTAGGGCTTATATTGCAGCCATCACTGACAATCACGCTACAGGCCATGCCCCCTTATGACGCCAGAGTCCCTGCGCATGCTGGGACCATGACGTCGTAAGGGGGCGGGGTCACCGCCTATATAAATGGCTCTGCAGCTCGCACACAGCATTCGAGCCGGAGAGAGCGTCGTGTCAACATCGGGGAAGAAGAGAAGAAGAGAAGAAGCGGCGAGACAGCGGCGACAAGACAGCGGCGGCGAGACAGCGGCGGTGAGACAGCGGCGGCGACAAGACAGCGGCAGCAGACCGGGCCCCTCGCTGGCAATAAAGCTGGAAGAAGATAGCGGCGGGGCCCGGGAGAAGAGGCCGAACACCGGGAGAAGAGGCCGAACACCGGGAGAAGTCGGAAGGAGACCCCCCCGAAGTTGGAAGAAGATCCCGGAGCTGACTAATAAATTACTCTTAAAACCTGTGTACTGTGTTTTTTTTATATTGACACTTTTCCCTAGGTGAATGGGTAGGGGTACCATGTACCCCAAACTCATTCACACAGGGTGGGGGGCCGGGATCTGGGGGCCCCCTTATTAAAGGGGGGTCCCAGATTCCGATAAGCCCCCCGCCCGCAGACCCCGACAACCAACAGCCAGGGTTGTCGGGAAGAGGCCCTTGTCCTCATCAACATGGGGACAAGGTGCTTTGGGGTGGGGGGGCCCCCGCAGGGTGCCCCCCTCCCCCAAGGCACCCACCCCCCCATGTTGAGGGCATGCGGCCTGGTACGGCTCAGGAGGGGGGGGGGGGCGCTCGCTCGTCCCCACCCCGTTTTCTGGCCGGCCGGGCTGCGTGCTCGGATAAGGGTCTGGTATGGATTGGGGGGGGACCCCCACGCCGATTTTTCGGCGTAGGGGGTTCCCCCTTACAATCCATACCAGACCTAAGGGCCTGGTATGCCCCTGGGGGGGGAACCCACGCCGTTTTTTTCAATTAAAATTTGGCGCGGTGTTCCCGCCTCAGGATTCATACCAGACAGCTGTCAGCACTGCCTGTCACTCATCGTGGAAGGAAAACAAAGTTTTCCTTTCCCGATGAGTGAGCCATCTCGGCGCTGGCTCCTGCGACGGGGCTCGCAGGTGTCAAATCTCGCCGAGAAATGCGGCGAGATTGACACAATATCGCGGTCACCTACTGTATGCCTGTTCAGTCTCTTTAGGTCTAGCACCGGCCTCCAACCCCCCGATTTTTTGGGGACCAAGAACACCGGGGAATAAAAGCCTAAGCGTTTCTTAGAGTCTGGAACTGGTACTACTGCCTGCTGGAGAACAAGCATTTTGACATATTGAAGAAGGGCCTCCTTTTTTTCTCTGGATGTTGGGATCTTGGTGGGCTGAAAGGAATAGAGGGGGGCTGCCTTTTGAATCTCCAGAAATGGCTTTGACTGCCCGTGGACACTGCCCACTGGTCTACACAATCTTCCACCCAAACCTGGGCAAACGCCTTTAGACGAGCTCCCACCGGACCAGTTTGGGTGGGGAGGGCATCAAAAGGACTTCTGGCTCTCAACCGTGGATGTAGAGGCTTTTGGTTTTGCCAATCTCAAAAAGGTAGCTTGTGAACCTTTCCAGCCCCTTCTGTATTCCCTTCCTGGACAGTAGGATCTGGAACCCTTCCCTCTTAGCTGGCCTGCTGGGCGACTAGCGAATCTCTTCCTCCTGCCCCTGTCCTAGGGAATTAAACCACTTCCCCCCCCTGTGATTTTGGTAATTGCCGTATCCATTTTTTTGCCGAACAGGGCTTTCCCATCGTATGGAATATGACACCATGATTGTTTAGACATTGGATCCGCTGACCATGGTTTTACCCATAACGCTCTTCTGGCCGTGATGGAATACAGCATGGACCTGGAAGAACATTTTAAGACATCAATAGCTGCTTCTGCTATGAAATCTGAGGCCAATTTTAATTCATCCAGTGCCTTAATGATTTCTTCTGAGCCCACCTCTTGTCTGAGGGCCGTTTCCACGTTGTCCGACCATACCCTGGTGGCCCTCGAGATTGAGGTCTGCCACCGGTTTGCATGCTCCTCCAGCTGCCTGATAGGTCTTTTTCAGGTCTGAGTCAATCCTTCGGTCAAGGACATCTTTAAATGAGACTGCGTCTTCTAGTGGTAAAGTCAAATTTCTAGCCAACCTCATAATTGAGGCGTCCATGGTTGGTACAGTATCAAAAAGCTGCGCGTCTGCTTCTGCCAGTGGATATAACTTAAGATAACGATTAATATAAAGATAACGAGTTGATAATTTCTTTTTCAGATGTGGGAAATATTTCTTTGTTTTAGAAGGGGGCTCTGAATTTTCTTCCCAATGGATTGCATCCTTGACCGCAGTGATGAAAGGCTCAACTAGAGCGAAGTCAAAAGCTGAGATATTGTCATCCACCATTTCCGCCTCGTCTTCAGAATTCACCTCTGCGTCTGTAAGAGAAGTGGACGCATTTATTGCTGCTTCGGCCGAGGATGGGTTAACTTGGTCTTGGGGGAGGGCCAACTCCCTGATTGAATCCTTGATCAAGCTCTTAATTGATTCCAGAGACTGCTGCTTGTCTTTATCCTTGTCCCCTGTAGCCTCTAGTAGACACTTCCTGCATACCAATTTCTCCGGCAGAGCTTGTCTTCCACATACCCAACAGGTTTTCTCTCTTGGATACAATGGTCTGTGGGTTTCCTATCTGCTAGGGGTATGTCGGGGTGACCTCTGGCCACTGCGGGAGGCATGAGCTGAAGATGAATGAGAGTGCCCTGAGCTCCTATGACCTTTTGATCTCCTATCTGGAGAGCTTTGGTGGGATGATCTGCGGGATGATCCCCGGTGCGGGCTGTAGAAACAAAAAATATGTTCTTGCCCGGAGTACTCTTTTTTTTTTTTTTTTTTAAACTTACCTGATTTGTTGCAGCCCTTACCTAGTGGTTTGATGAGGATCTTTTTGTTGCGGTATTACATTACTATGGGCAGCTGCAAAGAAAGGAAAAACAAAAAGGATAGATTTTTTTTTCAACTATATATAAGTGTATATATATATATATATATATATATATATATATATATATATATATATATATATATATACACACACATACATATATACATACATATATATATACATATAACTGTATACAAACACATGTACACATATTCAAGCCAGTAATGCCCTAAATACCTTGGCCAGGCTCCATTGTCTTTGCACAATAGGGAAGACACTTAGAGAGATGTCTTCTCCTTGATAGCTGGCTATGTAATGAAACCAAGGCTCTCCATTTATGTAGAGAGCGCTTTGGGAGTACCAAGATGGCCGCCAACGGCTTCAGTCCGCTACTGTGCATGCGCCGTATCGTCACATGACGTCACGCCATGACTCCACCCCCCCGCCAGGTAAAACAGAGCAGATCGGCACGCGTGAAGCGCCGCACATTGCTACAGGAGGAGGGGGGAACATTTATCCATGGAGGAATGCTGAAAGGCGTGTAACAGCCTGCTCACACATAGATATGAGGCATGCCATCAGGGAAGAGCATAAAAGGAGAAGGATAGGCTCCTGTTAGTCTTCCAAATGGGCCCAAAGAAAGATCCACAGAAAAAAATGGCCTTCTATACTTATCTGGCGCATTTAGCAGCCCAAGCAATGGGATTCCATACTGCAGGAGAGCATGAACCTGCAACAGTTACACCATAAAGCGGTGAGTAGGGATGAGCCGAACACCCCCCTGTTCGGTTCGCACCAGAACATGCGAACAGGAAAAAAATTTGTTCGAACACGCGAACACCGTTAAAGTCTATGGGACACGAACATGAATAATCAAAAGTGCTAATTTTAAAGGCTAATATGCAAGTTATTGTCAATAAAAGTGTTTGGGGACCTGGGTCCTGCCCCAGGGGACATGAATCAATGCAAAAAAAAGTTTTAAAAACGTCCGTTTTTTCAGGAGCAGTGATTTTAATAATGCTTAAAGTCAAACAATAAAAGTGTAATATCCCTTTAAATTTCATACCTGGGGGGTGTCTATAGTATGCCTGTAAAGGGGCGCATGTTTCCCGTGTTTAGAACAGTCTGACAGCAAAATGACATTTTGAAGGAAAAAACACATTTAAAACTACCGCGGCTATTGCATTGCCGACAATACACATAGAAGTTCATTGATCAAAACGGCATGGGAATTCCCCACAGGGGAACCCCGAACCAAAATAAAAAAAAAAAAAAATTGATGTGGGGGTCCCCCTAAATTCCATACAAGGCCCTTCAGGTCTGGTATGGATATTAAGGGGAACCCCAGCCAAAATTAAAAAAAAAATTGACGTGGGGTTCCCCCTAAATTCCATACCAGACCCTTCAGGTGTGGTATGGATTTTAAGGGGAACCCCGCGCCAAAAAAAAAAAAAAAACGGCGTGGGGTCCCCCTAAAAATCCATACCAGACCCTTATCCGAGCACGCAACCTGGCAGGCCGCAGGAAAAGAGGGGGGGACGAGAGTGCGCCCCCCCCCCCCTCCTGAACCGTACCAGGCCACATGCCCTCAACATTGGGAGGGTGCTTTGGGGTAGCCCCCCAAAACACCTTATCCCCATGTTGATGAGGACAAGGGCCTCATCCTCACAACCGTGGCCGGTGGTTGTGGGGGTCTGCGGGCGGGGGGCTTATCGGAATCTGGAAGCCCCCTTTAACAAGGGGACCCCCAGATCCCGCCCCCCCCCCTGTGTGAAATGGTAAGGGGGTACTTACCCCTACCATTTCACTAAAAAACTGTCAAAAATGTTAAAAATGACAAGAGACAGTTTTTGACAATTCCTTTATTTAAATGCTTCTTCTTTCTTCCTTCATCTTCTTCTTCTTCTGGTTCTTCTGGCTCTTCTGGTTCTTCCTCCGGCGTTCTCGTCCAGCATCTTCTCCGCGGCGTCTTCTATCTTCTTCTCCTCGGGCCGCTCCGCACCCATGGCATGGGGGGGGGAGGCTCCCGCTCTTCTCTTCATCTTCTTCTCTTCTTCATCTTCTTCTTCATCTTCTTCTTCATCTCTTCTTCCTTCTTCTCTTCTTCATGTCTTCTGCGGGCCGCTCCGCAGCCATGCTGGCATGGTGGGAGGCTCCCGCTGTGTGACGGCGTCTCTTCGTCTGACGGTTCTTAAATAACGGGGGGCGGGGCCACCCGGTGACCCCGCCCCCCTCTGACGCACGGTGACATGACGGGACTTCCCTGTGGCATTCCCCGTGACGTCACAGGGAAGTCCCGTCATGTCACCGTGCGTCAGAGGGGGGCGGGGTCACCGGGTGGCCCCGCCCCCCGTTATTTAAGAACCGTCAGACGAAGAGACGCCGTCACACAGCGGGAGCCTCCCTCCATGCCAGCATGGCTGCGGAGCGGCCCGCAGAAGACATGAAGAAGAGAAGAAGGAAGAAGAGATGAAGAAGAAGATGAAGAAGAAGATGAAGAAGAGAAGAAGATGAAGAGAAGAGCGGGAGCCTCCCCCCATGCCATGGGTGCGGAGCGGCCCGAGGAGAAGAAGATAGAAGACGCCGCGGAGAAGATGCTGGACGAGAACGCCGGAGGAAGAACCAGAAGAGCCAGAAGAACCAGAAGAAGAAGAAGATGAAGGAAGAAAGAAGAAGCATTTAAATAAAGGAATTGTCAAAAACTGTCTCTTGTCATTTTTAACATTTTTGACAGTTTTTTAGTGAAATGGTAGGGGTAAGTACCCCCTTACCATTTCACACAGGGGGGGGGCCGGGATCTGGGGGTCCCCTTGTTAAAGGGGGCTTCCAGATTCCGATAAGCCCCCCGCCCGCAGACCCCCACAACCACCGGCCACGGTTGTGAGGATGAGGCCCTTGTCCTCATCAACATGGGGACAAGGTGTTTTGGGGGGCTACCCCAAAGCACCCTCCCAATGTTGAGGGCATGTGGCCTGGTACGGTTCAGGAGGGGGGGGGGCCGCACTCTCGTCCCCCCCTCTTTTCCTGCGGCCTGCCAGGTTGCGTGCTCGGATAAGGATCTGGTATGGATTTTTAGGGGGACCCCACGCCGTTTTTTTTTTTTTTTTTGGCGCGGGGTTCCCCTTAAAATCCATACCAGACCTGAAGGGTCTGGTATGGAATTTAGGGGGAACCCCACGTCAATTTTTTTTTAAAATTTTGGCTGGGGTTCCCCTTAATATCCATACCAGACCTGAAGGGCCTTGTATGGAATTTAGGGGGACCCCCACATCATTTTTTTTTTTTTTATTTTGGTTCGGGGTTCCCCTGTGGGGAATTCCCATGCCGTTTTTATCAATGAACTTCTATGTGTATTGTCGGCAATGCAATAGCCGCGGGTAGTTTTAAATGAGTTTTTTCCTTCCAAATGTCATTTTGCTGTCAGACTGTTCTAAACACAGGAAACATGCGCCCCTTTACAGGCATACTATAGACACCCCCCAGGTACGAAATTTAAAGGGATATTACACTTTTATTGTTTGACTTTAAGCATTAATAAAATCACTGCTCCTGAAAAAACGTCCGTTTTTAAAACTTTTTTTTGCATTGATCCATGTCCCCTGGGGCAGGACCCGGGTCCCCAAACACTTTTTATGACAATAACTTGCATATAAGCCTTTAAAATTAGCACTTTTGATTTCTCCCATAGACTTTTAAAGGGTGTTCCGCGGCATTCGAATTTGCCGCGAACACCCCAAATTGTTCGCTGTTCGGCGAACTTGCGAACAGCCAATGTTCGAGTAGAACATGAGTTCGACTCGAACTCGAAGCTCATCCCTAGCGGTGAGGTAAGGCTGATAGTGATCCTGCTGGAATGAGGTCAGAGTAAAGAATACTGACTGAGGGGAGCAACTCTTTTTTATAGAGTTAAAGTGGTCCTGTGGGTTGGTAGGGGGCGGAGCAACCAACCATTGGTATGCTGCCATAGAGGCAGCAGGAAAATGGGTTTCCTGTACTATGAGAACATCTTCCTTAGAGGAAATAGCTTCATTCCAGAGAGAGAATCTTTTGACCAAGTGGTTAAGGCCACGGGTATTCAGTGATGCAATTTTGAGGGTCATGTCAACAGAAATTTAAACACAGAGATATAGATGGAATCCGCCATGGTAGGTACGTAGACCACGCTTGGTGTCAATATGAGATGAGAGGGCATATAGCCTGGAATCCATGGCTATGGGCTGTGAATGTTGCATTCAATAGGTGAGGTATCTGCTGTGTATCAGAAAACGGCAAAGAGTACATAATGAACAACATATAGAGGGGTTGAAAACAATGCACGCCTCCAGGAAAGGGAACAAATGAACTTAAAAAGTAGAGATTCAATGTAGAACCGGAAGCAGCAAAAGCTGCTGGTATGCTGGGGTAATTAAATGCAGGATATTTTACACAGAACTGGTCATCGCTGCAGGGTCAGGGATATGTTAGGAAGCTCATGGAGTCAAGAAGTCAGTGCTGAGCGCTCGTAGATGTACAGCTTCTCTGGAGTGCTGGCAATATTCATCACAATCACAAATCACAATATTCACAATATTTATCACAATCACAAATCACAATATTCACAATATTCATCACACTCACAAATTGAATATTCATCACAATCACTAAGCTAGGTAACAATTTACTTTCAAAGTGAACATATCCTTGAAAAGTGCACATGACCTACTCTCTTATTAAATGACCAGTAGTGTCTCTTTATGCATATTTACAGATGTGCTCCTAATTACCAATTCCATCTTCTTTCCAAAATCAGTTACTTTTACTCTATTATTATCACTTTTTATGCAGACTGTTCCTGACTGTTGGTCTGTATTGTTTTACAGTATTTACATTCCAACATATTACCATTAAATATATATAATACTTTAACTTTCTTCACTATAAAGCTTGCATCTTGTAAAATTATGCTTCACTTTAAATCCATATTCCCCAGCATACGCGTGAGCATTAACAATAGTAAAATTCCTTTGTCATTTCAGATGCAATATGCAGTGTTCATCCAACACAGCCTATTTTTTGTATAATGGTGCAGAAAAGTTGTTTAAAGTTCCTTGCTCTTATTACCATTATACAGTATATTATAATCACAAGTACCTCATTACCTATTTGAACTTTGTGCCTTTTTTACTTTATCTTTTACTTTTGCAAGTGGTCAAATCTTAGTGAATATATATAATACCAAAAATTCCTGTTATCAAAATTGCTTTCACATATTCATTTTCATCCTGTTTCTAGGAAGGACCGCCGCCATCTTACAGCCTGCTAAACAGGACAGAGCCTCCAGGACCAGGTACTTTGCCTCAGTATAGCGGTGCCGCTCTCCCTGTGCCATAATATAAGTCCTGGACTTATTCTCCTGCCCTCTTTGTGCCACCATCTGGGTCCCTGGGGTCCTGTACTTCCCCCCCAGTGCCTCTACCCTCATAGTTGCTGTGTTCTGTTGGGGGCCCTGGTTTGGAACAGGCAGTCTATCATCCCAGTAGCTCTCATCCCCTCACTGGACTCTGGGAGTTTACCTGCTACTTATTGCCACACTGCAACTTACTGTACGAGACACAATATTCACATCAGCACGCTGTCCCTCAGCAATGTAGTGCTGTACTCCCACTGCCACAATCTGTACCATGGCAGCATAATACCGCCTTTATTAAGCCATCAGTTGTGCCCCATCACTGCTCTACCAGCCCTGTGTCTCTGCAATACTGTTATATGGGGACACTGATTAGTGATGACACCCAGTTTGTAGAGCCTGATTCTACTCTTATCGAGGATGTCGCTTAATTGAATACAGGGCCCTCACCTGCTCACCGAGACCTCTGAGATGCTTCTTTAAACACATTTAGCTACGGAGGTAAGCCTGATTGACCACCATATTCCACGAGCACCTCATGGGCAAAGTTGGCCAACAGCAATGTTACTACAAGCCACAGTTTGGGTTTACATATGGAACGCTTTGTTACTAGATTGCAATCAGCACCCCTGAACCCCTCAGCGAACCCTTTTGCCATAATGGATCCATCCTTGGATACGAACGATTCAGTGAATCCTCCATTAGCTACTACTCAGACCCAAGTTCCTAATTCACCACCCTCGCATGAGACTCTTACTCCTGATATCCTGGACACTAAACTACAGTTTTACTTCAACAAATCTCCCAGATTGGAGAACGTACAGACACTCTTGAAAATAAATTTGATGAGATGATAAGCTATGTTCAGGCCAAAGAAGAGGAAAACCACAACTTCCGTCTCTCAGTTTCCCAGCTACAACTGCAACAGGAGGATTTGGAGAACAGAGAGAGACGACAGAACTTACGCTTTAGGGGTGTCCCGGAGACAGTGGGAGACCCCGACCTGTGTTCGTACCTTTTGGGCCTTTTTAACAATCTGGCCCCCACGATTGTGGACATAGATTGGCGCCTGGACAGAGCGCACAGCAGAGCTTAGACGCACAGAAGGCCTTTGATAGGCTGAGTTGGCCTTATATGTTTGCCACCTTAAAAAAATATGGTTTAATGGCCCTTTTTTAAAAGCTTTAGAGGCTCTTTACTCCACTGTCACGGCTCAAGTACAGATGCCATCCCTCCTGTCGCCTGGTTTCCCCATGACTTATGGGACTCAACAGGGATGTCCTTTATCACCCTTACTTTTTATCCTGTGTCTGGAACCACTGGCCGAGTCCATCCGTACTCATCCAGATGTCCGTGGGGTGGTGATGAGACAGGGGGAATATAAACTATCACTCTTTTCAGATGACATTCTGTTAACTATTACCAATCCGCTGATATCTCTCCCTTCCTTACACAAACTACTGACCTCCTTTGGTGCCATCTCCGGTTACAAAGTCAACACTTCCAAAACTGAAGCCCTTCCCATACATATTCCCCGCCTCTGCTATCTCAGCTTAAAGACTCATACCCTTATAAATGGTGCACTGCCTCTCTTAAATATTTAGGTATCTTGCTTACCCCATCTTACTCTTCCCTTTACTCCGCACATTTTCCTCCTTTGATTTTAGACATTAATAAATCTCCATCGACTTGGACAAAATATCCTCTATCCCTATTAGGCAGGATCAATGTCCTCAAAATGTCTATTTTACCCAGGTTACTTTATCACTTTGAGACATTACCAGTTGCCTTACCCTCCTATCAAATGAAAGCACTCCAGAGGAATTTTTTAAAATTCATATGGAACGGCAAAGCTCACCGCATTACAGGCTCGGTAGTATTTTCTCTGAGATCCAGGGGAGGTCTGGGAGCTCTGGACATCACCAAATATTATTACGCCATACACTTGAGGGCTATCGCATCGTGGTCCTCTTTATATGCATCTAATCAATGGACTGCTATTGAAAAGGGAGTGCTAAACCCGGTTCACCCGTGTTCTCTGGTTTGGGGTGCCCCCCCTTCCCTGGATCCCATATACAAACGCCAATGCACTGCTTCAATGGCTTTTACCTTAACCATTTGGCGTAAGTGTCTCAAAAACTACTCTCTCGCTTCGTCATGTTCTTCTCTTGCTAACTTGCTATTTAAGTCTTCCAAATGTGTAACCCAGAGAGAGACATCCATTAAGATCCTTATGTTCTGGTACAGGTCTCCAGATGTAATTCATAAATTTGACCCCTCGTTCTCGCCGCGCTGTTGGCATTGCGGAACCGACATGGGTTCTTTATTTCACATGTTCCCTGATACAACCCTTTTGGCGTGATGTGAGTATACTCATTCAGAAGGTAGTAGATGTGTCCCTCCCGTTGGATCCCTTGAACTGTTTTGTTGGGTCTTCCCCTTTCAAACACAACCAAAAATAAAATTGGTTAATCTCCTATATTTTATTAGCCGCCAGAAGGCTTATTCCACTGTGCTGGTTATCCAATGCTCCTCCTCCTCCGTGGTCCAGATTCTTACGTCTGGTGGCTGAAATTCGCAGGATGGAGTTTATAACGGCCTCCGTACACGACTCCATCTTTCAATTTAATAAAACTTGGGAACCTTGGGATCTATCGGATTTTGGGACACCTCTGCCAAACAACACGCCCTAAGTAATATTAATTTTCATACTATTCTTGCATGTATGCATTCCTTTCTTCTCTTTTTTTTTTTTTTATTGATATCTCTAATGCGTAGGTCATACCCTTTTTAGAATTCCTGTGGTTGTGACTGCTTTTGAGTTTTATTTATATCCATGAGTTACCTGTTTTACATACTGCTAAAAAGCGATACAGTCCACTCCTGTGTCCTGTATCCATGGACATCATTGGTTTACAGTTACCTTTACTTTCCTTTTTATCTCAACATGTATGTTAACGTTGCATTGTTATTACTAGTGTGATGTACAATGTGTAACAAGATTGTATATTTTGTTTTAAAAATTTAATAAAAATACAATTAATAAAAAAAAGTGAAATATTCCTTGAAATATCATGCCTGGGGGGTGACTATAGTATGCCTGTAAATTGGCACATTTTTCCCGTGTTTAGAACAGTCCCTGCACAAAATGACATTTCTAAAGGAATAAAAGTCATTTAAAACTGCTTGCGGCTGTAATGTAATGTTGCCCCCCCAGCCCATTACCAGGCCCTTTGGGTCTGGTATGAATATTAAGGGGAACCCCGCACCCAAATTAAAAAATGTGGCGAAAGAAAGCCAAGCTCCCCTGACCCTGTCCTGGTGCCGTACTCACACAGGTACTCATTGATGGCCCTCTGCTGCATGTGCATTGCCAACATTGAGTTCCACCTGGTGGGCATGTCAAAAATGAGGCGGTTTTTGGGCAGGTTGCATTCTCTTTGAATGTCAGCCAGCCGAGCACTGGCATTATATGACCAGCGGAAATGACCACAGACTTTCCTGGCCTGCTTCAGGAGATCCTGTAAGTGTACCTGCTCAAGACCCACTGCACCACCAAATTCAGGATGTGAGCCAAACTGGGAACATGGGTCAAGTGTCCCTGTCGGAGGGTGGAGAGGAGGTTGGTGCCATTGTCACATACAACCATTCCTGGCTGTAGCTGGCATGGCGTCAACCACCTCTGAGCCTGCCCCTGCAGAGCTTATAGAATCTCTGCCCCAGTGTGGCTCCTGTCCCCTAAGCAGACAAACTCAGGCACCACATGGCATCTTTTTGCCTGAGTGCTTGCATAGCCCCTTGAACGCCTATGGAGCACCGCTGGTTCAGAGGAGAAATCTGCAGAGGAAGAGGTCATAGAGGAAGAAGAAGAGGAGGGGGTGGAGGAGAGAGCTGTGGCAGAATCACCACTCGCATTTTGGAGGCGTGGGGGCGGAACAAGCTCCAACAATACTGAACCCTGTCCTGCATACTTCCCAGCTGCCAGCAGAGTTACCCAGTGCGCCGTGAAAGAAAGGTAATGTCCCTGTCCATGCCTGCTGGACCATGAGTCAGCAGTAATATGCACCTTACTGCTGACCGCCCTGTCCAACGAGGCCAAGACATTGCCTTCCATATGCTGGTAGAGAGTCGAAATGGCCTTCCGTGAGAAGAAATGGCATTTGGGAACCTGCCACTGAGGTACCACACATTCCACAAATTTACGAAAGGGGGCAGAATCTACCAGCTGAAAAGGCAGCAGTTGCAGTGCTAGCAATTTGGCCAAGCTAGCATTCAGATGCTGAGCATGTGGATGGCTGGGACTGAATTTCTTTCAATGGTTTAGCAACTGGAGTAGGGAAATTTGCCTGCTAAAATCCGATGTTGGTGTACTGCTAGCAGATTGGCCGCAAGTACTTGGGACACCTATTTCTACACCTTCATTCCTCTCAGTGCAGGTTTCTGAGAGGACTGTAGGTATAGTGGGGTTGGAGATCACAGCTGATGAGGAGCAAGGAGAGGTCCACCTTGTACTTTGATGTGGGTGCTGTTTTTGCCATGCTTGATACGCTTCAGACATATGTTGCAAATAGCAACAGTGCGATCTGCTGAGCATGTGTCAAAAAAGGCCCACACCAAAGAACTTTTCAAAATATTTGGGGTGGCAGCAGCGCCCTGCACCTGCTTAGCTCTGCAGTGTGATGCAATAGGGTTGCTGCCCTTAAGCTGCCCCCTAGAGGGCATCCCGCTTCATTGGAGATGTGCCTCCTCCTCCTCCCTTTTATCAGCCACCGAAGTAGTCATTGACCTCATCATCCCATCCCCCTTGTCACTGGAGCAAACTTGGCAGTATGCTGCAGTTCAGGGAACATGACTGCCAGTTTCTTGACCTTCTTGGGTACCCCTTTTCTCTAGGCTCACGTTACTCCCTTCCTCAAACTGGGTACCATCATCAGAGCCTTCAAATCGCTGCGCATCCTCCTGCAGCATGTACCCGACACTGTGGTCGAATAGTTCAGGGGACTCCTCCGTGCATGATGGTGGGGCTAAGGAAGGAGTAACTGTTGACATGGAGCCAATGGAATAGGCCGCTTTGGCAGCTGCATTGGCAGGCAAACTACTCTGAGCCTGGGTGACAGAGGATGAGGAGGATGAGGAGGGCTTTATTATCACCACCAACTTTTCTGCATGTTGTGACTCAATAACACGGCCAGCTGCAGAAAAAAAGGACCAGCGTGCCCCAGGGCCACGTGCTGAGGATGCACCGTGTCCACGACCAGCACTGTCAACTGTAGACACAGA
This sequence comes from Lithobates septentrionalis, assembly GCA_037952835.1. NCBI lineage: Eukaryota > Metazoa > Chordata > Amphibia > Anura > Ranidae > Lithobates > Lithobates septentrionalis. The sequence goes on along the minus strand of JBBDGP010000781.1, from coordinate 5,717,340 downwards.
GCCTGCTTGCTCTCTTTTAGTATCCTGTGAGCATCTGCCTCTTATTAGTGGCTTTCTGGACATGCTGTAAATTTTGTTTCGCAAAACCACACTACATTGTGTTGTGTACTGTGTACACCGCCAGAAAAGTAGTAGCAACTTCACTAGGGGTGCACGGTACTGTGTACACCAGCAGAAGTTTAACAACAACTATGGGTGCACTGTATGTATTGTGTACTGTGTACACCACCAGAAAAGTAGTAGCAACTGCACTAAGGGTGCACGGTACTGTGTACACCAGCAGAAGTTTAACAACAACTATGGGTGCAATGTATGTATTGTGTACTGTGTACACCACCAGAAAAGTAGTAGCAACTGCACTAGGGGTGCACACCAACAGAAGTGTAAAAACAACTATGGGTGCACTGTATGTATTGGGTACACCACCAGTAAAGTAGTAGCAACTGCACTAGGGTGCACAGTACTGTGTACACCAACAGAAGTGTAATAACAACTATGGGTGTACTGTATGTATTGTGTACTGTGTACACCACCAGGAAAGTAGTAGCAACTGCACTAGGGGTGCACGGTACTGTGTACACCAACAGAAGTGTAATAACAGCTATGGGTGTACTGTATGTATTGTGTACTGTGTACACCACCAGAAAAGTAGCAGCGAGTGCACTGGGGGTGCACAGTACTGTGTACACCAACAGAAGTGTAATAACAACTATGGGTGCACTGTACAGTATGTATTGTGTACACCACCAGGAAAGTAGTAGCAACTGCACTAGGGGTGCACGGTACTGTGTACACCAACAGAAGTTTAATAACAACTATGGGTGCACTGTATGTATTGTGTACTGTGTACACCACCAGAAAAGTAGTAGCAACTGCACTAAGGGTGCACGGTACTGTGTACACCAGCAGAAGTTTAACAACAACTATGGGTGCAATGTATGTATTGTGTACTGTGTACACCACCAGAAAAGTAGTAGCAACTGCACTAGGGGTGCACACCAACAGAAGTGTAAAAACAACTATGGGTGCACTGTATGTATTGGGTACACCACCAGTAAAGTAGTAGCAACTGCACTAGGGTGCACAGTACTGTGTACACCAACAGAAGTGTAATAACAACTATGGGTGTACTGTATGTATTGTGTACTGTGTACACCACCAGGAAAGTAGTAGCAACTGCACTAGGGGTGCACGGTACTGTGTACACCAACAGAAGTGTAATAACAGCTATGGGTGTACTGTATGTATTGTGTACTGTGTACACCACCAGAAAAGTAGCAGCGAGTGCACTGGGGGTGCACAGTACTGTGTACACCAACAGAAGTGTAATAACAACTATGGGTGCACTGTACAGTATGTATTGTGTACACCACCAGGAAAGTAGTAGCAACTGCACTAGGGGTGCACGGTACTGTGTACACCAACAGAAGTTTAATAACAACTATGGGTGCACTGTATGTATTGTGTACTGTGTACACCACCAGAAAAGTAGTAGCACTAGCAACTGCACTAGGGGTGCATGGTACTGTGTACACCAACAGAAGTGTAATAACAACTATGGGTGTACTGTATGTATTGTGTACACCACCAGAAAAGTAGTAGCAACTGCACTAGGGGGCGTACAATGTGCACACACAGAAGTGTAATAACAACTATGGGTGTACTGTATTGTGTACACCACCAGAAAAGTAGTAGCAACTGCACTATGGGTGCACGGTACAGTGTACACCACCAGAAGTCTAGTAGCAACTATGGCTGTACTGTATGTATTGTGTACTGTGTACACCACCAGAAAAGTAGTAGCAACTGCACTAGGGGTGCATGGTACTGTGCACCAACAGAAGTGTAATACCAACTATGGGTGTACTGTATTGTGTACACTACCAGAAAAGTAGTAGCAACTGCATGGTACTGTGTACACCAACAGAAGTGTAATAACAACTATGGGTGTACTGTGTACACCACCAGAAAAGTAGTAGCAACTGCACTATGGGTGCACGGTACTGTGTACTGTGTACACCATCTGAAGTATATTAGAAAAAGTACACCAGGAACGGCCTGGAGTCACATATAGCTAAACTGGATACAGTGGATATAATAGGATTTTTATAACAGCTTACCTGTAAAATCCTTTTCTTTCAATGGACATCACAGGACACAGAGCCACAGTAATAACTGATGGGTTATGTAGGTACCACTAGGTATTGGACACTGATCACACCCTAATCAGGAAGTTCAACCCCCTATATAATCCCTCCCCTTCCAGGGATACCTCAGTTTTGTAGCAAAGCCATATAAGAGTATTAGAAGAGGGGCGGGACCTCTGTGTCCCGTGATGTCCATCGAAAGAAAAGGATTTTACACCAGAAAAGTAGTAGCAACTGCACTATGGGTGCACGGTACTGTGTACTGTGTACACCACCTGAAGTATATTAGAAAAAGTACACCAGGAACGGCCTGCATTCACATATAGCTAAACTGGATACAGTGGATATAATAGGATTTTTATAACAGCTTACCTGTAAAATCCTTTTCTTTCGATGGACATCACGGGACACAGAGCCACAGTAATAACTGATGGGTTATGTAGGTACCACTAGGTATTGGACACTGGTCACACCCTAATCAGGAAGTTCAACCCCCTATATAATCCCTCCCCTTCCAGGGATACCTCAGTTTTGTAGCAAAACAATATAAGTGTATTAGAAGAGGGGCGGGACCTCTGTGTCACGTGATGTCCATAGAAAGAAAAGGATTTTACAGGTAAGCTGTTATAAAAAATCCTATTTTCTTTCTCGGACATCACGGGACACAGAGCCACAGTAATAACTGATGGGATGTCCCAAAGCAATGCCAACTGAGGGGGGGGGGATCACAACCAAGTAGGGTGCTATCAGACCTGAGGACCCTGTACCGCTGTCTGCAGCACACTACGCCCAAAGGCGATATCCTCATGCCTTCTCACATCCACCTGATAGAATCTGGTGAATGTATGGACTGAAGACCAGGTTGCGGCCTTGCAGATTTGAGCCATAGAGGCCTGGTGATGCACTGCCCAAGAAGCACCAATAGCCCTTGTGGAATGTGCCTTGATCTGAAACGGAGGAATCTTCCGTTTATAACCATAAGCTTGAATAATCAATTGTCAAATCCATTTAGAAATGGTCGCTTTTGACGCTGCCTGTCCTCTATTGAGACTCTCTGGCAGCACAAACAAAACATCCGTCTTGCGAATCTGAGCAGTTGCTTCCAGATAGGTCTTGACTGCTCTTACTACATCCAAAGAATGTAGTGACCTTTCTTCCGAAGAACAGGGATCTGGAAAAAAGGAAGGCAGAACAATGTCTTGGTTTAGATGAAAATCTGAAACCACCTTCGGTAAAAAACTAGGATGAGGGCGCAGTACCACTCTATCCTTGTGTATAATCAAGTAAGGCTCTTTACAGGAAAGAGCTGCTATTTCTGATACTCTTCTAGCAGAAGAGATGGCTACCAGAAAAATTTGTTTCCTCGTCAGCAAGACCAAAGGAATCTGACGTATTGGTTCGAAAGGCTGTTTCTGTAACACCGACAGAACCAAGTTCAAGTCCCAGGGGTTTAGGGGCGCCTTAATGGAGGATTAAGACTCATCACCCCCTGCATAAAGTTTCGGACCAAAGAATGCGAAGCAAGCGGCCGTTGAAACAATACTGATAAGGCCGAGACTTGGCCCTTGATGGTACTCAAGGCCAGCTTCATCTCTAATCCTAATTGTAGAAAATCAAGAATTCTACCCATGACATATTTCCTGGGATGTCAACCCCTGGATTCACACCAGGATACATAAGCTTTCCAGACTCTATGATAAATCATTCTGGAAGCTGGCTTCCTTGAATCGATTCAGATCTCTTAAATCCAAAATGGGTCTGACGTCCCCATTTGGTTTTTGGACCATAGAAGGGTTGGAATAGAAGCCCAATCTTTGATCCTTTGTGGGAACCACCATAACGACCTCTTGCGACAAAAGTCGCTCTATCGCTAGAAGGAGCGACTGCTTCTTCTCTGGGTCTCTGGGAACACCTGATCTGAGGAAACGAGGAGAGGCAAATTCTTGGAACTCCAGTCTGTACCCTAAGGTTACCGTGGAGATTACACATCTGTCCTGGAAGTACTCCTGCCAGAGCCTTGAGAACTGCAGCAGTCTTCCCCCCACTCAAGCGAGCGGGGGCGCCCCTTCATGAAGAGGCCTTAGTGTCTTGTCTAGAAGACTTCTTCCCCCAGGACTTCTTTTTTTTTAAATTCTTTATTTTTCATGGGTTTCACAATACAATTCATTGCACTCATATAGTGCCAGCTTAATACGTCTTAAGTAAATCTATTCATCTACACATCATATGTTACCTTTAATTGACACTTTAATTCCTTGTGAATTCCCTTTTTCTACTATTAGCCCATTGCTCCAAAAAAAAAAAAATCCCCTTTTACCCCCTCCCTATCCCGGAGTAATAATAAAAAAAAAAAACTCCTCTCGACCCCTCCCTCTCCCCTCCCCTCTTCAGTCCCTTCTCTCCCTATAGTCCAAATATGGGGCCCATGTTGTCCGGTACTTCTCATCTTGGTCTTTCATTGTCAAAGTAAGATTTTCCATTTGTTGTATTTCTGCAATTCTGGCCATCCATTGTGCCCTAGTTGGAGAGCTGTCTTTTTTCCACAGAGCAGGGATACATGCCCTAGCTGCTGTTAAAAGGTGTCTCAGCAGTGAGTTTTTAAATTTTTCCACTGTTAAACGGGAAATCTAGCAGTAAAAAAGTTGATGGATTATTTCCCAAAGAGAATCCTGTTATTGTTTTAGTAGTTTCTGCAACCATTTCCCAGAACTCTCTTATTCTCGTACATTCCCAGAAGATATGTAGAATTGTCCCTTCTTCTTCCTGACATCTCCAACATACCTCTGACACCTGGGGTAAATCCGATGTAGCACATTCGGCGTCCTATACCATCTGGTAAGGATTTTATATCCCCCCTCCTGATATCTGCTTGCTACTGATGCCTTTTGATTAAATACTAAGATCCTATTCTTCTGTTCTTGGGAGAATGATGTTCCTAAGTCTCTCTCCTACGCTTGTAGGAAAGTTAGTTCCTGAGGCGATTCCATTGCCGTCAATACAGTATAGAAATAGGACAACGGATGTCTCATTGTTTCTCCCTTCAAACACATCTCCTCAAACCGGGTCAATGCTCTTACTTCTGTAAACATATTAGATTTTGGATTTAATAAACGCTTCTAGCTGCATCACTCTAAAAAAATCTAATTCAGGTGCTATTTCTCTTTCAATTTCTCTTTTTAATAATAAACGATTGTCCCTTGAAAAATGTATGATCCTGCTGAAACCTCTACGTCGTATTGCTCTGAACTTGAGGTCTCTCATTCCTGGCTGAAATGATGGTGTCCCCAGAACCGGGAGCATTGGACTAGGATTTGTCGAGATTGCCGTTTTTTTGAAAATCTTTTTGATCGTCCGCAGAGTAATGCCGCGTACACACGAGCGGACTTTACGGCGGACTTTGCCCGGCGGACTGGATTTCGTCGGACAATTCGATGTGTGTGGGCTCCAGCGGACTTTGTTTTCTCAAAAGTTGGACGGAATTAGATTTGAAACTTGTTTAAAATTTATCCGTTGAAATCGAGTCCGGTCGAAAAGTCCGCCGTCTGTATGCTAGTTCGACGGACTAAAAAGCCACGCTAGGGCAGCTATTGGCTACTGGCTATGAACTTCCTTGTTTTAGTCCGGTCGTACGTCATCACGTACGAATTCGACGGACTTTGGTGGATTGTGTGTAGGCAAGTCCGTTCATTCAGAAAGTCCGTCGGAAAGTACGTCGAAAAATCCGCCGGGCAAAGTCCGCCGTAAAGTCTGCTCGTGTGTACGCGGCATTACACCTATTGTTGGGTGTTTCCTCAGTTCAGCTGGCAACTCAGTTTCTTTTTTTTTTTTTTTTAACATAAAGTTTATTAAAGATTTTAGACAAAATAAAATAAAACATTACATTGCCAGTTTATACCATCCAATAATCAAATGTCAAGATTTGCTTCATACATCCGCACATGCAGTACATATTGTGATATTTCCATTAGTATATATTTATCAGAGTAATATCAGATAACTCCTATCCTGTCATACCAAGGAGATATTCAGGATCAACCCTAAGAGAGGGGGGGGGGCAAAAAGGTGGAGCAATCCCACTCCCAAATACCATTTATATTACCATTATGGAATAGTGAGGTGTTTTGCCTTTACCCATTCCGACCATATTTTCCCGAATTTTTTTGCACAATTTCTTCCCTTATACGTCAATTTGTAGAGTGGGAGTGCTGTGTTTATCAGTGATTGCCATAGCTGTTTAGTAGGTGGTGAGTTTTGGTTCCATTTCAACAAAATAGCCTTCCTAGCATAAAATGTGGTGTAGAAGAGGAACAGTTTTTTACCCCATGTTAAGTCAAGGAAGTCACTTATGCCTAGAAGAAGAGGAATCGGGCTGCACGGAACTGTTAGTTTCCCAATGTCATTGATTTCAGCTAGGATTTCTTTCCAGAATTCCGACACCGCAGGACAAGACCAGGTTATGTGAAAGAAGTCTGCTTCGTGATAGTTACATCTGGGGCATGTTGCCGTACGGTCAGAGTAAATTCTTGCCAGGCGAACCGGGGAATAATATGCCCGGTGGAGAAACTTCAGCTGAATATATCTGTCTCTGGCTGAGATCACAAGGGGCAAATACTGTTGGACACCCTCCTCCCAATCATCATCTGTTAGCTCCGGGATAGCCCTTTGCCATAAAGCAAAAAGCCGGGAGACACCAGAGGTATCCAATGTAATGAACAGACTGTATAAAGTAGACATCGTTTTGGTTTGATCAGGCGATCTAAGCAATTTCTCCACCGGGGACATCTCGAGTGAGATCGAGGAGGGGAACTGTGATCTAAAGGCATGTCTTTATTGGATATACCTGAAAAACATATGGTTCGGGACATCACGGTCTCGCTTTAGTGCATCAAATGTAATCAGTTGTCCCTGAATCGTTATGTCGCTCAATTTCGTTATTCCACACCTGGCCCATGCAATAGGATCGGGTATGGAGCGAAAATGCGGTAATCGAGGATTCCCCCACAGTGGGGTCTCAGGGGACCACCTCCCAGAGCCACCCACCTGTCTGGCCACTGAGTCCCATACCTTCAGGGTCGCAATCATAGGAAGGGTGACCCGAGAGCTAGAGCCGGGGCCTCTATGTATCAGGTTCCTAAGCTCCGCATACGAACCCAGCAGCGCCGCCTCCAATGAAGAGGCTGGGTTAGCCGGCTCCTCCGACAGCCACCACTTGACCGTCACCAGGACCGCCGCCCAGTAATATTTCAACAGGGACGGCAGTGCCAGGCCGCCAAGCAACGTGGGCATCTGCAGCTTTACTTTGGCCACCCTGGGAGCTCTCCCATTCCAGACAAAGGATACCAAGATGCTATCCAACCTCTTAAAAAAACTATGTGGTATTGGTACAGGGGCTTGGCGGAAAAGATACGTGAACTTAGGAAGAATCGACATTTTAATTAAGTTAACTCTTCCGACCGGTGTCAGGGGGAGTGACCTCCATCTGCCACAGCTCTGGGATGTCTGCTGAACCACCGGGTTGAGATTCAGAGGGATAAACTGCCTTAAGTCCCGATGTATCTCAACTCCCAGGTACCGAAATTGAGAAACCCTCCGCAGCTGCCCATCCATTTGCTGGCCTCCCGTCCCAGTATGTAAGGGAAATATCACCGACTTCCCCCAGTTTACTCTTATTCCTGAAAATCGCCCAAAGCCATCTATAATTGACAGAGCCGACCGTAGCGAGCACCCATCATCCCTCAGATACAATAGGGTATCGTCTGCATATAGGGACACCTTTTCCTGCAGTGGTCCCCTATCAATCCCTTTAGTTTGTGTTGATGCTCGAAGAAGTGCCGCCATAGGTTCAATTGCTAGAGCAAAAAGTCCCGGGGACAGGGGGCACCCCTGTCGCGTTCCCCTGCCTAAGGCGAAGGGTGAGGACAAGACTGTACCGGTACGCACCCTGGCCCTCGGTGCCCCATATATCAATCTGACCCAGGAGATGAAGGACGGCCCAAATCCAAATTTGTGGAGGACCTCCCAGAGATAGCCCCACTCCACTGAATCAAAGGCCTTCTCCGCGTCCAGAGAGGCCACCATCTCTTCAGTCCCTCCCTCATCTCCAGAGGCCAGGACTGCATAAAGCCTTCGCAGGTTGATATCTGTTCCCTTGCCAGGCATGAATCCCGATTGATCTTCATGGATCAGGGTAAGTATAATTTCGTTTAGACGCCTGGCAAGAATTTTGGTGAGTACTTTGGCGTCAGAGTTAAGCAGGGAGATGGGTCGGTAGGAGGAGCACAACTGTGGGTCCTTCCCCGGTTTGGGTATTACAACTATGATGGCCTGGGACATGGATGGTGGGAGGTCCCTGTCCTGCAGTGATTTTGTAAACATGTCATGTAGTTTAATAGTTAGGTCATCTAGGTATTGTTTGTAGAATTCAGGGGGGATCCCATCCTCCCCTGGAGTCTTCCCTGTCTGCATAGACTTCAATGCCGCTCGCACCTCTGGAATTTAGATCGGGGCGTCTAGATTTTCCCTCGCCTCAGCAGAGAGAGTCGGGAGGGTCACCCCTCCTAGAAAATTGTGGAGCTCATCCGGGGAATAATCTACCCTAGTGGAGTACAAGGCCTCATAGAATTCTTTAAAGCATCGATTGATGCTCAATGGGTCCACCACTTTAGTCCCATCCTCCCTTCGCAGACTCGCAATGGTGGAGATTGGAGACTGTTCCCTAGAGATCCAAGCCAGCAGTCTACCTGGCTTGTCACCATGTTCGAATATCGTTTGAGTTTGGGTAAGCTGACGTTCATGAACCTTATTTACCCTAAGCAACATTACTTCTCGGTATGCTACCTTCATATCTTGAGCCGCGATGGGATTAGAAGTCATGGCAAACCTAGACTCCAGCTCCTGTGCTCTGGCCTCCGCCTCCTCCAGTGTAATTTTATCATTGTTTCTTTCACGTGTAATAGATGATATATAGCACCCTCGTATATAGGCTTTAAATGAATCCCAGACCATTGCCATCCCTGTGGAAGCGGCATTAGTCAACCAAAAACTCCTTATCTCTTTGGCCACCTCTATTTCTATGGTCGGATGTTCAATCCAGAATCTAGAGAGTCGCCAAAGTCTGTCCGCTTGGGGAGTGTGAGTTTGTATTGTGCAGAGTAAGGGGGAGTGGTCCGAGATGCCTCTTGGGAGTATCTCCACTGAAATAACCCTGGGGAGCATTGCGCCGCCAACATAGACCACATCAATACGGGACAGGGAGTTATATGAAGAGGAGTGACAGGTGTAAGCTCGTTCTGATGGATTCTTCCATCGCCATACATCCACCAGCCCGTACACATCAGCCCACTTGGACAACGCTGAGCCTCTAGCTGAATCAGGAGATAATTTATCTATACAGGGGTTTGGCGGTATATTAAAATCTCCCGCTATGACCACATTGTCAGTCTGAAATTGGGCAATCAGCCCCATTAGCTTCTGCATCACAGAAATATTAGCCGGGGGTGGCAAATATACTCCCACCACCACCATGTCTACTGTGTCAATGCTAGCATGTATCAACACATATCTCCCCTCCGGGTCCGTAACCACGTCCATCAGTTCAAAACTGAGATTTTTGTGTACTAGGACACTAACTCCTCTAGAGTAGTTGGAGTAAGTGGCATGATAGTGTCGGCCAACCCAAGGTCTTTTTAGTCCC